>OY720444.1:52802962-53209962 GCA_963082915.1 Dolichopus griseipennis | reverse complement strand
CCATTAAATATCCATGTAAATAACGTATATAAAAACTTTGACATACCATTGATAAACGAAAATACATTAAAAGTTCTATATTTAAATGCGAGAAGTATAAAATACAAAATTGATGACCTAACGTACTTATTGGATGAACTAAAACAAACAATTCATATAATTAATATCACTGAAACCTGGTTGTCTGATTGTGAAACTAATCATATATATATATCAAAAATTATTCTCCAATATTTTCATGTAGACCGTCACGTCAAGGTGGGGATACAGCAATATTTATTCACAATAGTGTAAATTATGAAACAAATTATATATTTAGTGATGAATTTGATAGTTTTATTAGCATAAAAATTAATTATATTTCACAAATCTATAATGTATCGTCAATCTATGGGCCACCAGAAAAAAACTCAATGTTGGTTGATAAATTTCTAAATAATTTTGAGGAACAACTTGAAAATCTAAAAATAAAAAAAACATTAATTATTGGAGATTTTAATTTTAATTTACTAAATTGTAATGATAATAATAAAAAAAGATACCAAAATATTGTTGAGTCGAATGGTTTCTTCTTTTGTCACAATAAATCTACTAGACCTCTATGTAAGACATGTCTTGATCATGTTATCTTTAACGATCCTACAGCTCAAATCGTGATATTTCTTTTTGAACATGATATATCTGATCAACTGGGACTAATTGTTGAAATTAAAAATTCAAAACTCACAAATAAAAAAATTAAAGAAATTTCTATGAATAATATAATAAAAAACAGCTGATCAAAAAATTAGATTATGACAGAGCAAAAGAACAATTGAAGGGATTAATTATCAAAGCAACAGATGTAAATGACATTGCAAGTGAATTAATAAATAAAATTAAAGACAGTATTGAAAGTGCTACCGTTGTTGTTAAATCAAAAAGTAGTAACAATACTTATAGTGCACCTTTGATAGATGAAAATTGTAAAAAAATAATTAAAAGAAAAGATTATTGGTTTAGAAAATATATGCAAAATAAAAACTGTGACTATTTGAAATTTAAATATAAGTACTGCCGTAACAAGTTAACAGATATGAAACGAAAATGTAAAGAAAAATATGACACTACACAATTTAATAAAGCTTCAGGAAATCCTAGGAAGAATTGGAAATATTTGAAGGAAATAATAAACCCAAATAAAGATTATAATAATAAATTTTTCAGCAATATGATAAATGTAGAAGAAAAATATAGTAAAATTGAAAACTTTAATAAATATTATTGCACGATAGGTGAAGAAATGGCGAAAAATTTTAATGATATATATCTCCCCTATAAAATTTTAAATTAATTAACAAATATGAAACAATAAAACTAATTAATACTTTGAATAACACTAACTCTAAAGATCCAGACGGAATATCAACATTATTCATAAAAAATTGCAAATTAGAATTGGCTGATAATATAATGAAATTCATAAATGCATCTTTGTCGTAAAGTAAAATGCCTGAAATAGTTAAAATAAATAAAGTTTTACCAATTTACAAAAATGGTGATATTTAAGATATCAATAACTTTAGACCAATTTCCATATCCTCGACAATTAGCAAAATTATAGAAACATTTGTTAATGTACAGCTTATAGAATTCTTGAACACAGAAAAACTAACTCAGAATAAACAATATGGCTTTAAGAAGAAATCTAACACAGAAGCTGCACTATTCGATGTTATTTCAGAGATTCAGTCTGGACTAGATAACAATAAAAAGACAGCAGCTATATTTTTTGACTTACAGAAAGCCTTTGATTCTGTAGATAGAAGCATATTACTAACAGGTAGGCTACCATGTATTGCTACTTACGCTAAACGTAAGTAGCATGAGAAAAAATGACACCATGTAGAGCGCATATAGGAAATTTGTGCATTCGTAAGTAGCAACTTTGGTACCATGGTGTGCTACTTGCGAACATTTTTGACGTTTATTTTACTTTTTTCATTCGCTTGATAATTTGTATGCGAAGGAGGTGTAATTTTTTAGTTTTTAACAATTAGTTAGTAGTTTTTAATAAAAAAACATGTAAGTATATTCATATAATATATGTCATTTATAGAATTTATAATAATTAAAGTTCTATGTTTAAGCACAAATTACTTTAACTATACTTTGTTTCAAACTAACAAAAATATTTTAAGGCAAAAATTTTTTTGTTCATTGTGATATAAACAACAATCTTTAATTTTTTTTGTGCATTAACATATTACTATTTACATTTATTTTGTAGGTCTAAGCAAACAACCAAGCCATCGCAATTTCACATTATGGTGGACTTTATGGTACAGCATAAGGAATTAGCTCAAGGCTATTCACGAACAGTGGATGGCCGGGTTAAATCCAATAAATTGTGGCAAATATACATATAAAAATGCTTCCTTTGATAGCCGGAAATTTTTGATAAAACTAAATTGTAAAAAAAAATAATCAATTATTAAAAATGAATCTTTTACTTAAAGAAGCCATAAGACTTTTTACCTCTTGGTAGGCATTTGCATTATGTTAGATTTTTCCCTAAGAATTTTTCTTTGAATTGGCACATTATTTTCTTCATCACTGTCACTTAAAAACAATGCTATGGAATCCATTTTTTTTATTTAACTTTATTTTTTATTTAAAATTATGTTTTATTTTATTTTTAAAAAAATTTTATTTGAATTGTTTACAAATTTACGATTTTACAAACAAAAACAAATGTCTAAATGTCAATTTTAAAAATTTTAGAAGGAAAAACAAATGTCAAAGTGTCAATTTTAAATATTTTCAATGGCAGCACTATTTTTCGATGCGTTTTTGTTACATGGTACCAATTAATTTACGCATCGCAAATCAAATGCGCACATTTTTGCGATGCGCATTTTTTACATGGTAGGGGCCCAGTACTCTATGAAATGAGAATCATTGGCAGGGAATTTAAAAGAACTTCTACCAAAGTAATACATGAGAAACATAAAATTTTGCCACTTAAGGAACTAATTAAATACAAACTAGTTATACAAGCACACATGATGATTACAGAAAATATCAACACAACACATATTACAAAACAATGAGTATCACCAGAATTTCTACCATACTAGAAATTCAACAAATATTCGAATAATTTCTTCAAGAAAAAGATTTAATGGACTAGATACCATCTACAATTTAGCATATAAGTACTATAATGAATTACCGAGGCATTTAAAAGAGGTTGAACAGTTGCATACATTTAAAAAGAAAACAAATGATTTTTTTTTAACTATATGATTTTAAATTAATTTGAATTTTTGAGTTGAATATTTTAATTTTTTTGTTTTGTTTCTGTTAGTTAAATATAGAACAGGTGTTTTCTTTTTTTTATTAAATAATAATTTTTATTAAATAATTGTTAGTAATTAAGTATTGTTGTTATTATTATTGAAAATTTTTTATATTATGTTACACTCTGTACGAGCTTTAAGCTCTTTTGAGATAAATAAATGAAAAAAAAAAAAAAAATAAATAAATATCTGGCCAATGGCGTAGTGGTAAAGACGCCGCCTTTCATGTGGAAGATTTCGTGTTCAAACCCCGGTCAGATCATATCTAATAAAAAAATATCGTAAAATTGTATAATTATATCGTAATATAAAATAAGATTTAATAAAAATATATAAATAATTCTTGTGTAAGATTATAGATGGCGCACAAAGTTAACATTTGGGCATTTATATTTCATTACCTTATACAATAGCTACAGCCGAGTAATCAACGGTTTAGTGAATATTATGATTAAAGAAACTGAAGCCTAGTTTAAAATAAACTTGGTGAATGTCCTATACACCTTAAAGGAGTGGAAAAGTAATAAAAAAAAAAAAAAAAAAATGTAGCAAAATCGATCCATGTACATAGATAAAATCCATTAAATGGTATATAAAATAGTAGGTATAAAGTGGTATATAATTTTTTATCCTAAATATGAAAAATTAAAACTATTTTTTGGTTTCGGTAATATTTTAATAATATATTTAAGTTCAAAATTGTTTTATTTTTTTTTTTTTTTTCTTTTTTACAATATTATTTTCGTTATTTTAAAATTTTCATTCAATATTATTTTGTTTTTTAATTATTTTGTTTCAATATCTTTGTTAATACTTTTATATTTTTAAATATATTTTATATGTAAATTTTTTTATATTTATTTTCTAACATATTTAAAGAATAAATTTATATTTTGTATATTTTTTATTTTTATTTTAATTTCTAAATTTTAAAAATTAATAATAAGTAATACACATATAATTAATGTAATAGTATAGTATTGGATTTTTATATATGTATATTCATTTATATAAATGGTTTTACATATATTTTAACTTATTTTTTTTTATTATTTTTTAAAAAGATTTACATGTAATTTATTAATTAATATTAAATTTTACAAATAATGTCTATCTAATATTTATTTATTTTTTTTATATTTTTAATTATTTAATATAATATTACGCTTTAAAAAGTTTTAAGCTATTTTGGTTTTAGTTTTATTTTTTTCTTGTTGTTTATTAATTCTATAAATAAATAATATTAAATGTTATACACAATATTACCCTTTTATAGTTTTATTAATTAATATTTGATTTTTAAACTAATTTTTTAAAACTATTTAAAAATTTAATTTGTTAAACAAAATGCAAAGTTAATTAGAATATATTGTATATGTTAAATATTTGCATATTTTTTTTTTCTACTTTGTTGTATTATAACTTTATTATATTTCATTATATTTATAAATAATTATGTTTCAGTAATATTATTTTTTTTAACGCTTCTATTTTTCTGGAGTATTTTTTTTTTGTTGGCTAAGTAATTGGCTAAATAATTCTGGTATTTGTTATGTATGTATATTATGGGGTTACTCTGTTTACATATTGGTACTATTTTTATTTCCTAACATTAATTGAATAATATAATATATTTTTAATTAATTTTTTTATTTATTTATTTTTTTTAATTTTTTTTAATTTTTTAAGTCGCAAAGAATGGAAGTAGTTTATATATATTTATTTATTTGTAATTTATTCCGTTAAAAACAACACAAAATTAAATTTTTAAAATACAAAATGAAACTACTTAAAAAATATTGGAATTGTTAATTAATAAAAAAAAATAAAAGCAATTAAATAAAAAATATTTAAACTAATTTTTAGATCTCTTAAGAATTAATTAATAAATATAGGAACATTTTAAGTGATTAATACATTTAACTTAAAATGTAATTTTGTATACATATAATTAAAAATAAACATTGCCAGTCTTTGTTCAAAAGTTTAATTGCACGGATTTTAATTTTTAAAAGTTCGTTATAATTAAATTTGTTTTAATATTAGCTGAAAAATTTACAAATAAATTATGTATTAATTGTAATATGTATATACATATTATCCATATTATGAGGTAAAAATTATTATTTTTATAATTTCATTAAAAAATATATATTTTTAAAATATTGCTTAATACAAATGAAGATTAATAAGAAAATAATTAATGATTGAAAATAAAATGAAGTTTATTAAGAAAAGAGTTTTTCAGGATTTTTCTAACTGCAAAACCCAAGTACGTTAGTAGCAATGGTATAATATAAGAGATACCTTAGCTATTTCAAAATCAGGTACTATAATATAAAAATAAATTTTTCTTTTTAATTTTTTTAAAATAAACTGTCGGTATATAAACATAATGTGAAAATTGTTCAAAGAAAAATCACTAAAGTATTTAACTATATTGATGTAAAATTATAATACATATTTACTGTTCTTCTATTATAATACAAATTTATTAAATTCCTATTATAATTTTCAATGTTATAACGTTGCTTTACGCAAAGTAAAAAAAAATCTTAACATTGAAGAAAAATGTAAAATATTAATTTGCAAAAAAAACCGTCGTTAAAACACCTTCAAAAAAGCAAAATATTTTAAAAATATATAAATGAACGAGCGTTAAATAAGAATAAAAGTAATTTTTTATTGATTAAATTTATGATTTGAATTATTCTAAAGTAATAAAATAAAATAAGTCTCAAACTGCAAAAAAATCCAGCCAATTAAAAATATTACAATTAATTTAAAAAAGTTACATTTTTATATTTTTTTTATGGTTTCTCGTATGATAAATTAAAAAAATATAGTTAAATAATTATAAAACAACGTGTCGCTAATTAATAGTGTAAATGTTGTTGTTTTATTTTATATTTTAAAATGATTCAAAGATACAAAATTATTTACTCTTATTTTAAATTTAAATGTATTTGTTAAAAGATTAAATATTGCATGTACTGAATTTTACATTTTATTTTTTAAGATTTTATTCCTATTTTTATGTTCATTGTATTTAACTTATTTATATATATACATAAAATGAATATGCCAATAAAATATGTTACCAAAAAAAAGATTTATTTTATTAAATCCCCTATTCTGAAATGAAATCTACCACATCTCCTTTACTAAAAATTAAAACGACTAGCTATTCTGAAAGACTATTTGACGCAAAGAAATTTTTCGTTAAGTTGTTGGAAATTAAAAATTTTTTCTTTTAAATTTTGTTGATGTGAAAAGTTATAAAAATAAATATGTAAGTATTTATAATTTAGATTATTTAATGATTTTATAAGGATTATTTTTTTTTATTTGTATGATTCTTCTGAATATAAAAAAAAATAAATAATTAAAATTCTTTTATTACATATAAGTAACAAAAGTTGTCGAAAGAACGACTTAAATTTTTTATTATGTACTTCTCATTTTTCAGATTAATGGGCTTAATCAAATTATTTTTCATTTTTTTTATATTTTTCATAAAAGATAAATTAGTTTAATCAACATATTTTTTATTTTAACCTTTCTGTACAAGTAACTGAAATCAAAATTTTTGAAATGCATTATTCTTTTTAAAACATAAATGAAAATTTTCAAGTATCTGAATTAAAATGTTTGTGTGTTCAAACATTTTAGTAACCAAACAAATTCTATTATATTTAAATTGAATTCTGGTTTTTCAATTTTTGTTTATTAACATTTAATATTTTAAACTAGACTATTAAAAAAAAAACTAGAAAATCTTTAAAGGCAAATTTAGATTTGATAAAAAATTGCTATCTTTATTATCACGTCCATATTATTTTGTCTTTCAGAATACACAATAATCAGTTAAGGGATATTCAATGTTTGCTTCGTCTTTTAGAATTTGGGTTTTAATGTTACATAAATCCTACATGTCAATTTTGAATTAATTTTAATGAAATAAAAAAAATATTTATATGTACAAACATAAGTTATAACCAAGAGAACAGCTGTCGTTATTCGCGAACATATTGTATCTGAAATTTTATATTTTATTTTATCTTTATAAAAAACATTTAATAAAAACATTTATGTTCGCAAGAAATTACCTGATTTCAATGTTGAATTGGTTTTTCTTTGTATCACGTATTGCAATCAAAATATATTTTTAATACAATTAATTAAATTACTTTATTTACGTTATATTTAAATAGTTTAATAGGTAATTTGATTATTAAATTAAAAGTTATCAAGAAAAGTATAGTTATATAAAGTATTTGCATAATATCATAATGTTTTAATTTCTTTGATCGAAAAATGTTTATTAATTTATATTACAACGATAATTTTATATTTTAAGTTTTTTTTATTCTATTTCCAATCTATAAACGAAATAGAAAAGCGTATACATTTTTTTATTTGTATTTTCAGTAGTTTTTTTTTTAACATTTTACAAAAATTTTAAATTAAAAATTCATGATTAAAATATTTATGTTACAAGATTAGTTTATACACACTACACATTGTGTAGATCAGTGATACATATCACGCAAAATTGTATATTGAAAAAATTAATTTGATATAATTTTAACCTGAGATAACGCTTACGATTGAGTAAAACTAAGAATATTTTCTATCATTGTATTTATATTCGGTTTACTTAATGCTTTTGGATTTATTAATATTTATAAATTTTGTGTCTAAAGATTCATAAAATTTTCCAAATTACGTTGTAAAAACCTTGCAAGACTAATTATAATTTATATAATCAAAAGGAAAAAAACGAGTGACAAATAAAAAAAAGAAAATAACTTATTTTTTTTCTAATAACCTTGTCAAAAAAATTTGAATAAAAATTATTAATCTCTATATGCATTAAACTAACTATAATATTAAAATTAAAACATTTAAACTAGTATTTTTCTATAATTGAAAAAAAGTCTTAAAATAAATCTTTTAGTATTATATTATAAATGAAATCATTAAAAATTTTTAAATAAATGTAACACTTATAAATTTAAAATAATAAATAAAATTAACTTATTTATAATTAAAACCCTAAAACAACGTTTAATAATTAGGAAAATATTACTTGTTTGCTTAATTTATTTATTCCTTGTTATAAATTTAAAACTATCTTTATTATCTTTCTATATTATATTCTTTTTAAATAGTATTCTCAAAAAAAAGCAACTAACGTCGAATACACTCAAACCTTTAAATAAGAATTGATTTTTTGAAAAAAAAAGTTTAATTTTCAAGTATATAAGTCAAAAAATAAAATTATTTTGTTGATTACTGTTTGGGTTTAAATTTAATAAGTAAGTGAAAGTGAATAACTTTTGATATAAAATTAAATTTTAATTTAAACTTTTAACTTTATTAAGATGAAGTAAAAAATAAATAAATATTTTCAATAAACTAAATTCAATTTATTAAACATACAAATATAATTTTAATTACTATTGCTAAATTTTTATTTCAAATACACATTATATGCAATAAAACAAGTTGCTAAGTCACCTATAAACCTATTGTATTAGTAAATTAAATATTAGTTCTGATTCATTTTGATAATTCTGATTTATATAATATAATAAATAATATGTTATTTTACTTTATTTAATATTATTCTTTGAAAACATCAAATTATGAAGCAATTGATTAATATTTAAATAAAAAGTTAATATTTAAAAAATGTAAAAGAACTATTTTATTTGAAATAAAATTTAAATTAATTTAAGTATTTTCTTGAATTTAAAATTTTTTAGGAAAAAATTATTTTTTTTTTTCAGATACTTTAATAATTCTTTAACATATTTATGGAAGACTTTTTGGTTTTAAATCATTATTTTTTATTAATGTGCGAATTTAAATACACATGTATTAACTATTTAAGTCCTCTCTGAAACCGTATTTTTACAATCATTATTTAAAATTTTGTAAGTTTTAAAATTAAGTAATAAATTTTTAAAAAATTGCATTATTTAAAATACTTCTTTGTCAATATATATTATAATATATATTTCTGAAATTCTATATAGAAAAATAATTAGTTATACAATAATTTGTATTTAGTATTTGAAAAAATAAATAAATTTCCTCCACTTATAATTAAAAAAGTTCTCTATTAAAACACGTGAATTTTAGTAATACATTATTTGTGTTTCCACAAATTTTTTTAAAATAAACGTAAATGTATATTTTATGTATACAAAAATTTGTAGCTGCTCAAAAAATTTAAATTTTAGTAGTATGGTTGTATCTACATTGCAGTACAAGATAGTCATTCACCAGTTATACAGCATACTTATGCAATTTTTATGTCAACTAAAGTTTGCTTTGCATCATTCTTCATTGTAAGTTTAAAATTACCCTTTTTTTTTAAAGTAGTTTAACTTTTAAACGAAAAAGCTAATATTTATTAAATTTATATATATTGAATTTAAGTAACTTTTTTAATTTAAGTTCTTTCATGGTTTAAATAAAAAAACGTTTTGCTTTTATTTGACTTGAAAATAAGAGTGTGTAATAAAAAGGGTTTATCTCTTACTTACATTTTTTCTGCTATATGTGTGATATTAACAAAAAATCTGAAATATCTGAAAAACAAAAATCTATATTACTCCGTATCGTGTTCTGTGAATATAGAAATTTATTATCATAAATAAATATTAAATATTAAACTTGAGATTTTATTAAAAAAAGTTTTTTAATATTTTTAACTTTGTTTAATAAGAAAGAAGTTAATTCAGTTTTTTAATGTAATTATTAGGCTTGATCGATCAATATTGTAAAATAAAATCATTCAATTTTTGTTTTCTTTTTTATTTTCTTTCTTTTATTTATAAATTTTAATTTAATTTGCGATTTTAAAAATATTTTTTTTTAGAACTAAATTAACATATGTGAAAAAAATAATATTAAAGTTATAATATTAGTATTTATACATGATTTGTAAGCTAAATTTCTTTTTCAATAGTTTTTTAGCAAATAAATAAAAAAAAAATAATTAAAATGAGAATTATTAAATTCATTCAATTGTTTTTTTTTTGTTTTATTTAATTTTTTTTATTTATAAGAGAAAAAAATAAAATTCGAATTCTCCAAGAAATTATAAAACTAATTTTTGATCTTATAGTATTTTATTACATTTTTTAATGTAGAAATTTATTTATCTTATTTTAATTTTAAAATAAAAATTAAATGGTTATTTTTTCTAATATAATATTTCTCTTTTTTTAATATTTTCTAAATTCTACTAAATACCTGAGGCAAAAATATTCAAATCATAATAATTTCGTACTAATTTAATTATGGGATATTCATTTTATTTCATCCATAATATATATATGTAATACATATATAATAAATAATTTTAAATCTAATTTTAAATCAATTTTTTTTTGTTTTGTTATGTTACTTTTAAGTATAATTATTGATATATTGTATATTGATTGATATTTTCTACTAATTCATTTATAGATTATCGTATTGTCCTATTTATAGGAATAATTAGAATAATTTCAATGTACAATCCTACTAATGGAATTTAATAAGTAAATTCCACATGTAGAAATTTACTAACAAAATTTAATAAATAAATTCTAATCTTTTATATATAGGAGAATGAGTTAATCTGAATTTTAACATTTTAAAATAAATCATTGTTATTTAAAAAAAAATTATGGACTTTTTATGAATATCCTAAAAAAATTTTTTTAATTTACATCGAAAGGTATTTATGTTAAAAAAATTTATTTTCAATTTTATTTTTATTTATAAACACAACTATAATTAAAAATTTAAAAATTAAAAAAAAAATATTTTGCCATTATACATATTTAATTTTAAAGTCAATATATTATTAGATAAAACTATGACTTTTCGCCAATTTAAGCTTAAAATGCAAGTAAGAAAAAAAGAAGTTTTTATTAATTAATATTAGTTTTAATTGGCGTAGTCTAACTTTTTTTCTAAAACAATTAGTATTTTTAGAATACAAGATTCTTATAAAATTATTAATCCATCTTTTTTGTTTAAATTGTATTTTTAATGAAGATTTATTGAACTAAACAAAACCAAAATCTCTATTTCGGAAAAATTTAAAAATATGGGAAATACAAAATTTTTTTAAATATTTTTTAGTTTTATTAAAATAAATATGTAATTTTAAACACTTTATTATCTAGAGTCTGATAAACAAAATAAAAGTGTTAACATTTTAAATAAAAAAAAAATTAAATATTTGGTATAAGGAAATGATGTGTTTTATACAAATAATGTGTAAATTATAATAATTTATTCACAAACAAAGTAACCCCCATTAAATATATAAAAACTAGCATAATTCGATACATCTGTAAAGCGAAAATTAAAATTAAATACATATTAATTTAAAATAAAAATATGTTTGAAACAAAAATTTTCATATGTTTGCTTGTTTGTTTATGTTTTTAAATTAAAATAATTTTATTTTAGAACAAATTTTAAAATTTGTACAAAATTAAGCAAGCTAAATAAATATAAATGTGGTTATTATGCCACACACAATACACAATTATTGTCTAAATTAAAAAAATATCAATTAATAATAATTATTATCAAACTTGAAAAGTGAATTAAATTTTAATATTTTACCGGAATGATTATTGTAATTATTTTTTTGTCTATATAACAAAACAAATTTTATTTTTATATTTTATTACAATTAATAATCAAAGAAAAAACATTTAAGTACTCATACTTTTAATTTTTTAATTTGAAATTTGCACATGTATCATAAAATATTAATTAAAAAAATATCAATTCATTTCAAAAGCCAAAAGATAAATATTTTTTTCTTTTAAAATTTGCTAAACCTTTTTAATTTCGATTTAATAAAATTTCCAAATATTTAATTTGAATTATTTTTTAATATTTTTCAGTTGTTTTTGTTATTGCATGCTGCTGTTGCCTTTGTTTGAATTTAACGGCGAATTTTTCAGATTTAGTTGTCATATTGGAATTTTGCTGAATATTATATAATTTTTGATGTTGAATTGATTGATTAATTGCATTTTGAGTTAATGTTGTTGGATTTGTAGTAACATTTTTTATTGTACTATTATTATTTTTATTAATTTTAATTGATTTTTGTTGTTGTTTTAAATTGGTTTTTGAAGTCAAAACTGTAATTTTTTGTTTATTTATACCTTTAGTTGCCTTATAATTATTTTTAGTACTATCAATAATATTACCATTACTTTTATTACTATGCGTGACATTAAAACTAGACTTATTCAACAATGTTTTATTTGTTGATGATAATGAAGATGTCAACAATGATGTTGATGAAGATGATAATGTTGATGCTGTTGTAGTTAAAGATATTGATGAAGCAAATGATAATGTTGATAATGATGATGATTTTGATGATAATGGAAGTGATGAAGCTGTAGTACCATACAAAGATGTAACAGATTTTATTATTGGAGAATTTTCTGATACGGAATTTGTTGTAATGTTTGAAATTTTTGTACCTGTCAAAATTTCTTGTGGTGCTGAATTATTTATTTTATTTGAATTAGTATTATAATTCGATAATTTAACTGATGTTGCGGAAACATTATCTAAAATATTGCCATTATTAATAATGGAATTTTTTTGATACTGATTTTTAGTTGTATTTGTAATGGTAAGTTCAGGCCTATTTGAAATTAATTCGGCTGCTGCTACGGCTGTTGATGTGTTTCTTTTTATTGAAGAATCTGATAATATTGCTGTTGTTGTAGGATTTACTGTTACTGAATTTGGTGACAATGATGACGATATATGTTTATTGTTTGATTTATTAAATCAAGAGACTTGTTTTGCGACTATAACACCCGGTCGACACTGCTTTAGTTGTGTAGTAATTATTGTTGAGGGTATAACCTAAAAAATATAAATAAAAATTAATATCTCACATTGGTGTTGTTTAACTGTTCTTGTTAATGCAAAATGTGTGTAATTTTTAAATTAAAACATGAAAATTAATGAAAAAATACCTGAGATTGCGTCGTGGTTGTATGTTGTTTTAATGTGATTGTACCGGAATTACTTCCAGTTAGTGTACTGCTACTGGTGGGATTACTTAAACTACTCTGACTAATACTACTGCTGTTACTGCTATTTGCTGTTTTACCAACTATGGTTACATTAGCTGGTTTTGTTTTCAATTGTAGGAACGGACTTAAATCACTTGTTAATTTTCTCTGTTGTTGCGTTGTTAATGTTTGTGTATGCATTTGATGAATTTGTGGTGGTGATTTCTGCTGCTGTTGGGATTGCGATTGGATTTGGTGTTGTTTGACTGTTGTCGTTAATGCAAGTGGTGCTTCTTGAGGTGTTTTTTTCAGTTGTTCCTGTTCAATCTGAGAGCTGTCAGCAAATAAGTGATCACCTTCTAAATGCCTAATTGCTTCAACAATTGTTTCTAAATTTTGCCTCGAAGTACTCGTTAAATACATACGTTTACCATCATCGTTTCTTTTTGTTAAAGCAGCATTAATGCGTTCAACTTCTACTTTAGGTTCAGCTTTAATTGCGGCTTCCAAAATAGGCTGTAAACGTGATGGAACTTCAAGAATTTCAGTATTTTCGTCTGTCATAATAACTTCTTCACGAATATTTTGTATATCAGCTGTGATAATTTCCGCTGCTTCATCATCCTGAATATCTTCCATTGGCGAACAAATTACAACTTGAGTTTGGCCAACATTTGGTATATCATTTAATTCGACTACTTGTAGTTTTGTCGGATCAATTTTAATTTCTTCGTGCTCAGAATAAATTGGTTGATGAATAATATGCTGTTCATATTCTTCTTCGCGTATATTATCAGTATGTTCAATAACTTCTCGTTGAATACTATAATGATGTTGTTGTTGTACTTGCCTATCCTGTTCAAATTGATGTAATTTTTTTTCCAAATTTCTAACACGATCTTCAGTTAAACGACGACGTTTACGTTCATTTTCCAAACGAACTCTTAATTCATTAACCTCTTTTGCTGTACTACTAATATATGCTGTAGCAGCAGATGCAACTGGTTTACTTGCTTGTATCTGTACACCTCCAGCTGTTATTAGAGTAACTGGTTCAGGTGACATTGAACCTAATCCTTCATCAGATGAATCAGAAATTGCTTGCATTGATATAACATTATCAGTTAACTTCCGCTTTTTCAATGCCGTGATTGATTCTGCTCCAGCAGTACCAGCAATTGTTGCAGTTCCAGATAAATTATCTGTTTTTAGTGTATTTGTACAACCTTCATGCTGACAATGTTGACGTTTCAATTGGCTGTTTTGCGATAATAATTGAGTTTTTTCACTTTCTAAATCCAAAATATATTGAGCGGTTTGTTGTAGAATTGCCGCCTAAAAAAATTGAAAAAAAAAAATTGATTAAATATTAGAAAATAAATTAAAGTAAGTAAAGTATATAAGAAGTAATTTGGATAAAAAAATATAATTTAATAAAAAGAACATACGAATTTTAGATAACTTATAAAGTAATAAAAAAAATTTAAAAAAAAAAAATTTCGTTAAATCGTTTTCTGTCAAATTATATATATATGGAACTATAGACTTTTTGGAAAATCTTTAGGTATTATTGTATAATAACAGGTAAAAGAGACATTTTTTTTCAAATTGCCATATAATACAACAAAATATTGTCAAAAATTATTTTTTTTAAATAATACATAGTTTCTTGAAAATTGTGACTCTATCTGACTATAGGAGATATTAGATATACTGTGGCAATACTTTATGCCCAACTTCAAAAGCTGATTCATCTATTTCATAATTTATTTACTAAGTCAAGTAATTCCAATTTAATTGACTCTTAATCATGTGATATATTTTATGTCGACCATCATCTTCTCTGTAATTGCTATTTTGACTAGTATCAACTTAAATCGATATAGTCAATTTAAAACATTATTTTTCAATTAGTTTTTTTAAAACTTCAGCATTCATATTTTTCTGCTAATCAAATTCTGTTTTTGCCGATGTGGCATATTTTTTTTATATTTTTGTTAGAAAGTACAAAAAATAAAAACAGCTTACGGACGATTGTCCATGCTGAATAAAAAAAAAAGTATGTGCATCTCAATGGTCGGGAACAGGTAAAAAGGAAACATATAAATCATTTTTATGTATTATGACCAGTTTAGCATTCTGAGAGACCAGGAAATTCTGAGACCTACAATTAGTTCAAGAGAAAAAAAATAAATAAATATAATAAAAACTATCTTTATTCTCTATAATTTTTCATCACAACTTAATAAAAATATGCAAAATATAATTGTCAATATTCATTGAATGTAAAAATGAATAATTTTCATACTTTTTATTTGCTATTAAGAACGTGTCAGGATGCCTTATAGACTTTTTGCAACCTTAATTGTTATTTGAGTATATGTATATATACGTAAGAAGTAGTTAAGAGGTAGGTATTAATAGAATTACATGTCTAAACGTACATTATGCGTAAGAGACACATAAACACAATTTATGAATTTAACTTCTTTTTTGATTATTATCAACTTACGCTTCTATACAATGTTAAATATTCTAAAAAATATTATATAAAACATATGTAAATTTTAAATACATTGTAAACTTTTATACCATAATTTCTCTTCTCTACCCACAATCCACCGATAGTAAATTCCATTCCATTCGTGCTTACAATCAATTCATACTTCGTAATTATTTTATTTCAAATCTCATTTTTTAATTTTACTCAATGTTGTCGTCGCACACTATCTTACGATGAAATGTTGTGTACCATTACTGTACGTTACGTTATGTTCTTCTTATTTTACACATACACACTATTACACTACCTACTGTTAAATCAAATTATATTAAAAAATCAAAACCAAAAAAAGCGCGCGATTTGTTTAATTTTTATTTTGTAAGAAAAAAAAATTTTCTGGTGAAGGACACAAGTTCTTTCACCTGTAATTTTTTTCTGTAGAATAAATGGTAATAATAACATGCGTTAAATATTAAATACAATAAAAACATATATTTGTACAACCATTTCTTTTATTAATAAAAGATTCGAATTATAAATATATTTGATATTATGTAGTAAAATGTTATTGTGTGGGTGAAGTAAAAAGTATATAATATACA
The DNA here is from genome assembly GCA_963082915.1 of Dolichopus griseipennis. Taxonomy (NCBI): domain Eukaryota; kingdom Metazoa; phylum Arthropoda; class Insecta; order Diptera; family Dolichopodidae; genus Dolichopus; species Dolichopus griseipennis. The sequence continues at coordinate 53,193,449 of OY720444.1, read as the reverse complement.
TCTAAATTTTACACCTATCTTAAGAGAGGAGAATATAAAAATATAGAAAAAAAATATAGAGAAGGTTCATATGTAGTATGTACAAAATTACAATTAAGAAAAACATATTTTATTTTTTCTGTAAGGTAAAGATTAAATACCGAATTAAAAATGGAATATTGGGTCTGTCTGCGTCCTTAACTTTTCAAAAAAAGTAAAACTTTATAAATTTTTAGCCCGAAAATGTCTACATACTTAAATTGACCATTCTGTAACTAAAAATTTACTCCCAGATTTTAATAATTTACTTCATTATCCCTTACTAAAAATTTTAGTATACTTCCCCCATAAAGTGTTTATAAAGTTTTAGTCAGTTAGTTTTTATCATGATTTATTTCTTATTTTAAAGAAAAAATGTAAACATTCTTGAAGTATTTCAAATATTATTATTATTATTTGAAAAATGATCTTATTCTTCAATGTTCACCGGGGCGGGGCATACAGAAAATTAATAAATGGTAAGCATTTTTTGGAGGTAGTAGAAAATATATTGATTTTCCTAAAGCGCGTAATCTTTTAAACTTATTCGATATCTCAAATTTGATACTTAAATCATTGAACAATTTCCTTTACTAATTATACGAAAGTGATGAACAAATTCTTTGTCGTCGTCCGATATGTTCGAAACAATTTTGTATGCACTTCTTTATTTATTTTTTCGCAATCTTTATTTTTTTTTAAATAAAAGCTCGAATATTATTTCTTCTCCCTGCTGGAAAATATAACTCCAATTTCTCTATGCCTTCATTATTGCTAGAACTTATTTCGGTCTAATACTTTCTAATTTTTCTTTATCTAAATAACTATCAAGTATTTTTTTTAAAAATTAATTCTTTTAAGATTTTTAATATAAATAATTTATTTAACATGATTTTATAATTTATTTAATTTAAAAAAAAAAAAAAAAAATCTAAATAAAAAAACTTGCAACCAGAGTTTGAAACCTTTAATTGAAAGGCCTAACCACTAACGCCACCGGTCGTATAAAAATATGTAAAATTTTTAATTATTTAAAAAAAATAAATTATAAAATTTTTGATCAGTTTTCTGTCTGCGTACTTTTCTTTACAAATAGCTATAAAATGAGAAAAACGTGATATTGTACTCTTTTCTCTGAAAAAAATTAGTCCAAGAATTATTCAGGAAGAGTCCAGTCAAATCTACTATGATTAAACAATTTTTTAGTCGTAAAAAAAATACGTGTAAAACAATTTACTTAAAAGTGAAAAATGATATTCAGTCAATTTGATTCAACAACTTTTAAAATACCTATTGTGAAAAACTGGATTCGTTTGAAGTTTAAAAATTATGGAAAATATTTAGCCAATAAATCCATTAAATAACTTATACCAACTTTATGTTGGCTATGTTTTGATACAAAAATAAATAATTAATTAAAATTTTTTTAAATAAATATTTTTCATTTTCAGCTTATGAAAACGGTGGCATGTCTCATGGGCAAAAGGTTGGAAATAAATTTGGAAACAATAGGGTTACCGGAAAAAAAAATTGTAAATAATATGCTACGCAACAAATTATTAGTTGGTGTTCACTAATTGTGAAGGACAAGGTTATTGTTCAATGCAACAATAGGAAATATCTAATAATTACTATCAGAATTTTAGAATTAGATATTTGTTTTGATTGGGATCCTATAAAAGATAAAAACTATAACATTGCATTTCATCCGATTTATTTTTTCATGGAAATGAATTAATTTGTCATACACCTTATATTCCACGTAATACCGTTTTAATCATAATATGTACTTATATTAGATGCATTTTTTTTATTAAAGCTGAGATTTTATTCTTTAGCGACTGTTCGTAAATTTTCAAAGTTTCTTTGTTTTTGAAAAAAAAAAGTTATACAATTATTTCTAATGTACATAAATAGTAAAAAGTAAAACTCTACCTCATGTAGTACAACTCTACTACTACTACTAAGTAACTAAAAAATTTTTGGCAAAATATTTTAGACTGCAAAAAACAAAGAAAGAAAACTAAATAAAACAAATCATTGAACTATATATAATTTTTGTGTTTTCTTTTATCTACAGATAAACTGAATGTTAATTTTGGCAAATAGCAAAAAAATAAATAAAAATAATTTGTTTTTAAATAGGTATATGAAAAAAAAGCGTTAACAATTGACTTTATTGTGATGACTCATGATAAATTATATTAAATAAAGCTTTGGTGAACACGTGTAAAGTTCAACAACCCTAAAAAAATAGAAAACCTTATTAAGCTCAAAATATACATATAAAAAAAAACAAAATTAATTATGAGTTTTTATTGAAAGAGAAAGACTAATAATAAATGCAAAAATTTCTATTTTTGTAAGGTCCATTGTTGAGCTACATTTTAAAAAAAATTTTGAAAAATTGGGTCTTTATAAAATTTTACTATTTTTATTAGTTTATTATCCGTCCGTGTAATTATAAAACCTTTACACTGTTTGAAATAAAGAAAAGTAAAATATAAATTCCTTGAAAAACATTTTTCCTTTAGCCTCTCCAGTTACGGAGTTACAGACCCCCAAAATATTAAAAAACCCTATATTCAAAATGTTATAACAAAAAAAGATATTTTTGAATCGCCAAACGAAAGTATTTTTTATAAGTTTTATGCACTTCATTTTACCGTATCAAAGATAACATTACGTTAAGAGTTTTGAAATGGAGGTAGATGTGATTTTAAGGACGGAAGTAGTTATATATAATATCGTGGGGACCGGCTGATTTTTTTATATCAAGAGATTTCAAGATTTTTATCACTGCTTGTGTCCTAAAGTAATTTCTACCAAAGGAGCAACCAACTTATGGAATAGAGGGGGTTCTTTGAGTTGACTGAGGTAGTGATGAGTCACTTTTCCTTTAGAATCTGATACGATGTGGCATTTTGCCAAAAGTATTTACTATTCTTGGGCATGTGGATTAACTTTCGTTTCAACTTTTGGTTTAACAAGAATTCAATTCAAGCTTTTTGATAACTCTCTTGCATCTATCCCAAATCACTATATGGTTGGCCCTGATGACTTTTATTTTAAAACAAATTATTAGAAATTCCATTTATAATAAATCTTTAAAAATATTCTTTTGATAAATATAAATTATATTGAAATTTATACAATCAGTTTCAATTATATTACGTTTTCCAAGTACATTTAGAAGTTTTTATTATTTTTTTTGGAAATTTGATAACAAAAACTTCGTTCGTGGCATTTGTACATTTTTGAAAGCCCGGAAGCCGAAAGAGCCCTTTTATAATCAGCTACGATCGCTTTACGTGTCTCACTTGTGCAATGCAAGTGCGCTTGTTATTGAAGATATGTTGTTAGTTTCCATAACTACATTTTTTTACTTTTTCATTGCAAAGTGTAAATTTTATTTATTTTTTTATTTATTTATGTACAATCCCCTACAACATACAATGTGAAAACTGAGTGAATCTGCCTTTCTTATCAGGTGTGACATTTAAATTTATTTTATATTAAGATGTAAACTATTAAAATATCGATTGTAAATTATATTTTTTAGATATGATCTGACCAGGATTTGAACCCGAGACTTTTCGATTGAAAAGCAACAACAAGCCTCTCTAACCACTGAACGGAAAAATAATAAAATATTTATAAATAAAATTTGAATTTTATTTAATAAAAATTTTAGAAGATATTTTGATTTTAATTTCAGTTAACCTATCTCAATAAATTTTGTGGAGTGTAAATAATATTGAAACTGACTGATCTGAACATAGGTATACTAGGTATTTAACTTTTGATTCATAAAATATTTATAATTACCATGAGACATTGTGTTTAAAATTCTTTTACATATGTTAACTATTTAAAATTAATGTAAAAAGTAAAATATATATATATGTATATTATAAGATATATTATTTATTACTTTATTAGGAATGTTATAAATTCTCTATGTTTATGTTAATTCTATAAGTATATGTTACATTAAAATTTTGTATAGTACAAACGAAAAAAACTTTTTAAATCTATTATTGATTTAGATGTATCAATATATATTCAATTTTACTTGTACAATTCAGTAAATTTATGTGTTAAAGTATAGTAGGTATATATAAAAATATATAATACATATACCTTTAAAATACTGGATTCTTATTTTCATAATTTACATAACATAAATGATGTGTATCTATACTATCCATACACTTTATCAAGTTTGTAAAGTTTCTAGCAGTAAGTAATCTAGTTTAGTAATGTAGCTACCATATACCTACGTACATTATATGAATTAATGGTTTAGGTTGCGACTATACTTTACAATAAATGTGTATTATATATATATATTATATTACTGTTAATGCACCTGCTATTATTAAAAAAAAATTCATATATATATATATAAATTCATATAACTTATACTTACCATTGATTAAGAATTTATTGATAAATCATTTTATGTTAAAAATTTTTATGGGATTTTTTTCGCATTTTTTTTTAGAATTTATTTGTTTTAAACTTCGAAATATTGTGAATGTATGCATTTATACCATTTTTATATTTTTATTTTCCATTTTCACTCTCATTATACCATTTCTATTCTAATGTAGGCGATTTAAAGTTAGTGCATCTATAGAGTAGAGACTAGCACTAGAGACTCTTAGTATTCTATATATGCATTTTATATTCTATTCTAAATTTATAAAAGTAATGCATAAACACATTACACACACCTTTATATAGCTATTCCTATATAATCAATCACATAAAAATTAATATCAATGCAGAGACAATTGTATTACAATCCAATATGATAATGATAATTATAACTAAAATGTTTCAAAATATTTTAAAATTTATTTATATTTAATTTTTTTCGTAAATTAGTATTTGTCATTTGATCGCTTTTAAAAAAAACTAAAATTGCTCTGGTTTTATTAAAATAATAAAATTTATAGTAAGAATGAATAGAAATAAAGAAAGCACATGTATGAAAAATTTTGTAAAAGTATTAAACGAAGATGTGAGAATGAAATGTTATTTCAAATTATTAGGACAAAGATTCAGAAATTAAAGGACTCTAAAAAATATACATTTGAACTAAAAACATAGCAAAATTCTTCAAAATTATTTACTGATTTTTCTGGTTGAACAGAATTTCTTTCCAAAATATTTCCAATTTGCTCTGCAGATGGATTTCAACAATAAAAAGCCACCAGCAGATCTTATACGTGAAAACATATTTTCTAATGGATTTTGATTTAATCTCCGTGTCATTAAAAACTTTATATTTTCGTTATCTATTTGATTCTTGGATAGTGAAATTACAGGTGTGGCGTAACACTGCGAAATTCTTTGAATAGTTTTTTTTATTTTGTGAAAATAAAAAGTGAAATACTTTGAATAGGTATAAAGTGAATCTTAAATTTATCCAAAATGAATGATAAAAACCAGGCACAAATAATTAATATTATAGAAGGCGATGCTGCCATTGATACAAAACTGAATAAATACGAAAAACAGAAAAATATTAAAGAATTTTATAGTCTTATGATCGTGTTATTCCAATTCTTATATAAAAATCTCTACATATACACATTTTATATTTTTATAAAATGTTTATTTTTGGTTTTTTGGTAATATTTTGTAGTAAAATAACAATCATAGTAAAAAAATGTTTGTTTATTTTTTCTGGGTCGCTAAAATACGAACCATCTAACAAAAATTTATAAGGAATTTTAACTTCTTTATGTTATACCTACATATGTTCTTTGCTATTACATAATTCAAATGTTTATCATGTTTTATTAATTATTTATATCATATGAATCAATTTGAACTGTATATTTTAATTTGAGATCGCCTAATCTTATACGTCATGTATCGCGTAATATAATGTATTTATTTTTAAAATTTTTTTTTTAAGAAAATATGTAATGGGCAACGATTGTATGTTTATACAAACTTCCGTGTGCGATGATGTATGCATTCTATGTACCTATATTTTAAAATTTTATTTTTTACGAAATATATATGAAAGCGATTGTGTATATAATATTATTTATTACAAAAGGGGTAAATGAATACTTTTATTTGTTAAGTAAGCAAAATCTTTTCTAAATAGAATAAGTGTCAACTAATACAATTAACACCTGGAACATCTTTTAATTTTCTCAAAAATATTGCATACTAAAAAGATTTATATGAATTTGTCCCTCATCCGAATATCTTTAGGGTATGGTACTACTTAAACTATAGAATTACAATGTGCTTTTTTAATTAATTTATCGCGTTAAATAAACTTAAAACAAAAAAAAAAATATCTACTGAAATTATTTTCAGTTTAAATTTTAAATTTTTCGTTATTTTATCTTGATTGCGTTGCTTTTAGAAGGAAATTTCTTCTATTCTTAACAAATAGGTACTATTCTATTTATTTTTTTTTGTTTTTTCAAATTTTTTTTAATATACAATATTATATATGTTCATATATTATATTATAATATAAAGTTTGTACTATGTACGTGAACATATATGTAATATACATAGCAACTGCTTTTTATGCAATTCTTTCAACATTATTTTCTTCTACAATAGAAAGTATGAGAAAAAAAAATACCTTGAACGAGGTCATGCTGCCGGAATGGGCATTTAAAACATTGATTGAATCTCTCTATAACAAATATTTGTAATAGAGAAAATTAAAAAATCTGCAACATAAAAACTATAACAAAAGTATATAATATAAATACATAAAAATCATTATCAATAAAATCATGATTTTGATTGTGTTAGCAATAGAAGTTTTTTTTTTAATATGTATTAAATGTAGGTATGTATCTATTCTATTATATATTAAAACTAAAAATTCAGATTATGTGCAGAACTCATATTGTATGTAAGAAAAAAAAATTTAGCGCCTGACTATCGAATGATTATCGTAAATTGTTGTGTTTCGCATCGTTATCGTACCACTAGCACAATATATATGTATGTATACTCATACTATTTTTTTAAATGGTTGTTTGTAATTTTTTTTGGTTTTACTCTGACAACGTAAAATTATTTTATTCACTACACTACGATGAAGAAAAATATCATATGATTGATAAATAATAATGAATTTTCAAATTTTCTTTCATTATAACTTTCTATTTACTCTGTTTTACTATTGCTTATGTACTATGCATTTATTTTACCACAAAAAATCTTATATACTTTGTAGCAAATTTTTATTTACCTATGGTTTTAGTTTTTTTTTTTTTGTAATTTCTTGATTTTATTTCAATATGACGGTACACTAAAAATTTTTATAATATGTATTATATTTTTTTTTTCAAGTAAAAAAATCCCGGAATTTGTGCATTCATTTAGGTAGTGTATGCATTTATACAATGCACACAGAATTAATGATAGTACCTATATTTTGTAAAACCAGAAAAATAGAACACAGTTTATATAAAATATTTAATACATAATAAAAATAAAAGTTAAAATGCATTGTTGTAAAATTAACCAATACTGTTACTATTTATTTATATATACAAAATATGTACAATTTTTACCGGGAATGAGGTCAAGTTGTATCAGTACTTGCAGCAGTTTCAGTAAAAATGATTTGCAAATCTATGCTAGTACATAAAACACACTCAAATTTAATTTTGAACATTATTGCAGTTTGTAAAACAATTCCTTATAAAATTTAATTTATAGTTTTAAGTACCTACATACTACATAATATGTATAAAGATTATGTACGAAATTTATGACAAATTAAATAAATGCAAAATAATCGATATAATATATAAAAGTACATATTACTAAATATTTTATATTCATAAAACTTCGTATAGGTAGTACCTACCTATAATGAATATTATATTTATTTGTGTAAATTAATTTAAATTAATAATTAATTTTCCTTTTATTAATAACCAATACCAGGCGCGCGTTGCTGCACCTTTCGACTGGGTTTTCAATTGATGTTGGTGTTATTGAAAAAATTAATATAAAAAATCCGCAGGTTATTTAGAACCAATCAATTAAACCTTTTTTTATTTTAAAACAAAAAAAATGTTAATATTTGCAATACATCCTCCCAAACTTCGTGGTCCGTGTTAACCCAGAAACTATTTCTGTACCCAAAAACCTTTATATGAAATTTTAATAATAATCGGCTAAGCAGTTTGTTGTTAATGAGCTACAAACATACAAACAAACAAGCATTCGCTTTGTTTATTTAGGATACACAATGTATACTTTCTGAATTGAATTTAAACAATTAAAAAAATATAACACAAAATAAATTAAAATTTTTTTAAGAGTTCTGATTTTCAGTTTAAAACGATTTCAGAAATTTTTAGTAAATTTTTTAGTAAATAATATTCCTATAGGTATTCCTATATTTATAAATAAATAGGTAAAAATAATACCTTTGTTGAGTCTATTCATTTTTATTGTTAAATTAAGATTTTTAAGAAAAACTTAATTTTATCTAAATTAACTATATTTTAAATTATGGAATTTAGGTTAATCAATTAAACTAATTTATTATATTATCTCATTTCAACACAATTGTAATGTTATATTATATTATTTTTATTTTATTGCAGTTGCTGTTCTAAAACTTACCAGATTTATTCTATCTTTGACTGTAGAAAACTTTTTATGAAATGTAAAAAAAAAACCTATACTTCTATGATAAAAATATGCAAAAAGAAACTCATAACAAAATTAAGTAATAAAGTACAGTCATAGTTTGAATGCTAAATATTGACATAAGACGGAAGATAGAAGTTACAAATATCAAGTGCCTTTTTTTTCGTGATGCAATTTAAACAAATCACCCAAGCAACACGGTTGCATTGAACTGTATACTCGAGGTATTTTGACGTAATCGGTGAAAATTCTGTATTCACCCAAACCGGTTTCGTAATTTTTGTATTCACAAAAAACCGGTTTTGTTGCCATCAAATTTTACTAGTAACCCTCGATGCACTCACCAATACAAACAAAAAAATGTTTTTGTTTTTCTTTTTTTTTATTATTTAAAAATTTTTGAACTGTGCGCATCTTAAATAAAAAAAAATTTGAGACCCGACAAATATTTATAAAATATTTTTGGTATTGGAAATTGATAAAAATCAACATAAGATTACCATATTAGGTTTTATTTCTATTTGTTATTTTTTATCTTTCAAACTAAATACTAAAAAAAAAACAAAAATGAACAAATTTATCAATTAATATATATTTTAATTGATAAAGTATAAAAATTAGTTAACATAAATAATAAAAAAAAAATAATTAATGATATAAAAGACAATTAGTTTAAGGATCATATTTAGAAACTAATTTTAAAATTGTATAATTATGAATGTTTGCTCAGTCCCACAGATGTTAATTAAAATAATAATCCATTTTTAAATGACCTAGATGTGATTGAAGTAAAATAAAATTACCTACCCACTCAATGTAAATAAAAAATTAAATCTCTAATATGTATTATCTACAAATCCATTTTTTTATTTAGGTAGCTACAAACGTTTTTTATTTATATGAATAAAAAATTACAAAAACTTTCGCTTTTGAAAAATCAGCTGACTAAACACTCTCCGACGATAACTATCTTCAAATGAACTAAATTTTACACACATAAGTGCATAAATTGGTAACTACACTCGTGTGGGCCGGAGCAATACACACTTACGCTATTCTATAATGGAAAATTACGTGAATGCAACGTATTAATACATATCGTCTGGCTTGGGGGATTCATTGTGAATTGTGACCGACTTGTTGCATTTACTATAGTTCATTTATTTTGTTTTATTGTTTTAATATTCTTATTGTAGTTTTCCAGATTCATGTTTATAGACCATGAATAATTAACAGAAAATATTCATTTAATACTAAATGCAAATCATAATAATAATCTTATTACTCACATAATTTTTTACAGCATTCTTTAAAAATTCAGTTTTTCTATTTATATCTAATCAAACATATGGTGTATAAAAATAAATAAACCATTTTTTTTTCCTTAAAAAATATAATTTTTTTTTTTTTAAGTTTAAAAATATTTTTGAAATATTATCAGACATAATTCATTAAGTAAGCTATCATCTTTTAAAAAAATAATGTTTTGTTTAGTAACTCGTAATGTTTACAAATAAAATAAAATTTAGTTTCAACAATACTTTTAGACTAAATAAACCACCGTTTGAGTACATAATATATGAAAAAATATAAATAAAACAGTTTTCCAATATAAAAGAGATCAAACTCGTTGTTCTTGTACGTGATTTTATTCCTTTTTTCATACATACATACCTACATATGTATGATTTTAAACATTTTTTTTTTAACTTGAAGTTCTACAAACTGTTGCAGTTTTTGTGAAATGCGTTATCCAATATATCCACTTTTCTCTGGATTATTGGATCATAAATTTTACCATTCGGTACTCATCTTGTTTAATTATAATGTAGAAAGTAGGAAAAAATGGAATATAAAGCTTAAAAAAAAAAAAAAAAACTATTGAAGGAGCAAATGAATATTGGGGAATGTTAATAACCATTTTCTTATAATTTACTTACATAATTCACAAAACTAAAAAAATATTAAATTGAACAGATTAACACTACCCTAAAATAAACAAATCAACAAATATACAAAAACAAACAAAATTCACAACACAAATAATAAAAATTACAACTATGTATCTGCCATTTAAATTAATAATAACCAATTAATATTAAAATTTGTTACGCAGTTGAAAAAATTTTGCAAAATCAAAAATATTTTACTACGCAAATTTAAAATATAAGTGATTTTTTTTTTATTTTCAATCAAAAACTATTTTAATACAAATGAAAATAAAAAATAAAAACTCATTTGTATTTAAATAAACATGTACAATAGGTTTATATATATAATATATATATATACAATATGTAATAATTATAGATAAAAAGAAAAGCTTTAATTTTTTATTTAATTAATGAATGGATTGGCATAGAATAGTGTCTATCTTTGTACCTAGAATGTTTTAAAGTTTTTAATATATGTACATACATAGATACATAGTAAGTACAATATACTAGGTACATTCGAAAATGACTGCAGAGTGAATGATTAGAACAATTGAAAATTCTATGAATAGGTAATTAAATTTTTGACTTAAGTAACAAATAGTTCCCATTTTATAAATAATCTCATATAAATTTTAACCTAATTTTTAGAAGACAAAAAAGAATTTTCAATAAAAAAAACCGTACCTACAAATTATAAAAATTTAGAGCTCGCAATAAGTATATAAGTATGTATGTACATATGATTACCTACACACTTCACTATAGGTAAATATGTATGCATATAAAAATGAAATTTAATACTCTGTTTAATGAACTTTGCTAATTAAAAATAAAAATTATATACATATTTACATTTTTGTACATATACAAGTCTAAATGTTGTAGATTATTTAATTTGAATATTTTCACGATAAATTGTTTATGTGTAGTACCTATGTAGGTATCTATTTTTAGTTGCAATAAGTTATTTAAAAAAAAAAACTAGAAGTGCATTTAGTTAATGTAAATACGTGCGTATGTAAATATATAATATAGAAGTAAGTAAAAGATTTTAAGTGATATATTTAGAAATACTACCTATGTGTATTTAAAAATAAAATATGTATTTGTTTGCATTTACATTAGAACAGCTTTACCTTCATTTAAAAATAGATGTTTTTTGTCACCGAAACACATAGAAAAATAAACGATATATGAAATATTTTCATTGTAAGAGTTGGATTGGAATTTATAAATAACGAAAAAAAAAAAAAACCAAAAAAAAAAATTAAGCAAAATATGAATGGTTTGTTATGGCGCTACTTTAAAAATAATACTTTGGCGGGTAAATCAGGTGAACTTTGTTTACAAAATAATAATATATACATATTATGTATATAGGTAGGTAAGTAATAAAATAACATAATGCCTATTTTACGTATTTAAATATAAATATACTTATTTATTATTAATATAGATGTGTTTTTAACACATGATAGGTATAAATTATACAAACAAGTTTATAAACATTAAAGATAGACGTAAAAGATTGAAGAAATACATAATTCTTATATAAAATCGTTAAGTGACTAATAAGTATATACATAGGAATCAAATATTTTATAAGTGGCCATTTTATTGCAACGTAAAATAATATTACCTCTTTTACATAATACATATTACACAGAGAAGTAATATGGTAAGAAGTACACCAATAAAATATTTTTTGTTTAGATGTACATAATATGTGCATCACAGACTATTTTTCAAATTTTGAACAATGTCATCTATGACTAAGTAGTTTAATGCATAAAAAAGTTAGACCTACTAAAATTTAAAAAATTTATAAAGAACAAAATTATGTTTTTAACGATTTTTTTTTTAAATTTATGTCAAATAAAACTAAAATAAAAACAACAATTCATACAAAAATAAACAAAAACTTGTGTTGAAATTTCTAAAAAAAAAAAATTTAAATTGTGCCCTAATCCTCTTTATCAGTGATGTGTTCTTAAGCGTTGTTGTATATTTACGTGTATTTATAATAACAAATTTTCGAAATTTTGTTGTACTTAAAAGTGTTTTGCACTAAAACGTTATGTACTAAACCGTGTTTTGCTGTTCCTATAATATTATCAACTGAACGATTTGTTTAATAGGTATCTATAGGTAGTTATTTCAAATTAGGTTTTCTTTTCCTTTCAATAAATTCTTCAATTCGCTTTATTCCTATAAAGTCAAAGTTAATATTATTTCATTGATTGCAATCCGATTTTTATTTTCAAAAAACGGTAGTATACTGTAGTTTAAATCAAAATAAAGTTTTGTATGTCCATAAATCCTAAATTTTTTCAAAAAATTATTATGATTATCTTATTTATTATTGAAGTTCAAATATATTTTAAGTTCAATTTAATTTTAAATTCCCATTAATTCAAAATTTTTAATACAGCTTGCAATACTTTTTGTTTCTCAAACCCTAAATTGTCTTACATTTAAGATTAAAATCGCTTAAATGCCAATTTTTTTCTTTTTTCATTCAAAATTTTTACTTATTTTTTGCTTTTTTCTTTTGTTTGTTTTTTTTTTTATGTAAGTTTATATTTTGTTTGTACTTTGCTGCTTTATTTGGTGAAGGACGTTCATTCACATTACGGCTTTACAACAAAGTGATTTTTGATAATAATTGTTATGTACATTGTAGTAAAAAAAAATATATACATATTTGTTAGATATGTAGAATATATAAAAGCTAAAAGAAGACAATGATATAATACAATATTATGTATTTTAAAAGAGTAAAAAGAAGCAATTACATACAGCAACAACAATATTGATAACAGGATTTAAAAATAGAAGCAGGGAAAATAGCAATAGAAATATATAATAACAGAAATAAACTTAAAGCTTTTAAATAATAACTGATAAATAATATAGATATACATACATATATGTATATACATTCATAATATAATATGTATGTAAACATTTTTACATTAAAATCTAAATGAAAATTTTCATATGTAGTATTATATTAATATGGATATATTTGTTTGTACATATAGCATGTTTGTACATTATACATATTTACTTTTTATTATATAGGTACTTTGTATATTGAGCGATTTTTTACAATTTAAAATTTTGAAAGTAAACAATTTAAACTAATGAAAATGTTGTAATTCTATGCGTTCACAAGTTGTTGCCATTGTCAGCTATAATTTTTTCCTTTTCTTTTCCATTTCCTCCCTTCTGTTAAAAAAAGCTTTAAAACGATAAGAATCGACGAAAATGCGGTTAACTCCCAAATAAGAAGAAATAACATTTGATTATTGCAAACACGTGTGAACCGCATAGATTGATTTCATTCTAAATGAAAATTGTCAACACAAAACATATTTAAATATAGATAGCAATTTTAAATCGACGACTTCTACAAAAAATAAGTTAAAAAAATATTATGTTCACCGTGTCTCAGTAGTGTTTTAGGTAAGCATTTGGCTTATTAACCAAGGTGGTCCGCTTCGATTCCCAGTCAGGTCATACAATATTTTATTAAAACAAACAAAATAAATAATATTACTTATAAAATAATATTGGTAGTCCATATCCGAAAGGAAAAGAGTCCATCAATTTGCAAAGGCATTGTATGTACTTGGAAAAACTTAATTAATAAATAAATACATACATAAATATTATGTGCACACAGTGCAGATCCCAAACTGGTAAAAAAAAATAATGTAATTACATATAGGTATACAAAAATGTAAAACAGAAAATTTATGATTATAGCAGTTGAGTACAATCACCGAAGTTGCATAATGTCAAAAAAACGTAGCTATTAAATTTAAAATTAAAATTTATGCATCTTTTGCGTCGTTGAAAACTTCTATGGTTACTTTTCTATTGTTTTTCGTTGCAAATTGCTTTGAAGATTAAATTAATTACTACACTTATGTATTGTGCTTAGGAGGTTATTGGTTAATTACATAATTTGAAATATATTTTATTCCACATTATCATAATTCCAGCCTGTACACAAAATAATCTATAAATAGTGTTTAATGGTTTTTTTTATTAACAAGAACCTACATGTTTCGAAAAATAGTTAAACATGTCTTCGGTCAAATATAAAGTCAAAATTAAAATATAAAAATTAAATTTCTTTGTCATATCCAACCTCTACTTTTAAAACTTTCGGTTTAAATTAAATGAAATAAAAATACCTATATTAAAATTACAAATTGTTTTCCAATTAAAATAAAAAAAAATTATTTTTTTTTGTATAGGTATTTTCTCAATTAACTCTAATTCTGTGGAAAATATCCAAAACTTGATAACCGCAAAATTACAGTTTTTCAATAAACGTGTTTGAAAATTTTTAAAAATATTTTGTGACACAAAATGTTTATTTAAAACATTATTAATAACCATTTGAGGGATTTTTAATTAAATAAACGCTTATTTATTTTTGGCAGTGCAAAGATTTGATGTTAAACAGTCCACTTCAAATGTTATCTCAAAAAGGGAAAAATTACGGTTATCAAGTTTTGGAGATTTTCCACAGAATTTAACATTGTATTAATAAGAATCTGGCTAATGGACTTTAAAAAGCTCGAGTTGGACACCACGAGGATGAAAATAGGTGAAATTTACTTTTTTGTATATATCTATACCTATAATTGTAATATAAACCTTATATTTTTAAAATTTAAAGTAATTATTCAAATTTGTACACTTCAAAGTTTCATTTGTTTTTATTTTTTTTTTGTTTCGTGTTAAATAACTTAATTACCTACAAGGATTTAACTCTGAAATAGTGGTAAAGAGCCTATAATTTTTTATCATTTTTTAAAATTTTTTATTAAATTATGAATTCTAACTCTATTAGGTAGTTTGATAAAATAAGATTTGTTATATTTATTTTTCACTAATTTCATTAAAGTATTTAATAAATTTATTATCTAAATTATACCTACATAAAATTTTTAGGAGGCCTAAATCTACATTTTTTTATGTATTTTAACCATTTATTTTAAATTTTTTTTTACAAAGAAAATTTAAATTTTCCTTTAGTAGGTAATAACAATATTTATTTAATTTGACTTCCACAAAAAATCACTAACTAACAATGCACATTTAGTTTCAATTAATTTTCAACTACACACATATAGGTATATTATTCATATGTACATAGGTATCTAAACTATTTTTCCATTTTATGTCATGAACCATGATGCAAAATGGCGATAAGTTTTCACCAATTTAAACATACCTTACTTCACCGTAGTCGTAGACCAGAACCAACTCTTTCTTCAAACAATCCCCCCAGACATTTTAAAGTTTTTTAAGTCATATTTAATTTAATTCGACGATTAGAAATTTAATCTTAACCATGCAGGCAAATGAAGTTTCAACATATACAGATTATACATACATATATAATTTACTCACATGTTTTAAAAAAATTTTAAACCAAAGCAATCCATGCTTCAAAAATAAAGTGAAGTTAATATGTAGGTACATATATTTTTTGGCAGAAAAACTTATTAAAGTAGAAACAAATAAGAATTAATTCTTATTAAGAATATTAATACAAATCAAAATCCAATATGATTATTTATGAATATTATATCTTATTAATTATAAATTATAATAATATGTATGCTTATTTTTAATATGAAAACAAAAACATACATACCTACTTGACATTTACATATCATATTTTTTCTATTTATATTTATTTCAATAAAATTGTATATGTATCAAATTTTTTGAATAGATAGTTCAAGTTAAGCAACCATATGTTAGTATATATATATAATATAAATATATATGTAGTTATACACCATTAATAACATTTTTTTTTTAATTAGAGTTTGTTGTATGTGTTTGCATGATAAAGCGACCATCTGCTCAAACGCGTTTTTCTGTTTTATTTTTTAATTGTTTATTTATTTTTCAGAGTTGGCTGCACTGCATTGAATAAAATAAGAATTTATTTTGTGTTATTCTTTTCGTTTATCGTTTTGTGGTGACTGTACTTTTTTTCTTTTTTTTTCAGTTTCATCAAAGAGTACTTAGAATACATAGAAAGGAACAAGCTATGTATAATCATAGTAGTATGCAATTTAGCTTGTTTTATACTATGTATGTATGCATGGAGGGATTTCAAAGTTTCAGTTGTTATTTCGCAATCTGTTTTTATTTTATTTTTATATTTTTATTTCGTAACGTAACTAATTCTTTGGAGTTTGGTTGGATTGGATCGAACTATCGAAATTTAACTTTTTACCTTAGAGATATTTTTTTAATGTATTTCTATGTGTAATCTTCTATAAATTGAAATGTACGGAAAGTAATATTTACACAAATGTATGTATAATAAACATGTGAGTATGCTTTAACTTAAAAAAGCACATAACATTGAAAATCAATGTGATTATTAATTTATACAGAAAAATAAACATGTATCAGTTAGTTCACTTCACAAACATTGCTGCACTTCGCTGTTGAGTTAAGAGAGAGTCGTAAAATTTAAGATATTATTAGGCGCAAATGTGGGAGATTTTTCTTTCATGAATTTGTGAACAAATTTTAGAGATTATAAATAAGCAATTTGAAAAAACTACAAAATTTTGAACTTTTATATTATTCTTGGTTTCTTACATATTTTGAAATTTAAAAAACTAAATAACATTAATGACAATAAATATGAATTCACAAAAACAAATTAATAAAAACTTTTAACAAAAATTCAACATTTTAATTGTTAATGAATGTACAAAAGTAACCCTATATATTATTTATTATTATTCATTTTGATTGTTAAAACATCAAATAAAGTAGTTAATTAATTATTTCCGTATATGTATATCTACTTTCCATCAATAAATTGAATTTTTTGCGTCAAAATTTTTGATTTTTAACTTTTTGTAATACATAGATGTTTTAAATGGACAAAAAGTAGTAGATCTGATACATATGTATGTTCTAAATTGACAACCCTGGTCACAAGCAGCAGTGAATTATATATAGCACCACATGTTATAGCAGTTATAATCATCAGCCGGGAATTAATAGAATGTATGTAGCATATCCATTATAGATATTCCACCTTTGTTTGTATACCTATGTATGTATATTTTTTTCTTAAATACCGATTCTAGTTCATTTAGGAGGATAGCTTCGAGTTTTGTTTTTTTTTTTAATTAAAAAAAAAAGTACCTACTAAAAAAACTGAGCGTAATTCTTATTTTATTTTGTTTTTGTTTTTACTTTTGTTCCTTTGGCTTCGTTTCGTAGTAATTTTTGTCATTTCATGAAATTTCTTATAGATACCTTACTAGCTCTAGACTCTAGAGTAATAAACAAATATGTAATATAAAATTTTAACTTAAAGAAAAAATAGAGATGGAATCCAGTAAAAACCAAATTAATGTATGTATGTACCCATTTACCAATAGGATAGTGTGTATCTAAAATTTATTTTTTATATTTATATTTTTATATGAATTTGTGGATGTTTGTCCATATAAATTAATTAACAAACACCTACCCATAGGTTGTTCGATAGGTAAAAACATGTTTTTTTTTATCCTTACGAAAACAAAAAATTTCATAATTCTTTCGACAAGTACCTACCTATTTGTTTCAAAATTATTTACACATCTTGATTTAAGCAAGGAGTTGCATCACAATTTATGAAAATTTAGCATTTTAATTCTGCCCATTTATAATGGTACATGACCTTTAACTTGAATTATTCAAAAGCCTCTATGTACGAAAAAGAGAAGATTTTTAAAATAAACAATGCATTACAAAATATCAACATCTTCAAATTCGATTATGATTTCTATTAAATAGGAAATGTTTTGTAGTTTAAGTTTACACTAGTTAAGTATTGCACGTATATACGTCTAGAACTTCGTAATTTTATTAGGTACCTACCTATATATGATCAATTTTTTACGCGATTTATCAAATGTATGGAAAAGAGAGCATTGGATTTATCAAATGTATGGAAAAGAGAGCATTGGTGGGCGTTTAAGTTGTCACAACACGACCAAAGTTTATTAATTTTAAATATTATTTAATTATGTAGTAAAATATATTCTTAATAAAATATGTACCTATTTAGAATAATTAATTAAAACAAATTGAACAAATAACATAAAAATATTATAAACGAAATTTTTTCTTTAGTCATAATTGCACTTAAGTAGATAGGTAGCTACTATGTTAACGTATTTTATTTTCGATTTCTTTATTTGTTTTTTGACCTTTAAAGTGAAAATTAATTTACGTAGGTACAATATACATATTTATACTTAATGCATTTAATATTTATTATACATATACTTACATTTTAGTTTGATTATCGGTTACACTAATTGGAATGATTGTACATAGTAGTAAGTACTAAAGCAGTGATGAGTAACTGGCTTTCGCAAACGGGCCAAAAATGAAAATATAAGTTTTGATCGGGCCGCAATATGGATATCATAGATAAAAATAGTTAAGATAATAATAACTTGATAATAGTAACTAACCTAATATTTAAAAAAAAATCATGGGGTATACATATTATATTAATTTTTTTAATTTCAATTTTCAAAACAAATAATACAATAACAATTCAAATTTTCAATAAATAAAATAAATAACAAATTTTTGCATCTTTGTTAATAAAATATAAACGAAAAAAAAAATTTTTATTAGGATATAATCCACACAAAATGTTGAAAAAAAGGCACATAGGTATTAACAAAAAGAAATAAAAACTTTTCGATTATTTCCATTTGCAATTCATCATATGAGCTTTCTACATTTATATCAAAAGGTGGAGCGAATATAGCGAAAGAATCTCCATGCTTTCGAAAATCAGTAAAGCGACCATCAAATTCTTTCTGAAGGTACTGTATTTCTTTGGCATATTTTGTGGTATTGCCCGTTGTTTCCTTCTTTAATGCTGGAAAGTTAATCGTATTGTTATTTTCGAATTGTTGTTTCCAAAAGTTTACTCTCAAATGCCTTTATTTTTTCAAATGCTTGGTGAATCATATTATTTGCACCTTGAAGACTTATATTTAGCACATTTAAGTGGTGGGTGATATCAACACAGAATGCAAAATCCGATAACCATTCCTCTTTGTAAAATTCTGGAAACTCGTACTGTTTCATTTCCAAAAATTGTTGAATTTCGTATTTCAAATTGTAAACCAGTTCAAGCATTTTTCCACGACTTAGCCATCGAACTTCCGTATAAAAGAGAATATCTCCGTATTGCGATTCCAGGTCTTTTAAAAATTCTTTGAACTGCCTGTGATTTAATCCTCTCGATCTTATAAAATTAACAACTTTTATAATTTTTGGCATAACATGAGACATTTTTAGTGTTTTAGCACATAAATTTTCTTGGTAAATTATGCAATGACACACAATCAAATCATTTTCCTTTGAATTTTTTATGTCACTAGCAATTAACGAAGAAAGACCTATATTTTGACCAACCATAGCAGGAGCTCCGTCTGTTGATATGCCTGAAATCTTTTCATGCTGTATATTTAAACTAGTTAAGATTTTTTTTAATTTTGCGTAGATATCTACTCCCGTGGTAGTTCTTTGCATTAAATAAGCCAATTCTTCGGTAAGGTTGAATTTTGCATCAACACCTCTAAGGAACACAGCTAATTGGGCAGTGTCGCTAACATCAGTGCTTTCATCCAAAGCCAAAGAAATCCATTGTAAACTAGGAATTCTTGCCTCTAAAGATTTTTTAATGTCATCCGCAAGATCATCAATTCTGGAAGCAATGGAAAACCGTGAAAAGCTAATTTTAGAAATTATATCTTTTTTATCTGGAAATGCCACATCAGCAACGGCTTCCAAACATTCTTTAATAAGCTCACCATCGACAAAGGGCTTTATTTTTTTAGCTAAAATTTCCGAGACTACATAGCTTGCACGAACTGCCGTAACCGATTTTGAAGTAGTGGTTTTAAAAAAGGATTGCTGCTGACTAAGATTTTTCTGTAGTTCTGCTAATTTATCTTTGCGTAGCTGTCCTTTAAGGTGACAGAATTTTGTAGAAAGTTTAGTTTCGTAGTGCCTTTTTATGTTATATTCCTTAAGAACAGCAATTTTTTCAGAACACACCAAACAAATTGCATTGTTGTTTGAATATATGAAAAAATAGTCTTCATTCCACTTGGCTTGAAATACACGATTTTCCTATGTTATTTTACGCTTTTTAAGCATTTTAGCTGAAGACATTTCTGAAAAGGCTAATAATTTTTTCGCTTATTTGAGTATTATGGAATTTAATTTTTACCACCGACAAATTTTTACCAGCGCCGCGTGTTGCTCATCTATGTACTAAAGCTAAAATATTTGTGAATAAGAGAAAATCAATATTTGAAAAGAATGAATCAACTATTATCTACATTCTACTGTATAAGATGAGCCACTCTCATTTATTTACACATATTAATGCATTTTTTACAACTACTTAAACAAAAATAATCCATTAGAAACAGTAGATAAAATATATGTTACTTCGTTTCAAAACCATTCGTTATTAAAATTTCTGCAAGAGAAAAACTAAAAGATATATTATATTGTACAGGTAGTATTTTTACAATGGTTTTTCAAAAGCACAAAAATAAACTTTTTTTCTTAAACTATGCATTGGTATAATATAAATTATAAAGTATAGTAATATTTGAAATTGAATCGCAATGCATTTATATAGAGCTGCCACCTCAACAGAATGCCAAATCTTAAGACTAAACAAAAATGCAAAAAAATAATTCATTATTTTTGATTCAATTTTTATTGCGATTATGACATTTAAAAGTAATTTCTTATAAAATATAAGTAATGTAACATTATAAATATTTATTTAATTATAATAATATTATAATAAAAAACAAAAACAATATTCATAATTCATTCACTGGGTTCTACCCAAAACATAATATAAAAGCTTAAATCTAAGTAGAACCATAAAGTAACATATATATATATATATTATATGTTACTTTATGGTAGGACTACAAAATGAACTGTTCTGAATTTTTAAAATTTAAAATACCAAACATTTATTTAATTTTAAAATCATATTTAGTATTATTTTTGCAACTCATCACTATTTTTTTTTGTTCGTTCTGTATATTCGTTTCAAATTATATATTATTTAATCATCCAAAAACAGCATTCACCACATCTCCATCAACCATCACTATTAAAATTAAAATTAATATTAATATTTTTGATTGTTTTTACAAACTTAATAACATGTGTACTATTTATATTTTAGACAACTTTTTTGTTTTGTTTTCATGGAATTGTCAAAAATAACTTACCCAGTAATTCAGATTCATCCATTAGATTCTGATGATCAGAAAGCTATTTTTAATCGTATTTAAATGTTTGAGCTTTTTTGTTGGGATATTTGGGAAATTAAAATAAAAATTTAAATAAATTTTGTGTACCAAATTTCTTTAATAAATGTTTTAGAGAGAAGAAATATACCCGAAATGCGAAAATTTATAAAATCTTGAGATTCGCTTTCCAAATTTTGAGTCTTGAGACTTACAATGAAAACTTGATTCTCAAGCCGAAATCTTGAGAGGTGGCAGCTCTACATTTATAATAATGCGTAATAAATTGAAAACTGTAAAGTAAGTATGTATAATTATTTAGTACAATTTATACTTACTTTATGGTTAAATACAACACAGTAAGAACATTATTTAAAGTGTCGCGGCTAGGACTTAGTCAGTGATATAAGGCAACCAAAGAGAATATTTTATGTTTTATTAATGAAAAATATATTTTATGCAGACCTGCTGATAATTTTATTGTGTGATTTACATAAATAATTTAGAAAATAAATTTATCAAATACTTTAATAAAATTAGTATAGAAAAAGATTTAAGAATATAAATTATATGATCGCTTAAAAAATTATTTTAATTATGAATGTTGTAACAATATCCATACATACATATGTACATATATGTATAGGTATTAGAGTTAGATTTAATTCAAAATTTTAAAGAATTTGATGAAAGAAGTAAAATGTTAAGAGTTAAAATTTCTAAAATACATAATGTAGGTATGTACATGTAAAATATGATTTTAAATTCTTATCTTTTCTTATACCTATTTTTTCAGCTTTAAATTGTTTGCTTCAGTATTGTTTTTAAAATTTTAAATTAAATAGTTAGGTATTCTAAAACAAAAAAAAAATGTTTTTTGTAAATTTTAAAATTTACAATTTCATTTAAATTAATTTTGTCTTTCTACTTTCCACACACTTTGCTGCATTAGTTTTTTGTGTTCTTTTCACATAATAAAATCTTAATCATCTCTTACGATTTAGTTGCTTTAGTTTTTTTTTAAGATAGCAAAAGCAAAATTCGGTCACGTGATTGAAAAACATTTATAAATTAATTTTCATAAAAGCATGAAATTGGCTTGAAAAAAAAATACAAAATATTCATTCAAAAGAGTTACATTATTCAATACAATTTTATATGTATATCAAACTGCCGATGAATACATATTTGTAAATGTTTCGTTGGTATTGTAATATTATGTTATTAACCGAAACAGAACTCCCTTTACGTATGGAGCACCATTTACAACTACCAGTGCAAAAAAAAAAGAAAAATTACACAATTATAAATTATAATTGTAAAATAATCAAAAACAACTACATCCATACATAGATTTGATAAAAAAATCGGTATTTTTATTTTCATATGTAATATACTTATTTTTGTTTATATATTTTTATTTTTTTAATTTAGGAAATTTTAGGAATTTATACCGCAATTTGTATTTTTATTTTTAGATTTGTTTTTTTTTTTTTCTGTTTTGTTTTTTAGACGTTAACACAATACAGGGAATATGATCTCAGCTGGTTCACAAATTATTTTTTTTTATATTATTATTAATACAAATTCAATTCAGATTTGAGAGACACACATACTTACATATGTATATAAATGTATACTAAATTTTAATATATGTACGTATATGTACTTAGTATATGCGAAGGTTGAAAAATCAAATGTTCAATTTAAAATAAAAAAAAATATTTTTAAAATACTGAAGGCTAACAGTCGCAAAATTTTGCAAAAATTCAATTACAAAAAAAAAAAAAATATAAGAAAAGTCGTCATGAACATAATATTTTACTGTTTTTGTGCGGCAATGAGATTTACCGATGCCACGTACAATAATTTTTTGTTAGGGGGTTACATATTTATTCGAATACTTTTTGATCAACTACCTAGTTGGACATCAAAAATCACATGTTTTCAAAAATAATATTTTAGGTTTACATTCTGTTAGTTTTCGATAGTTTATGCACCACCCATTTGTAAGTTAAAAGTTTTTGAAGTGTCACTTGATTATATGCAAATTTTCTGTAGGAATAAAGTTAGTACCTATATTCTCGGAAAAAGAAATGTGTAAATATGCAAAATAAAAAAGCTAATACCTTATAAATTTAATTTTATCCACGTAAGAGAATGTTTGTTGATGAGTGGGCTTTAATTCTGACAGATTACATATTGGTAATACACAGTGATTTTTAGATTTAAAACTGCTAATTATAACATATTTTAGCTTAAAATTCAATAAAAACTGGTCAAACTTTAATGTTTATAGTTAAACTAGTTTAAATTATTAACGAGGAACTAGATAGTTTTGTCTTTGTGAAATAAGCTACTTTTTCATAAATATATAGGAGTAGATATTACTTAATTTTATTTTTTTTTTATTCTTTCATTACTTTAATTTTTATTTTTACTTAATCATATCATATCAAGTCTATTTCGATTTATGTACATACTTATATGTTGGTATAACTTATTGAAAACCATTACTCATTGCGCAGCATAAGTAAATTTTCTTATTTGTGACTTTTTGGACTTAGTAAATTAAAGCAATAAAAATAGAAATATGTGTTTATTATTATATCACTTTCTACAAATAATATGTAGTTTAAAGAATACCTATAGGTATAATTTTATCATAACATTTCAATCTAAATTGATTGATTTCTCTAATTTGGAATATGTTTAAGTAAGTCAACTAATGTAGATAGGTATTGAATAAAAAAATTTTTATTGTTTAAGCAATATAAAAATTAATTATATACCTATACATGCATATATCAACCTTTTGTTTTTAAAAAAGTCAACGGCAAACTGGAAATGCATATTTTCATATTTGATATTTTGTTAACGAACTTCATAAGTTAATTAAGGAATATCTACATCTACATATACCTAGGTAAATATTTTTTACACAAAATTTTAATTACTTTTTGTAATTATAATAAAAATATCTAGACATTAAATTTTATTTTAAAATGTACCTACTTTTTTTTTTTTTAAATTTATTACTAAACGCGGGAAAATCGAAATTGTAAAAATTGAAGTTTTTATTTTGAAAAAGAAAAACTAATTTTTTTTCTATAGGTAAAATCCTAATCAATATTTTAACATGAAAATCGAGTTAATTTATGTAAATATTTATGACAATTACGACTAACCTACCTATTTATTAAATTTATTATGATAAAAGTACATTTTTTTTTTACAATTTCTATTTCCGTAATAAAAAAAAATGCATTATACCTAGGTACGTATAGTTTTTGGGATGCACAAAAAAGAAACACATTTGAAAATTTATTTTATACATCTTCAATATAACTATAAAATACAATATGCTGTAAACTACGATATATGTAATAAGATATAATTATAATAAATAGTAAAAATTAAAAACTTATAGACCTCGGTTTACATTGCTGGAATTGGATTCAAAAAAATAAATATAATTTTGTTCTAAATGACGAACTAATGTTCTTTTTTTTATAAATTTTTGATAAAGATGGAAATATTCAATAAAATGATTATGATTGATCATTATTTTTAAGTACGATATTAGTATAATATATGTTTTTAAATTTATATAATATATTTGGCTTAAAAAACATGTATTTTATATGACATACTGTTATAAATGACAGAACACAATAATATTAATAATGAAACTATATTAATAAATAAAGCAGGCTTTACACTATGAACAAAAAAAAAACGAAACAAAAAATACAGAAATCAGTTAGTCTGACATGTATGGAAAAGATTTAAAAGATGTCAATCTATGCGTTCACACGTTGTTGCAATCGTCACTTGTCATTTCTTCTTTTTCTTTCTCACTTCAACACTTCTCCTAAAAAAAGCTTAAATCGATAAAAAAACGACGAGAGTCGAGAACGCGTTGAACAACCGAAAACTCTCCCAAAAAAAAAGCTTAAATCGCTAAAAACGACGAGAATGTGTTTAACAACCGAAAACGTTAACACTTTTGTTAACTAAAATTTAGCTGCTTTTCGTGTTGCATTTTACCAATACATCTAAAACAACAATAAAAAATCTAATGTTAACCATTCGTTCAACCGTTCAAGAAAAAAAATTGAAGTGACGATATTAAAGGCTAATTTTCATTACGGCAATTTCCTGGGCAAAAGTTAGAGCATAGGCAGAAGATACAAAAATACTATTTGTGCGACAAAGAAAAAACGATAAATTACTGGGAGAAACATATAAATTACTGGGAGAAACATCCATATTCCTTAGCCAAGTATTGAGAGAGCGCCATAATCCATGTCAAAAAGATGTTCTCTTAGGTGTTTTTCCTATAAAGTTGCTACTACATACAAAAAAAAAGTGTATTCTACACAAAATTTTTTTGCATACTATTACATATTTTTATGGATACATGACAGGGATGAAAAATGAGTAAAATGAACTGTATTAAAAATATAATAAAAATTGTACTAAATTGGGAATAATTGTACTGAAATTTGTTTACATTATGTATCTGCATAATACCACAATAAAACTACATTATAAAGGACTAGTTTTAATAAAAAAATTAAACATTAATTAAACAGAAATAAATATAAGTTTATTAAAAAACAAAAATCACATAATTCTTATCTTTAAACCTTAAACTAATATTTCGTCTGCCACTCTAGCAGCATTTTGTAAACTTTTTTTGATTAAGTCTCTCTCCACCGTAAAGCTATGGCACTGGTCATTTATAATTAAATCCCTGCTTTGAATTAATGTGGAACAAGTACTTATTTGCAGTCTATTTCTGCATTCTGTTTTCACTAAATTTTGATTTAAAAAAATATTCTCTCAATATTTGCAGAGGAATGTGGTTGAGCTAATCGATATATATTTCTAAACAACAAAATGCGTAGTGGAGCTAAACGAACAAAATGCGTAGTGGAGTGTATTGAATTTAGACTCGAGTGTACTACTGTATTTTCTGGAGTCAATTGTATTGCAAAAAGTACAATTGTATCGAAGATTTCATCACTGATACATGACATTTGAATTTTGTAAACAAACAAGAGAATGTAAACAAAGAAAAAAAACATTTTATATTATGATTTGATGAACGAATTTTTGTTTAAAATTATTTGAAATTGATTAAAATTTTATCATTTATTTTAAATTAATAAAATTTTAACATTGAATTGAAAAATTCGCGAAATATAAATTTAAAAATTAAAAAATAAGGTTAGTAATTTGTTTTTGTCAAAAGATATAAAAAAATTTTAATATAAATTTAATCATTTTACTCTTTCTCTCCTATTGAGAGTATACTTATATACCTCTCTCTCTAAAGTCAAGATTACTGGGCAAAATTTTCTCATGAAAACCTGCCTTTAAGAACACATATAAAGTTGCAATAGTAATTGATAACATAGTGTAAACATGAAGAACTTTTAAGCAAAAAACAACAAGATTCGTTAACAATAACTGTTAACACCGTGTATACGAAGCCAGTGTTTACCTTTAACACATACAAAACCAAAATTTTTTTATCTAATTCCATCTTCCACATTATGTCTTATTGTTCACTATATCTACCTTAGTCTCAAAATTTTGATATTTTTTTTTTCATAGTGTAGACCATAAAAATAAAGGCCAAGCAGAGCTATGAATGCCATTCATGGCTATATAACTCGCATAATTACATTAAATATGATAATTTTTATACTTGTATAGTTATTTTATTTTGTATTAAAACTTCAATTTGCAATAAAAATCGAATAGAAAATATATATACACTTAGGTACCTATAAGAAACTTGTTAACCGGAAAACATACTTACATTATAACTAATTAGTAATTAATTACCTACATATCCTTTTAAATAATAAGTGAATAGGTATAGAAAGTTATATTTAGCTTTAGTTAAAAGTGTTAAGTTATATCTGTTGTCAAAAGTTTGAAGAATTTAACTTAAATTTTTTTCTAAAAAATTTCCTTCTCTCAGAAAAGTGACTCAGAAAATATAGTAAAACTTATTTGCATAAAAACTTTGGTGTGTAAGTAAGTAGGTATTACGGTAATAAACAGCATATTAAATTAAATTACAATTTTACAATCGTACAATTTTTTTTTGAATTTTCAATACATATATTTTTAAAGTCTATTTATGTATGTGCATATGTATTTATAATATATGATCGAACTTTCGCATACACTTTTTTTTTAAAATAATAAATTCTTAAAGAATAAGTTCTCAATAAAATTTTGTGTTATTTCTAATACCTAGTATTAAAAATCGTTATGAATACTTATACCTATATAAATATATATATATATATATATTTTTTACGGAACTGGTTTTTTTTTCTAATTTATCTCATTTAAACTACATTCCGATCTTAAAAAATTTAACTCGTACAGTTTTTTTTTTATTATTAAAAAAATTCTTTTGTATCAATGAATGAAATAAAACTTGAATGAATTTATAAAAGTAACGTTCGTATAGTCGCAAACACTTTTATAAATTATAAATATTAATTTTGTAATTATTCCCCCTTTAATATAAGACCGGGTTTAATAGCCAATAGTCGGACGATTTGTGGTTGATTTTTTTTATCATAAAATCAGAACATAAGAAAATTAAATATATTTAAATAACAAGTACTTATATTAAATAAAATACTTCAGTAAAAAAATGCATAATTTATAATAAATAATTAGCTATTAACATATTAATCATATAAATAATTTCAAATAAAAATAAAACTATTAAACAATTCTTTATTATAATGTTAGTATTGTAATATTTGCATGGAAAATAATTGTTTTTCTCGTAATTCATAAATTACTAAAATGAGATGCATTTCAAGTTATACCAACATGAATTTTAATCGAACTTGCTATATGCTGTCTTATTATAACGTTGAGCAGAAAATTTTAAATGATATTTGGGAAGTAAATAATTGGTCCGTTCAGTTGGAAGCAGCAAAAGATGAATTCCAGCGTTGAAATGTGACTGACTGACTGCTGTACAATTGTAATGAACGTTTTGAAACGATTTTTTTTTTAAAGATAAGGTTATTTATTGTAAATTTAGTTGTATAATTTTTAATTTTTGGAAAGTTTTTATTTATTGAACTGAACGAAGCCATTATCATAATAGTTATGCTAATAGAAACTTTTAAAATAGGTAGGTACTTGATTTTATTTTTGATTTTTATTAATCTTGTCAAACAATTTCCAATGGTTGTTTCCTAGACTAAAATTTTCTACACTACAGCCTATTGAAAATGTGTCTAAGAAATTCAACTGTCAAATATAATTGAAAAATCAAATTGAGTGTAACTATTGTGGGTAAAAAAAAAATTGATGTTTTTATATTTATCAATTTTTAAATTTTTCTATTTTGATTTTTTTTGGAAACTTTAAAAAATAAATTGACTTTTAAAAAACGGGTTATTTTAGTTGTTATTGAATTTTTTGGTAAATATTGTTGGACATATTTAGAAAAATAATAAATTTTTATAGTGTTCTTATTCGACAATTGGTACTCTTCTCCTCTAGTCTAACTCAAATAAATTTAAAAATGTATATACCTACTTGTAGAAGAAATATAAATCCCCTTATCCATGAATTATATTCGATAATCATCATTTTTATTTTCAATGTAGCTAAGAACATATTTTCTTTCAATGTTTTAACTGCGATAATTATTAATTTTAATTTTACTCTAACTAGACACTGATTTTATTATACAATATATTATTATTTTGTTTATTTTTAAAATAATATGCCATGATTGAAAATTAAAAAAAAAAAAATAATAGAAAAATTTAATATAAAAATATTTAATAGCTTTTCTTGTAATCACCTCTAGTAAATGAACACGACCCACATAATATTTGTTATATTTATTAAAAAGAATAAAAATAGTGTTCAATATAGACGATATAACATTTTAACGCCTCTGCATTTTCTTTTTTAATTTACAACTTATAAACATATTATTGTAATATTTATTTCAATTTTTTATTTCAACTCTTTTTTAATTGCAGTTTATGTTAATGCATGAACTAAACTCTTAAAAATATTTGAAAATAGTCATAAACAAAATATGTATATGTAAATGTATGATGTTTAGAAAATTAAACATTATTTTTTTTGTTGCTGTGATACACCTTCACAAAGTTTATCTTATTTGGTTAAAGTTTATTTAAGTTTAAAACAGTATTAAAACAAAATAATTAAAAAAAAAACAAAAAACTGTTTAACGCATAATATTATTTCCTTCTTTACTTTTAAACATAATATATACTATTACTTTATATTGCTAGTACGTAATTGTTCTTCTTTTGTGGAAAAATATATTCTACATTTCCCATAATCCGGATTGTATAAAAATTTTGATACACATATTTTTTTGTTCAAATCATCATGTCAGTTTTATGTTTCTTTTGTTAAGATACTTCTTGAGCATTTATTTGAAAGATACATTATACAACTGTAAGAAATCTTCAATAATTTTTGACAATTTTTGAAAGTAGCTTTCACGTTTCGACTATTCAGCATTAAAAAGAACGTAAAGTTTAATATTGTAAATAATAACGTTTTTATAGAAAAAGTAAATTTAAAAATTGAATTGTCAATAATTTTAATAAATTTTAAAATAGTTGATTAATTTAAATCAATTTAAGAACATAAGGTTTAAATTCGTTTAAATTTTATTCCTTTGCCTCAAAAAACGTGGAAGTTTAATAAACAGACAGTCAGACGTACAAAGAGTTAAATAAAGAGATAAGGTTATTAACCCCGGATCCGCATTAATTATTTAACTATGGCAACACTTTAAACGTCTTCCATCCATCTCTCGAACTGAAACTTATCATCACATAGCTAATTTAAACACATTCAATTTTCTACTTTAAATATAATTGTGCCAACTATATAACCAAAGAAAAAATAAAATAATGAAGTAGTATTTTCATATAAATTTTTGAACAAAAATTTGATAGTTCGCATTCAGACGACCCAGAAAAATGAACAAACATTACTATGTTTGTTATTTCACTACAAAAAAAAAACCAAAACTATAAAAAAAATTTTGAAATTTATCAATGAAATTAGTTGTTTTCTAATACCAACTATAGGTATAAAAATAATTTTTATAAAAGTAGGTATATAATATAAAACAGTCCGGTGCAAACTTTTTTGACATTCGGGCCATTCTTACAACTTGGGTATAGCAATGGGCCGCATGAAATGCTATGATTAATAACATGAATTTAGAAAAATATATATAAAATGTATATTTAAATTTAAATACAAAATAATTTTATTTTATTCATTAGCATGAAATTCCACAAGAAAATAATATCCAAAAATCTTAATTGTGTATATGGTTGGTATGGTTACAAATATTTTTTGTGGTTACTATTGCTCAGTTGCAAATTTTTTGTCTGTTTTAAATATTTTTTCCTAATGATAAAAAAATATATATAAATGTACCAAAAGTTAATGTTGATCTTGTGTTTTTTGTGAATAATGAATTGCAGTTTAATTAAAAAAATTGTAATTTTTAAGTTTCACATTTATATTTTTTAACAAGTACAAAATATCTGAGACGCAAAGAGATTTTGAAGTTGATCCGAGATTTTATACTTACACCTAAGGTTATACAATTAGAAATAGAAAACTTTACTCCACGAAACGCACATAATTGTGGTTTTATGTTTTAAAAAAAATTATATTTTGAAAAAAATTAAAAAAAAATATTATGAAATAGTATGAAAAAATATATTAAATGGGCCGCACAATATCTTTTTTGGGCCGCAGTTTGCACGGGTCTGATATAAAATAATGTGTATTTATGC
Source organism: Dolichopus griseipennis (assembly GCA_963082915.1). Classification (NCBI taxonomy): domain Eukaryota; kingdom Metazoa; phylum Arthropoda; class Insecta; order Diptera; family Dolichopodidae; genus Dolichopus; species Dolichopus griseipennis. The sequence continues at coordinate 53,161,604 of OY720444.1, read as the reverse complement.
AAAGATTTTTATAATATTATTATAACACTATAAAAATTCCCTGTTTTTCTATTTTTCGTATGCATTTAGTATTGTATGCAGCATCACCTTCCAGAAAAATAATTATTTGTCACAGGTTTTTATCATTTATTTTGTAAATCACCAATTTATTTTATATTTTCATAGTATAAAAACTTTTCAAAGTACTTCGCCGTTCAAAGAGCTCCACGGTTTAAATTTTTAATATTAAAAAAATTTACGATAGTATTACGAGAGGGATATACATACAGTAATAACATGCTTATTTGTTGAAAATTTTTTACAAAAAAAAAAAACTATTTCATTATTTGAATTTAGGAATACTTATTTATTGTTTTGTATGAATTGTATCTTGTAGATTCAATTTTTTTTTTTAAATAAGATCTGGTAAAGTGTTTTAACCCTTTGGTTCCGAATGGATATAGTTTTACAAAAAAGGCAGTTTTTATTAATTTTATTTCAATAGTCTTAATTTAACAAAATATATTCCCCAAAAATGACGTTAAAAAAAGTTTTTATCTAGACATATCTTGCTGTTCTTTATGCGTAAATACAGAGTACCGTTCAACATATATTTGCATTGTACTTGCATACTATCTCATTCATAGGGTACGTTAAAACTATGTTGCAGTTGTTATTAGCACACCTTGTTGTTATACTGTTCAAAAGCTCCTCACGTTGACCCGAAGATTGTTGTCGCAACTTTATATGTTGCGTTAATATTATCGTTTCAATTTTTTTCTTAAAAGGTAAGCACTGGATTATTTATTTTCTTGAAGTGCGGACTTCGAAGATAAATATAAAAATATTATTTTTGTTTATTTTATTAATTTTTTGTTGATTATTATTTTAAGAACAAAGCATTCAAAGAATTTGTTAAGTTTAAATTACAAATACCAAATAGGTTTGTAGATATTTTCAAAAATTGTTTTTAAGGTTTTAAATTTTAGTTAACAAAAATGTTAAGAATGTTTCGGGAGTTAACCGCGTCCTTCTTGTTTTTAATCGTTTTTAAGCTTTTTTTTTAGAAGAAATGAGGAAGTAAGCAAGAAAAAGAAGAAATATCAACTGACGACATCAACAACGTGTGAACGCATAGATACAACTAGTATAAGTTTTTATGGAATGGAAATGGAAGAAATAAGAAATAAAAAGCAAATAAAAGGAATTTGTGCATACACATGTTTTGGGTTAATTAGTGTGACTGTGTTAGTAATTTAGACAAAGCTCAATTGAAAAATGTTGACAGAAATTTTTGTTCTACGTGATTACTCTATATTACTTATACATATATATTTACTCTATGGTTATATTTGCTTTGCTATAACATAAATATTAACATAACTTCTATGATTAAAGTATCAAATTGAATTTATCTTTAACAGTATAACAATTCAATTTTGACAGTTCATAAAAATTCAGAATAACTTTTACACTTTGAAAAAAATAATTGAAATTTTAACCAGGGATATCGTAATAATTTAATAGAACAATTTTTTTTTTGTTCCTCTAATCGTTAAACCGAATTTCTATATGATAGATAATATATATACCTATTTTTAATATATTTTTGATCTAGGCTGATCTTAATAAACTTTATAAGTGTATGTTAAATAAATATACCTATAGGACTGCTAGGTATACGATACTTCATTTTACCGTTATGCGAAACTCAATTCTAGCAAGATTTTTTACCCTAGCTTCCTTTAAATTTAAACGTTTTGGGAGAAGTAAGATTCATTGAAATAAGTATAAATTCCTTAAGAATATTTTTATGTATCGCCTTTCGTTTAGAATCTGCATGGGCTCAACAACAAACTATATCAAACTTTTACATAAACTTTATCACCCCTACTCTAAATTCCCTCGTAGACTTTCTCTGAAAAATTGGCTACGCTACAAACAAAATTTACGGAGACAATTAAATCCATAGTAACCTATTGGAAACACTATTTTCAACACTTCTTTAAAATAAATCTATTTTTAATGTTAAATTATTAAGATATGCTCGAATTTAAAATAAAAATCCATGTTAAACAAAAATACATTTGAACAAAAAAATAAGTTAAACATGGAACATCAAAACATAGGTACAACGCTTTATTTAGAAAAATGGAATAAAAACAAAAAAAAAACATCCAGCTGATATCAGCTGATTTCATTCAGCTATTATTCTTTTTGCATTTGATTAATAATTAGTAGCTTTATCTGTTAACTCATATAACAAAAAAAGCAAACAGAAATTTTTACTGAGTCATTTGATTTCTTATGATTCATTGATGTGACACAAATACATCAAGTTTTTAGTAAAAATAAATGAAAATTATATGATATTCTATATGAAAAATAAAATTTTTTATATGAAATAAAAAAAAAACATTTTATTTTACTAGAAGAACAGTAAGTAGTGAAACAAAAGGAATTACCTTATTTGTAGGGTTGGTATAAATAATTATTCTCTTAGATGCAGCTTTAAAAGAAAAGTTGGTTTTATTTGTTTTTTTGTAATTTTGAATGCTGATTTAAGTTCTCAACAAATTACTGTCTAAGTAGGTATGTATTTAATAAAATAGATCTTACTTACACTGATAAAATAAATCTATTATCAATATGATGTTAAGGAATAGAAATAAAATTTTGTATTTAAAGTAAATGGTAATTCTTATTTTTCTTTTAATTATTTTCCACAGACCGAAATAAGAAATAAACCTGATTTTTCGTTTTCTAGGTTAAAATGTTTTTAGATTTTAACAGATTTAATACCTACTTTAAATTATAATTTATTTTTACTTGTTCTTTTTGGTTTTAAATTTTTTCATTATTTATATTGATTGTCTGCAGCGGGCGTTTCATATTTTCAAGACAAGTTTTATTATAACTGGTTTATATGGTCGGGCGAAGGAAATTATGTTGTCGCTGATAAGTAATTATTGAATGCATTTTATTTTAATAGTACTTTACAATAGTACATTCATTTTGTCGTTTTAATATTATAAACAGTTGTATTATTTCTTTATAGGTTTATTAAGTCAAAAAATAAACACAATACAATGATGAAATATCTAATAATATACAACAAATAGTAAACGCCATTTATACGCACATGCAATCGTATTTATACTAGACACATTAAACGTGCATTATTCTGAAAAATTAGATGTATAATTTTCTAAAGTTAAAATTTTTTTTAATAACTGAAAAACTATACTACCAACTTCTCTATTTGTTGGCACTGTTTTGAATGGGGAAGAAATAGATCAAGTCAAGAAAAAATGTACCGTTACATTAAAATTTTTTGATTTCATAAATGAGTAAAATATATGGGCATTACGATACTATCTATAATCTACTTTTTATTATAACTCTCATATGAATTTTATATAGTTTATAGTGAATTTGTAAAAGTTATTTTAAATTTTTATATTTAAAGGTTTTGTTTTCTTTTTACATACTATTTAACTATAGAAGATGTTCTATTATATTAAAGATATGTTCAAATAATTTGACATAATCACCTCTATTTTATATTCATTTTTCTAAATAAAAATATAAGTAAAAATAATCATTATTGTTTTCAATTATATAGTAATAACTTAACTTATATAGAACATTATTTTGAGATAAAAAAAAGGATTTAATTTAAAAATGAAAAATTAGTGGTGAGATATTTCATATCATTTTTTTCATATTGAGTTTCACTGCAAATTTTCGCATTTAAAAATTTCTAAAATATTAAAAACTGTTTTTGAAAAAAGATTTAAATATTTTTATTAAACAAAGTTAACTAAAAAATTAAATAAAAACGTAAGTTTATTTAAAACTTTTTATTTTTATGTACAGAAGTGAACGAAGAACGAATATGGTAATGAATATTTTTTTCGTAGATATTTGCAGTTTTCGTATCGTTAAGTCGGAATTTAGAATAGGGTTAAGCCGGAATGTAGAATAGATACATATAGGTTTTTTTACAATGTATAATTTATGTATTACATATTTATGTATGTATATGTATTAAAATGTATTAATTTCTATATATACATACTAATTTTTAATGCACGAAAAATAAAATGAATTAATTATATATTTGTTTTTTCGTCTCTTGATAGCTTGATAAGTATGTATTCATTCAATTTTATTAAATAAATGACGGCTTGCATGCATCAGACAGGAAAACAGAACAAAAATGTTTGAATGAAAAAATTATAAAAATACCTAAGTATTCAAAGAAAATTTATTTGAAAAAAATCATAGCAATCATAGTTTTTCAAACTTTTCTTATTAGTTTTGTTTTTGTAAGATTGTAAGTATATTGAAAGCATTTTTAATTTAAGACCTGCGCAAAAATCATAATTTTTTTTATATATGAAAATTGCCTGTTTTATTCCAATCTTGTGAAAAAAGTATATAAAAAAGAAAAAAATTTTTTAAAATAGATACCTAGGTAAAACAAAATTAAAAAATATAAATAAAAAATATTTAATGATGTAAAAAAAAGCTGGTTAAAATAACATAACTTACAATAACCTGCACTTAAATAAAATACTAAAAAAACATAAAGTACGCAGATAGGGTAGAGGCACTAGTATCCGAACAGTTAACATATTTTTTAACTTTAACTTTACTTTATTTTTTAACTATGAAGGTTAGGGCAAATATTTGAAATGATTTTAAAATTGAAGATTGTTTTTAATAATATTAAATTGGTTAAAAATAAGTTAAATATTTATTTTAATTATTAATTATGTTTTTTGAAATAATTACGAAAAGCACTAGTACCCGAACAGTAGAATTCAATTTCCGAACACTTTTATTCTAGTATCCGAACACAGAAGATTTCATAAAATATTAGTTGTTTTTAGATTGCCAAATTAAGAACAAAGTTATTATTATTTTAAAATTATATTCTTTAATTCATGTATTTTACTCTTGCATTTAATGGATATAATCCACATTTACGGAACCCATTTTTATGGTGGCTACTTTATCATTATTTTTTATAATGGTCTGATTTAAAAGTGGGCAGAACTTGGTTTTTGCAAGTGTTTGTCCTAAATTTTGCGATTGCCATTCGCGAACAGTGTGTTTCCAATCGGATTTCAAAGATATTATCCGCTGGCTGCATAATATGTGTAGCATTTGGTGGTAATACGTACAAAATAATCTGCTCTTTAGAACAAAACTCACACCATTGAGCAATTTGTGTCTCCTCCTCAGTTGTTAAATAAGGATCTGGCCCCATTTTTGTTGATTTTTCACCAACTAATCTCTTTCCTTTTTCTCCATATGTGACAGAATACAAGCTGGCAATAGGAGCTTCTTTGCAAATAAAAAGTTGTTACAGTCCAGATTGTTATCAAGGCAAACAAAGCTCATAATATACAAAACTATAATACGACCAGTAGTTACATATGGATGAGAATATGGACGTTAACTGTAGCAGATGAAAACAGACTAAGAGTCTTTGAAAGAAAAATCATACGGAAAATTTTCGGTGCCAGAAGAATAGAAAACGGCGAATATATAAGAAGAAATAACGCGGAAATTCAAGAGCTCATTAAACAGGAAGACATCGTCAGATTTGCCAAGGCACAAAGGCTGCAATGGGCCGGGCACATGACGCGAATGAGCGAAAGCTGATCGCAAAAGCGAGCCTTCAATATTAAACCTGATCTAAAAAGAAGTAGGGGCAGGCCACGTTTGAGATGGATTGATAATGTTGAAAATGATGCTCGAGTGTTGCAGGTTGGAAACTGGAGAAGTGCTGCTCAAGATCGCGATGCGTGGCGAGATGTTGTGAAGAAGGCCAAAGCTCACATCGAGCTGTAGCGCCACAAGAAGAAGAATCTCTTTCCTTTTAACCTATCAAAATAGCGTTGTTGGTCATAAGCCATATTTGGCAGCTGCTTTTCTTATATTTAATTTATTAACACGAATATCTTACGCTTTTGATAAGATATCTGCATTCATTTTTTGAAAAAAGCAATAATAAAAAACATTATTTTCTCTACTACGTGACAAATATCTCAGATACGTGACAAAATATAAACAAAATAAAGTTATTCGGATACTGAAATTTGACATTTTTCTCATATTTTTAGAATCCGAACAGCCTGTTCGGAAACTAAAAATGTGGAAAATTTCGGTTTCAGTATCCGAACAGTGAATATTTTACTAAAAATAGCTGTTATTTATTTATTTTAATATCTTACGACACAAATGAAGTATATTTCAATAAATACAAATCATTTTCGTATGATATAAATCAATAGATAGGTCTAGAAAACTAACTTTTTTTATTACGTCGCACTATTTTTTTTGCAAGCAAAACGCAACTTCGACTATCACACATAGACTTCCAAACACAAAATGATGTATAACTCTGGCAACAAAGGATTAATTCAATTGAAACTTCATAAGATTTAGTAAAATACATTTAATTATGTTGTAGTATTTATTTTATATTGTTATCTTACAAAATTTCTTATTTTTTTAAAGAAAACAAACATAGTGTTCGCACACTAAAACTGTTCGGATACTAATGCTTCTACCCTATCTACTTCTGAAGATTTCTGCAGTTCCCAAAACTAAAAAAAAAATAATAAGACACACATACACAAGAAATAATCAATTTTTTTTTTTTGGTTTTATACGTTTCCGACAAAATGGAACAACTTTTGATGGGACGGAATAAATTCTATTTTTTTTTTTTCACCAACGAACTTATAACTTTTTCTTCTATAGTATATTTATATACTGAAGAAAAGCTAAATAATTTTTTTTTTATTCTTTATTCATTCATTTCTTTATTTTCTATACCCTTAAAGCTGAATATATGCATGCATTTCTCTATACTTTCTTCTGTGTGCATTAGCTTTAAATATTTATAAAAAATAAATAAATATGAAAAATATGTATAGATAAATGAATACTATATATGTATAGATAAATGAATCTTTATAATATCAATGGTACTAAGTATAACTTAACTACATATTCATACGTATGATCTTCAGCTGAAGTTATGATGAAGAACTTTTTTTTATATATGTATGTTCATTGAGTTTAAAAATTTTTATTCTCAATTTGTGGGTAAATTTATTCGAGTTTAAAATAAATTTGAAGTTTTGAGTAATACCGGGGTTGTCATTTTCATATATTGAGTAACCTTGAGATGATATTTCATAAAAAAGTTGTCTAACAAAATTCCTTCTGAGTAAATTCTCTTTATTGTACAAAAGAACATATAACAAAAAAGAAGTCGAAATGGAAATCCATATTTTTATTTTTCCAAACTATGATGCGTACGTGCGAAGGTAAAGCTGAAGAGATAACAAAAATATAAATAATAACAGTATCTATTATGATTAATGATTTTTATAATTACTATATGGTTGTAATTGTTAGTATTTTTAGTCATATAGTTAGTCAAATTTAAATACAAAAATCAACTTTGTATTGTAAATAGCTCTCTCTCTCTCTGAAGATATTAAAGCAAGGTTCTTCGATTTGTATGGCAGTTCCCCAAAAATGAAGGCGAAATCTTTTAAAACTTCATATAGGCACTTATCCTATTTTATAACTAACCGTGTGTAATTTTCATCCTCCCAGTTTAGTTAGTTTTGAAAAAATTTATATTGGTTAAAAAAAGTTGTATCGCAGGTCCCCGAAGCTTTGGTCCGATTTTAACCAAAAAAATAAAGAACTTAAAACTTTAGCAACTTTAGCAACTATTTATTCAAAACTAATTTGTTCACAAATTATAAATCATGATTAAAGTTCCATTACTTTTAAATGAACTACAATTTTCGAGGTAAATGCATTTATAAGATTTTAACTTATAAAAAGCTTTTTTAATAAATTAGTAAATAACATTACTCAAAACGAGTTGTAGAATTAACTAGGATTTGGAAGTTGTTTTTTTTAGTATTCTCTCATTTCTCTTTCCCATTCTTTACAAATTAAAAACAATAGAGAAAACAGAAAACAACACAAAAATGCAACAAACGTTTACTTGTTCACATGCTGACGTTGTACAAATATTTTTTCAACTATGTAATTAATAATTACATAAAAGTAACAAAAATATGTATCTAAGAAAATAAAATATTTATTTGGGAGCGATTTTTTTTCCTAACAATAAGATAATGGATCCAATATATACTATATACTAGTCTATGAAGTCATTTAGCCAAGCCACATGGCAATTTGCATACGTTGCATTGACGTCATACTGACGTAATCGGTTAAAATCCTTTATGCACCAAACCGGTTTCTTAAATATTGTTGTCAAAAAAAACCGGTTTCATTGCAACCAAATTTTACTTGTAAGACTCGATGTACTAACCAACATAAACAAAAAAAATTTGAGACCGGACAAAATATAAAATATTTCTGGTATTGGAAACTGATAAAAATCAATATAAGATTACCATATTAGGTTTTATTTCTATTTGTTATTTTTTATCTTTTAAACTACATACTAAAAAAAAAAACAAAAATGAACAAATTTATCAATTAATATAAATATATTTTGATTGATAAAATATAAAATTTAGTTAAAATAAATAATAGCAAAAAATAATTAATGATATAAAAGACAATTAGTTTAAGGAACAGATTTAGAAGCTAATTTTTATTAGGTTTAAGGAGCTAATTTAGAACCTAATTTTAAATTGTATAATTATGAATGTTTGCTCAGTCCCACAGATGTTAATTAAAATAATAATCCATTTTTAAATGACCTAGATATGATATAAGTAAAATAAAATTACCTACTTACTTAACGTAAAGAAAAAATTAAATTTCTCATATTATCTACAAATTCATTTTTTTATTTAGGTAGCTACAAACCTTTTTTTTTGTATATGAATAAAAAATTACAAAAACTTTCCGCTTTTGAAAAATCAGTTGACTAATTAAACATTCTCCGACGATAACTATCTTCGAATGAACTATATTTTACACATACATTCATAAGTTCATAAATTGATGATAACTGACAACAGTTGAAATGAAACTACAACTTACAACACTCTCGTGTGGCATTGAGCAATATTCACTTACGTTGGAAGATTACGTCAATGCAACTGTTTATCACCACTCATGTATGGATAGGGATTAGCTCGAACCGTTTAAATAGAAGAAGACAATTTACAAAATATCAAATTCTTATTGTTGTGTATGTGTATGTATACATTCTTGTTTTTCTTTAAATATTGCAAATACATTTATAAATGTCGAGAGTTTCTCCCTCTTTCCTTTTCCTTTAAAAACTTTTTTAATATTATCCTACTGCTTTATTTAAAGGACACCTGAAACTTGTAATGTTATTACCCTTATGCTTATGTTATCTGTTCAATGTTGAATATGAAAATCACTATGTATTTTTACACATACCACATATAAATACCTACAAATTATATTATATTCTATATTCATACAATACCAAATTTTATACAGCGCATAAAGAAAAGCACACAATTGAGAAAAAAATAGTAATAAAAAGCAGAAAAAAATCGAAGATAATGTATTGGTAGTGTTACCATGGTAAAGATATCGATCCATAAAATTCGTTGTATTCACAAAAATGAAATATCTACGTTAACTATATCTACTGAGATATCCAAAGAGTCACCTAATTTTAGTTTTTTTTTTATTATGTTTGTAAAATTTACAGAGAAATTTTATTGAAAAAATGTACCTATATAGGTATTAAATTTTTTTTTTTAAATTTTGAAAGAGAATTGAATTTTCAATTATTTATTAAAAAACAAAACTTTTAGTTACGTTTTTTGTATTCTACACCCTCACACTAGTTGTATTCTAATACCAAATTTTTGAATATGAAATGAATATAAAAATATTATTTTTTTAACTTTATGCGCAAAATCGAAAATGCCGCCTTAAATATGAAAAATATAAAGAAAAAAAAAAAACATGCGTATAAATTATGTTATAAAAAATAAGGTCTTAAACAACACTTGAAACATATGTATTTTTACAATAAGCCGGAATGATATTAATGAATAAATTCAATAATTATTGAAAATAAAAAAAGGAACTCAAGATAAAAGTACTCAGTATTTTATAAACTTTTTATATTATATTATAATTTAGTACAGTTTGTAAATTTAAATATATGCCTAAGCCATATAAAATGCAAACATATTTATCCCTGCCTTATATTTGCATATAATTTTTAAAATTATAACTATTGAAGTTATACGAAGTTCGTATATCACAACTGTACTATTATAATCTATAATATTTTTATGTTTAATTATGTAAAGATGGGCATCTGCTGCCCTCCTTGTGTTTTGGGTGCAAGCATTAAATGTTTCAATATTATCAATTATTTTTTTTGTGTATAGGTAGGTATATAAATTTTGTATATAGGTATATAATTATATTTTGCCTAGTTATTCACCCATATCATCGTAGCTTTAAGATGTTATTCGAAATCCTTTATTTCATTTGATTTGTTTTTCTGAAGAATAAATAACTACAGAACAAAATTATTGGTTTTTACTATTTTTTTATGTTCAGATTTTATAAACATATATTTTATAACAAAATAATTATTCAAGCCAGGATAGTCAAAGAACAAAAAAATTTTTTAAGGTCTAGGTATATATTTTATTTATAGTGGGGTTAATTCTTACTATAATTGGATAATAGAGAATTTCTTTGATCCAAAGACAAGTGGTGACAATTTTGGTTTTCTATAAATCTTATAATTCAAATATAAATTTATGTAATGTATACGTATATATAAAAAATTCTATACGTTCTAAAATACGAAAAATACGTTCTAAAACAAAATTTAGTTTGTCTAGTGCTAGAGGGTTTGAAAGGTTAACAGACACATTTTTTTTTTTTTTTTAAACTCAAGATGTACCTATTTGCGTTTTGACAAAATTTTCAATCCACAATATTATACTAAAAAATAATTAATAAAAACTGTAAAATTGAAGTACTGTAATTTTTTGGGTTTTTAATTCACCAACAAAACAAAATTCGAACACATCTTAACATATGACAAATAATTTAGTTACTCTTTTGAATTGCTTTAATACTAACAATAACTATGAATGAATTACTGACCTCTAAAATAGATCTTGTTTTAACTTTTTACAGCACAATTAAAAAAGTTTCAAATTACAAAATTTTTTTAGTTTTAAAATGAACGTAAGTAAGACTCGTTAAATTCAGTAAAAAAACGTCTGACATAATCTACTAAACGAACAAAACTGCAATAACAAACGACTCTCAGAAAAATTATAACTATATTGACACATTTTATTTCATTTTAAATAATAAATAAATTCCTTAACAATTTAGTGTTTTTGAAAAAAAGTTTAAGATTATCTGCTGTTCTAAAAATCTAAAGTACAATTTTATTTCAAATAATATTTTTTTATTTATTCTGTTTTAGAAACAGAATAAATAGAGCAGTTTTTGTATGCATGTATTATTTATTATACATTTAAAAAATATGTTTATATTAATATTTTACAAACACTATTTATTTATTTTTGTTACAACTCGTTTAAAAAATTTTTAATAGTAGATTTCTTTTTATATGTTGTTACCCACTAACTTTTCATTCATTTATTTTATTCGTTCCATTCATAAAAAATAAAAGCTGATATTTTTTTAATTTAAGAACTTGCATTATATAGTAATTTCTCGTTTTTAATAATTTAAATAATTTTTAACAGATACTTGTATAAAAATATTGAATAGAATTTAAAAAAAACTTTTTGTGGCAAAATAGATGTTTTCCTGTTATATGTTTTCCTTTTATATTTTTTAACAATATAAACTGAATATTCATAAAAAACTGTAAACTATACTAATAAACTATAACTGGATCACATTTACTGTATAGAGCCTTATAACGGGGTAATTTATTTTGTACCGAGCTCAACATAAAATTCTTCTAGTTTCCAATGTGACTTAATTATATTAGTTTATTAGTGTTATTAGTTTTTGCTCCGCTTCTAGATCATGTATTCAAAAAAAACACACATACAAATAAGTATATATATATTTTCTATTTTTTTTACCTTTCAAAACCTTGAGCTTCTAATATTTAAGGTAGAATATTTTTGAAAAAAACATTTAGAGATGTATCAGACATCAAATTTTTTATCTAATTATTATAAAAGAACATATTGGGAGTTGAAGAAAGAAAGTATTTTAGGGAGTATTAATAATTTAAAAAAATGCATTTACAAAAAAAAAGTGTATTTAATTTATTTAATAAATTAAAAGTAAAATTGGACTCTATTAAAGAAATAAAAAATCAAGTACATACCTTACTCAATTTTTCACCTTCATGATGCGGGAGTAAAGAACGTAAACTTTGAAAACCAGCGTTAATACTTTGCATTCGTCTGCGTTCATTACTGTTGGCAATCTCACGACGTAAACGTTTTTCATTTTCCATCATAACTTTTGATGTTTGTATTGGAGCCCCTTGATGCTGAGTTTTTGAAATGTTTGATGGATTTGAATTTTGTTGATTTTGTTGTAATTGTTGAATTGTTACAGTACGTAAACCACGTGGCGATGAATTAACATGTTGTTGTGATAATGTTGTTGAACCTGTAGATGGTTTTTGAGTAGTTATTGTTTCGGTATAAACCGTGTGATAGCCGCCCTCACCCCCGGAATCATCCAATGCTAAACTATATAAAAGAAAAAAAAAAAAACAAAAATTTATTTTAATAGAAATAGAAAAAATTTGTATATTAAAGATGTACAATTTAATAAAATATCTAAATATTATATCAGTTAAGAACAAATAGTTCACGGGTATAATCAAATTATTTTCACGTTTGTAACGCATGATAGATATAGGAAAGTATGAATAAGCTTGCTCCGGATTGAATTATGAGTCGATTTAGCTATATATGTTTGTCTATCCATCCTTCCGTTTTACTGATAAATTAAAATAGTTTTATACGAGGTTATTACCTACACGTTTATATGTATAAATCTTTTCTTTATATCAAAAACTTAATTTGCTTTATTGGATAAATTAACTAGCACGCGTTATTGAATTCTAAAAGGTTCAAATGTTTTTAATTTTAAAATTTTTTTTTTTTAATTATTTATAAGACAAAGTGCAAGTAAGGGTATATTTTTATACTCTTTCAATTGAGTAAATTATTATTTTATTATTAAAAAACACTTTTGATTATTAAAAAACGCTCACTTAACTATTATAAAAATTATTTGTTTATTACTTTTCTTCTAATAGCAGATGCAATAAGATTTTGCGGTTACGTGCTGCTTTCATTTGAAAACTCATATTAAACGAATTCTTTAATTTTAAATTAAGTGGACTATTTTATCAAAGAAACAACTACAAAATTATCTAATTTAGTAAAATAATATATGAAAAGCTATTTTTGTATACGTATTTATTTGTTTACAGTAGCTTGCACTCCTTTATGAATAGTACCTATACTCCTCATAAAGAAACGCAAGCATTAAATGCAAAATATAAAACAAATTAATACATTATGTCACAGATCTATCTACATACCTATAATCATTAAATTTTTATGCAATAGAATTAATTTCTAAGAACAAATTAGCAAATCATATGAACCTCGCGCCAATAACAAAATAGTAAATTACATTTACTTTTTAAATACAAAAAATATTTTTATGATCTCGACTACATATACATTATTTTAACACACTATAAAATTGTAGATGTACAATAATAATTTTATTTGTAGAAAGAAAAGAATAGCGATATTAGGAATTTAAAGCAAACCTATGAAAATACATGTCCATACATATGTTTATTTATACACATACACATACATTCAACAAAAATAATATTTCTAATATATCAGCCGATTATAAAAATAAATAAAATAAAACGAAATTTATTCGAACAGCTGAAAATGGCAAGTATTTTTGGTAAATTTTTTTGTGTTTTTTGTTTTGGTGTACCGACCACCATGCATAAATAATACTGTATTATTATAGTTATATATACTCGTAGGTATTAAAGTAAAATACATTATATAGATATGTATAAAAAATACAAAAACGCAAATTTAACTTTATTAATCACCTATTGAGTATGTAATGTGACGCATAATTTTTATATAAATAAATAATTACTTTATTAGGTTTGCCTGCCACTTTTCTGACTAATTTTTTAAAAGAAAAGATTAAAATTTCACGTTTTTCTCATTTTATTGTTATTTGTAAAGAAAAGTACCTAGGCAGACGGAAACTGATCAAAAATTTGATAATATTTTTGTTTTTTTTTCTAGCGGTGACGTAGTGGTTAGGACGTCGACCTTTCATCAAACGAAGGGTCTCGGGTTTAAACCTTAGTCACAAGTTTTTTAATTTATTTTTAGTATTCATATTTAATAAATTATTTATTATTAAAAAAGTTAAAAGAACTAATTTTAATCAAAATGGATTCAGAAGAAGAATTGGAAATTAGTAGTAGACCGAAATAAGTTCTAGTAGTGATGAAGAAAAAAAGAAGATTGAAGTTATATTTTGAGCTGGAAGAAGAATTAATATTTGAGCTTTTATTTAATAAAAATATGCTACCTCCTATGCACATACGCCATTTCATCAAGATACACGAATCTGCAGGGGCTACGTTTACGCGACGTCATGTCTGTTCACCAGTTTTATACTTGAATTCTCTTACAATTTTCATTTTCCTTTACACATTTTAGTAATTATTTGAAATTAAGATCTAGTGAACTAAACAAATATTCATATTTCTGAAATTCTAAATTAATTTTAAATGCTTGTTCCTTAAACCAATTATTTCACAATTAAAATATAACTAGGTATGTACTTATATATATTAATTTATAATATAATATTAAATAATGGTCCCGATATAAAAATTATGTTTTAAAAATGTAGCATTATTGTATATAATATGTAATATTAATGAATAAATAAAAAAAAAACTTAAGTTTAACACAATATAATATATATTCTACAACGATACACATAATTCAAAAATTTGTAAATAATGAAAAGAAAATATAAAAACAGAAACAAAACAATATAATCAAACAACAAAAATTTGAAGTTTGTATTAGTAAATAAATCCTGTGCAGAAAATATAACTGTGAATATGTATTTATACTATATATGTAATAAAGTTTATTTGAAAGAGAATGTGAAACGAACATAACATATTCTTTGAAGTCACATAAGTCCGGTAGCAAAACCTTCCATCTAAATTTATTTGATTAAGAGATAAAAATTGGTATTTCGGGAAAGAGAGAAGAATATTCTTTTATTTGTGCCACAAATTTTAAAAGAAATTAATAATACAAAAGAAAATTAAAAATATGTTCTAAATGAAAAAAAATTTTCATCCAGAAGCCCACAGGAATAATATAGAGAGCTCTTTGGAAAAAGAGGGAAAGAAAAATAAAAATTATGAACTTGGTGAACTATATTTTGTTCAGATGTTGGCCCTTAAAGTTAACTACTTTTGACAAGATTTTAGATAGATACTCAGTTTCACTATATCTGATTCATAATATTGAGTCTGTACCCACCCCTCTTTTAAGTGTCGGTATGGTAAATTTAGAATACAGTTTGAACATACACTATATGTTGAGTTTCTTAAAACTAAAGTAAAGTAGAATTAATTTTTTTTTCAACCATTCATGACATGTTATAAACCTTCTATTGTAACTTATTTTTATTAAGAATCAACTATCGTTGAAAAGATTAATTTTTTGTTGATTTAATTATTGAAAAGTTTTAAAGTGATTGTATAAATTTTTTAAATTATTGATTGGGACGAGCAAAGCAAGAGCCTTAAATTATGTAACTTGTGTTTATTCACATTTTTAAGCAATTAAATAACCTGTAATTATGAAATTATGTAATTATGTAATTATAAAATGAATAATATAAAATTTTGTTCAATTTATGCTCTTAATTTTTTTTATTTCAATTAAGATGTTATTTAATTTGATTGTCTTTACACACACAAAATTGAGGTGTACTTGTGGTTTGGTGGTGAGATTGGTCCGTACTTTTTAGAAAATGATATCGCGACATGATCACAACTTTTTTTATGGCTGAAACTCAAAAATATTGATATTGAGAACATTTGGTTTCAACAGGATCTACGTGTCATACAGCCGGAGACATACTGCAATTACTGTATACAAAGTTTTCAAACCGTATTATTTCCAGATATTTGACACTGTTAAATATCTTTTTCTGGGGCTATGTGAAAGGACGGTACTATAAGGAATAGTAAAACTAGGAAATTTACTATAAATAGTTATTTAATTGCAATTTGCGCAAGTAATTAAAACCAAAATACAGATCGAAAACGCGAATATTAATCTTTTAATACAAATATGTATGGTTTCTGAATAATAATATTGAAGGTAGAAGAAAGGTATTGAAGGTAGTAACATCAAATAAAATACGTATTATTATGACATTATTAAAAATACAGTCATAATTCTAATTTTACTGTTTCCTATAGAGTAGTAAGATTTTATTCTACATTATTTCTAAACAAGAAACAAAAAATTGCAATCAAAAACACCTTTATTGTCGTTTTCTTAATTGGTGATTATGAATACGGCCACCATTGTCAATAGTCTTTTATGCCTTCTGTTTTAAAAAACCTTACCTCATCATTCAAATGTACCGCACTGTTAATTTAGAATTTTACTTTATATAGCGTAGGGGCAAATTAGCAGCCCCTAATTACTTTTTCAGAATTCAATCTCTGTAAAAAAGTTGTTTAACATGATACAAAAGAAAAAACAAATAAAACTTTGAATGAAAATGTGATTTGAAAAATTATTTTCAATTTGAAAATTACAATAATTTTTTATATGAAATAATATATATTACAATAAAAATGATTTTAGCAAAGTCATTTTCACCTATTCTTCCTGTTGCTTAACTCCAGCCTTTTAAGGTTCATTAGCCAGCCTTTTTATTAATACAATGTTAATTTAGATTAAATTGAGAAAATATGTAAGAAAAATATGAGAAAATAATTTGTTTATAATTTTTATATTTTTTCAGCTGAAGTCTCAGTAATGAGCCATTCACAAAATATATGTACCTTAAACTCAATTGCCAATAAATTAATAAATTACAAATATTTTTTTAATTTTTAGTGGAAAATTACAAAAAAAACTGTTCATAATAAATCAAAGTAGGTATGGTATAGGTACATACATTTAATTAATTTTCCAATTTATTTGCTATTTCCTACACTAAAATTCACTTATAGTCAATCTTCGCTTTTGATACCACCGCTTACACAAATTACGGGGTTTCCAAAAAAGAAATGTATTTTATTTCTTATCAATTTTTATTTTATTATTTGACAGAAGACAATTTTATTTTATCGGAACAGGTTTATCTTTATAAAAGCTATTAAAAACTATAAATTTTAATTTAAAAATGGAGGCTGGATAATGGAACGCACTATGTTTATAGCATTAATACTAAATCAGCCGGAGGATGAGTAATGGTTCATTGAAAAAATATATATATACCTTAAGTTCACCGTTAATAAATTAATTTGTCAAATAATTTTCCGATTTATTCACTATTTTCTAAACTTATGTTCAATAATGAATTTCTTTAGAAATCAACGAATATCATTCGTCATTGATACCGTTTACACAAATTACGTTTTTTTTAAATATTTTTTCGCAACAGGTTCATGTTTATAAAACCCATTAAATACCTACTATTTATATATAATTTTGTGGAAAGAGGGCTGATTCCTGGACCTGGCTGGCATTAGGTGTCTCTACCCTAAGTTGTTTCTTGGGATATCAATGGGATATCAAGACTCAAGGAAAATTATACAAAAAAAAAATCACGACCTTCATATTATATTCAACCATTCATTTATAGAATTAGTATAAAACTTTTTAAAAAATTTATTTCTTATATAGTTTCCTTATTTTATCACATAAGATAATATATATTTTATTTGTAATACCTAGTCATTTTTTTTTTGTATTGTACATAATAGTATTTAGCATATTTAGATATACATAAGAACCATATTTTAGTAGAAATTTTATATTATATGCCTACCTACATATTTATAAATTTGTTGAGTATCAAATGATTAGAGTTTGTAATATTTGTTTTGGGTAAGAACTTGTTGCTGTATTAGGTATAACGAAGTAATGTATCCACCGTTCTCATAATTTTTTTAAATTGTTTATATTTTTTTATATTCTTTTATTCAATTCGGCAATTTTAATTTAATTTTCTAAATTGAAATGCCATTATACAGAAAAGCTTTGCTACTTAATTTTTAAGCAGGAATTTGATTTATATAGGTCGCATAATACATAAGTACTAATGTATTAAATTGTTTTGCTAAATATTGTACAAATAATATAACTGAGAGAAGAGTCCTTATTTATTTTTTCTTATTAAGTAAGAAAATAAAATTTGACAAGTAAAATATGTGCAGCAATATTAATTACCTAGTATGTATTTATATATGATTAATAACATAACATGATTCTATCTTTAAATACTTCCTCTCGAATTTACTCTTAAATTTAATTTTTTTTTTAAATAAATAAAGATATGTTTATAATAAATAAAAACGAAATAAAATAGCTATGGTTTAAAAGTTATTAAAACTAGGTTGTCATAGTTCACCATAGTTTACTAAGGTTTCATTCCCCTACACTATGTGATAAAAGATGTAGAATGTCTATCTTTTAATGGAGTGGCCGATATATCACATATTTATAAATTTTAAAACACTACATACCGACTATGTATTCATATTGAATTATTTATTTTTATTTCATATTTATTGAATTAATCATAAAAATATATACGTATATACATTTATACATCACCTACATAAAACAAAAGATTATACAATTTAGAAGTAAACAATTTATTCATATTCTCAATTATTTTTTACTAGGTACAATTATTTTTTACACAGATACAAAAAAAAGTATGCATATTTTTGTGTGCATGTGTTTGCATAATAATAAAAACACTAATACACTTTTCCAAATACCCATTGGGTCATTTCAGAATTGAATAAAGCTAAAGATAAGATTTGTGTTCTACGTGATTACTCTATAATTGAACCTGGTTGATGTTTTTCATCGTCTACTTAATATTTAATAATATTAGTCTTAAACCTAATTTATTTTAAATTAATCCTTAAACTTTGTTTTTTTATGATCAAACATTCATAATATAGGGTAGAGGCACTAGTATCCGAACAGTTAACATATTTTTTAACTTTAACTTTACTTTATTTTTTAACTATGAAGGTTAGGGAAAATATTTGAAATGATTTTAAAAGTTAAGATTGTTTTTAATAATATTAAATTGGTTAAAAATAAGTTAAATATATATTTTAATTATTAATTATGTTTTTTGAAATAATTACGAAAAGCACTAGTACCCGAACAGTAGAATTCAATTTCCGAACAGTTTTATTCTAGTATCCGAACACAGAAGATTTCATAAAATATTAGTTGTTTTTAGATTGCATAATTAAAAACAAAGTTATTATTGTTTTAAAATTATATACATATATATAAAAATATATCTTTAATTCATGTATTTTACTCTTGCATTTAATGGATATAATCCACATTTACGGAACCAATTTTTGTGGTGGCTACTTTATCATTATTTTTTATAATGGTCTGATTTAAAAGTGGGCAGAACTTGGTTTTTGTAAGTGTTTGTCCTAAATTTTGCGATTGCCATTCACGAACAGTGTGTTTCCAATCGGATTTCAAAGATTTATTAAAAACACTTACGTCCGCTGGCTGCATAATATGTGTAGCATTTGGTGGTAATGCGTACAAAATAATCTGCTCTTTAGAACAAAACTTACACCATTGAGCAATTTGTGTCTCCTCCTCAGTTGTTAAATAAGGATCTGGCCCCATTTTTGTTGGTTTTTTATCAACTCCTTCCTTTTAACCTATCAAATAGCGTTGTTGGTTATAAGCCATATTTGGCAGCTGCTTTTCTTATATTTAATTTATTAACACGAATATCTTCTAACGCTTTTGATAAGATATCTGCATTCATTCTTTGAAAAAAGCAATAATAAAAAACATTATTTTCTCTACTCATGACAAAATATCTCAGATACGTGACAAAATATAAACAAAATAAAGTTATTCGGATACTGAAATTTGACATTTTTCTCATATTTTTAGAATCCGAACAGCCTGTTCGGAAACTAAAAATATGGAAAATTTCGGTTTCAGTATCCGAACAGTGAATATTTTGCTAAAAATAGCTGTTATTTATTTATTTTAATATCTTACGACACAAATGAAGTATATTTCAATAAATACAAATCATTTTCGTATGATATAAATCAATAGATAAGTCTAGAAAACTAACTTTTTTTATTAGGTCGCACTATTTTTTTTGCAAGCAAAACGCAATTTCGCTATCACACATAGACTTCCAAACACAAAATGATGTATAACTCTGGCAACAAAGGATTAATTCAATTGAAACTTCATAAGATTTAGTAAAATACATTTAGAATTATGTTGTAGTATTTATTTTATACTGTTATCTTATAAAATTTCTTATTTTTTTAAAGAAAACAAACATAGTGTTCGCACACTAAAACTGTTCGGATACTAATGCTTCTACCCTATCTATATAACAGAGATGCCGAACGTATGACTGGCGTGCTTAAAGCGGCACAGAAATAAATTTTCATTGGCACATATATAATAATATCTTTCAATTTACATACGTATGTAGTATCAAAACAAAATTAAATTTTTTTATATTGAAAAAAATTGTCGACTAAATTCAATGAATAAAATATTTTAAACAAATAAGTCCTGGAATTTTATAAAAATAAAATTCAAGAATTGACGAAATATTTATAGTTATCAGTCGGGGCACGCGATGGTCAAGCCGCATTATTTTTACATGTACCGAAGCAAATGAATATTGTTCAATCGCACACGTGTATTTATTAAATATTTTTCAATTTGTATTCCAGGATAGTTAATGGTTTAGTCAGCTGATATTTAAAAGCTGAAACTTTTTGTAATTTTTTATTCACATGAAAAATTTTTTTTGTAGTTTGTACCTAGGTCAAAAAAATCAATAATCATCCAAAAAATCAATAAGAGATTTCATTTTTTATTTACATTGAGTAGGTAAATAATTTTATTTTACATAATATAACAACTAGTTTATTTAAAAAGGGATTTTTATTTTAATTAACATCTAGGAAATTTAACATCTGTGAGACTGAACAAAAATTCATATTTCGGAAACGTTAAGTTATCTGAAATAGAAATCAAAACCCTTCTTACGGATAACATAAATGTAGATGTAATCAAAATCGGTTTTTGTGAATACAAAAAAATCACAACAAAAAAAATTTGTTTTTGGGACAAAGGATGTGAAACGAAACGCGAAATCAAGTAAATACAGTAATATTTTTTATGAGTGACAACAGCTGCTTCTATTCTGATTCAAGGCCATGGAAAATCAATTGATATTATGTTTGCTACTAATGAAGGCTTTGAAGCCGAATTAATAATATTTAAACGTAATATTGACAACAATACTTTTAAGTATTTTCTATTGTTGACAGAACATTTTAAAAAAATTTTTATTCATGTATAGGTTGTCTATTAAAATATTATAAAGTTTTCTTGCCAAGTTGTTTGTTAAGAAATTTCAAGATTTCAAAATATTTGAACGTTAATTAACTTTATTAAATATCTAGAAAAGTTTGATTTGCAAATTACTAAAATTCAAGAATGGAATGATTAAGTTGGAGAATTTAGAAATGCAGTTGGTAGATTTTCAATCAAGAATACGAAAACGTGGAAAATATGTTGTTGAGGCATTGTGTTCCTTTGCAGAGACATTGTCTTTAGCAATTCCAATATTTTCATCAACGTATAGCTGTGAAAGTTTATTTTCGATAATGAGTTACATAAAATCTGATGTACATATCAGACTTACCGTCTGTTGAGACTTGTATTTCATTTCAATCGCCAAACTATCATCGAGGTATTGATACTTTATCGATAACTATTCAACAACAAATATGATTAAATATTCGTCAGCTAATTATAGAAATGAATGTATATGTATAACTTTTAAATAAGACATGGCACAAATGTCACACACTCAAAAAAAAAGTTCTCCGTCCCCGCTATATAACATAAGTAAAATAAATAATATTCACTAATTACTACTCAGTAGTATTTAGCAGTTAAAGAGTCAGTTCAGTACCTATATATAGTTCATTTATTAATAGTATAGCGACCGGTAGGCCAACATGTCTTACTGAAAAAGCCTAAATTTTTTAAATATGCTATGCTTGTACATAATGCATATTATATATGTACAATGTAAAGAATAAATAATAAATAAAAAAAAATTAAAAAATAATTATTAAATTATTTAGAGAACTACACTAACTGATTAATTCATCATTTACAGGTGTTAGTATAGTAGGTTCGCGATTGATAAGTGTTCATTTAAACTATTAGATATTGAACAAAAATGTTAGTTTATTAACTAATCAAAAAGCTCAGACAGTGAGTTGATCTCTATTAGCATTCGCGAGATAGGTTCAGTTCAAAATTCCTGTAATCTGTCGAATGTTGTTCTATATAAAAAAGATTAAAAGTCTCATTTATTTACGAACATAAGCTAAGATAATTTCGCCTCGCATGATTTGCTGAACGAACAAAATTTCCGCATGTAAACGGCGTGACAATAGAAAAGTAAGATTTATCAGACTCTAGCTTCATAAGTTGGAAGACGAATTGGATCAGCCCATGGTAGATTACACAAAGCGAACTTTAAAAATTTTGTTTGGACTGATTCAATTCGAGAAATATCATTAACACCATACGGAGACCAAACTTAACTTGCATATTGAAGGATTTGCCTTACGTAGATAATAAAAAGATGTTTCGTGATATATGGGTAAAGCTCATATTTGGCATTTTTTTTTACATTATAATACAATTTACTGCAACATGTACCTATTAGATTTTCATTTTAAAATATTTAAATTTGCAAATTATTTTAGAAAATATGAATACCTATAGCATTTTAAAATAATCTTTTTAACATTTTTAAATTATTACACTGTAGGTATGAATATTTTTATCCATGCAACTAATTTTTTTTTGCACATGCGTTGTTTAAAAAATATGTATTATATTATGTACCCATACATACATGCAAAAACATATTTATACTTTTTCTTATATACCTAGGTACCTATTTGAAAGAAAAAACTACACGTACCTACTGCATAAATAAAAACTTATTCAAATTTATTGTATCACATTCTCAAATATTATCTTACTTTTTTAATTCAAATCGGTAACAATATTTACTATAAAATTAATAGTAGATTATTTTCAATCGACAAATAAAATAAAAAACGAAATAGTTATCATACTATATTGTTTTGCTTATAAATTTAAACAGCTGTTTACTAAACATATACAAATACACAATACCAATTAAAATGCCTAATACATAATATAAATGTTTTTGAAAACATATGTTTGGTTATAATAAATTCTTGTTAGAAACTTCTGATTGAAATCTTATGCAAAATAAATTACAATTTATCTGGCAACAATTCATACTAAAAAAAATAAATAAAATTTCTAAAATTATAATATTACATAAATCATAATATGCAGTAAAAACCTTAAGTGTACCTCCCTCTACACAATCTAAATAGTGTAATGTTTAAAGCAGTAAGCTTAATTTTATTTAGAAATTAGATTTAAATAATATATTTTTATAGAAAGTCTTAATAAAAATTATTTAATAAAATAAAAAAAATAACTACATACATCCCAATTACACAAAATCTGTAGAAGCGACGAAAATCAATTCCATCCATAAATATTTAGTTGTATTTATATCTAAACTAAAAGTTTCGTAGTGTGCATGCCATATAAAATTGATTTTTTTTTCTTTTCGAAACGGCGCCGCTCGGCTCGTTGCTCCAATGAGTCAACGTCTTTTGTAAGTATGTTTATTTATATATGTTTATATAAAATAATATATTTTCCTGTATTTTATGTATTTGAATATTTTTTTTAGATGCTGACTGATTCATATTTTTTATTTGTATTATAGTATGTAATTTATAAATTTCACTACTGCTAAGATTGCGTTCAAATGAACTAAAAAAATTATGTTGGTGCAGGTTTTTACTTTTTTTTTATAATATTATACATATAAAATTATTCCAATACATAGCAATTGCTCTTATACCTACATACGTATGAATATGAAAAATTTTCTTTTAAGAATATGAAAATGTACAAAAGGAAACAACACAAGTTAAAGGTAAATCATTTACGTCGTAATAAAAATTTTAGAAACTAACTGTCAAATAATAAATTTATTATTTTAAATTTTTCAATCTGTTAAAAAATAACAATTACTTAAATACTTTTATTAAAATTTTACGTATTTTATATTACTTTTGATATATGTACTACCTAACTTATTGGACCTAATAAGAGTACATATGAACGTGTACAATAATATACATACCCACATATCATATAATATGTAATATTTTCTATTATAAAAAAAATTTCAAAATTCTTAAAATTTAGTTTTTGCAATTTTGACTTTTGAAAATATTTGTTTTCCTTATTGTACTTTTTCATAACTTAATCAAAACTTGCATTGTAAACCTAAATATATAAAAATAAAACAATTTTTCATAGAAAAAATGAAGGATAAAAATAATTTACAAAATATTTTTAATTCAATTTAAAAAATTATTTAAATGATCGACAAGTTTACTTACTGTACTTCATCTGCCTCGTCGCTATTATACTCGGCACTGTCAATAATTATTTCCTCTGATTTAATCATTAGTGACATTTTTTATTTAAATTTTAAAAATAGGTTCAACAAATTTTCTATTTTGTAATTTAATATTTTTCACTTTTACAATAAATTCGGTGGAAAAAATAATAATCAATTTTTTATTTTTGTTTTTAAATTTATGTTTAACTTTTTTATATTTATCACTTATTTTATATGTGATAAATTATTTTTTATGCAAAACCAATAAGGTAGTAGCGTATACAACTATTTGAAATAAAACAAATAGTTAATATATAATATTATGAAAATACAATAATATTAATATTACACTGAATTATTTTTCTTTTCAATTTCTTAAAATAACTTCTGGTTTTTTTTTTTTTTTTGTTGTTCTGTTGGTGGCACTGCTTAATTTTATTTAAAGATAACGCGAAAATTGTACGGCATAAATCAGCTGGGTAAAACTTGAAAAATTTTTATTTCTTTATTTACACCGATTTATGATTTTTCAAACTAATATTTTATGATTTTATTAATTTTTAATTATATTATTTTATTGCAGAACTTTCACAATTTTAATTAATATAAATTCACAATTATTATTACAAATATTTCATTTAATATATATATACTTATTTTTTTTTAATTGGATAGAAAAAATTTTCAACCGCTAACACTTCTCATCCGTATGACAGCTAAAACGATTCTGGCGCGAAGCAACATCAGCTGAGAATTTTTTAACGAAGTGACGCTATTCAATGTATTTATACGCATTTGGGCGGCAACATTATCTTTCTTTTAATTTAATTTATATTAGAGAATATTGAAATAATTATTAATTAAAATCGTATTTAATTTTTAATTTAAATATAAATAGTCAGTTATAAAGGAAAATTAGAAATACATTTTTAAAGAAATATAAATTGTACTACTTTCGTCTGGCGTAGTAATTTAGAAAATTTTTTTCTACAATAGTATAGTAATAGTATATAACCAGCTGGCTGCGTGACCCCGCCTTCATTTCAATATAAATGAATAATGGAATTTTATAAGAGTGAAGAGTTAAGAGTATAAAAAAGTATAAAATACCTTCATTCAACAAGGAAAGAAAGAATGAGATAAAGTATATCAACGTTTATATTATATTTAAAAAAAAATAAAATAATAAAAAAAAATCCCTAGTTGTCAGAAAAATAAAATTTAAAATTTTTCTTTAATATGTCGATATTAATTGATTTTGCAAAAAATAAAACAGTTAAAAATTAACTTAATTAAAAGCCAATTTTAAAATGTATTTAATTTATTTTTTCATCTACAAATAACGATATGATCTGGTCATGGCTAATAGTAATTTAATGGTTTATGGTACATTTAAATTACGTGACAGAATAGTGTTAGAAAATGGACTTTTCTTTTTGGTATAAATGAAAACAAATAGAATTTTTTTTCTTGGGGGGTATAAATTAAATATTAATTTATACTTAATGACATAAAAATAACTAATAAAAGTAAATAAATTATTACATCCTACCCTACACATGTGATATAAAAATTTAGGTATGTTTCTGTAATATGTACATGCATACGTAATGTATGTATATTTGGTTATGTTTACAATTAATTATAAATAAGATGGAATGATGTCTAGATATTATAACAAAATTATACCTACATGCCTAAGTAATTCTTTTACTGTATGATCTTGGGTTTTTGCACTATAATGTGAAGAAGGGAAAAAGAATACAGAATATAAAATAAATATTTCCAAATTAACACTAAATAAATTATTTTTTATTTATTCAACAATTTTACATTGAAATATGTAGTCATCTTGAATATATTGTATCTTAACATTATTTTTGTTAGTTATATTATAACAACACACAAAGCAATTGCTTTTAATAAATGATTTTTTGCGATTTGTTGATAATGGTATCGAATTATTCATAAAAAATATTTTATAAAAATATAAAATTCCATTTATTCTATTATATTGATTTTGTAAATTACTACTAATATTTACAACAATTTCTTTTTGATACAACTTTTCATCATATTGTATTGAAGATACAGTGAAGATATCTGATAAATAAATAGCATCAAAATTTACAAATTCAAATTGTTTTTTCGTACTGTATTCATTTATTAAATTTTCGATTCCCAATTTTTGTAATTCTTCGCTGTGAACTGATGTGACTGTATCTAACCATTCTGAGTAAATCAATTTACAGGAAACATCAATTTTCGCTGGAAAAATAAGACCGTGTGATTTTAAATGTTTATTTTTTAAGATTTGATAATATTTTAAATGTGATTGGTTTAAATTACCACAAGAAGAAATTGGTTGTAATAAAATAAAATCAAATTTAATATTTGTTTCATGAAAGACTATATTTTCAAAATCATCTACAAAATTTATTAAATGTTTTGGAATACAATTCCATGACGATACTTTTCCAATTAAATGTTTAACTTGTGCCGAGCAATACAATTTTGAAATTTTATTTTCTTTTAACAAATTAATTCCAATATGCGGAAATGACAAAAAATCGCCAAATATCACATGTTTTTCTTTTGATGAGTATTTCTTAATAGCCTTGTCAACATTATATTCCAATTCTAATATGAATTCATCGTCCGCTAAGAATGAAAAAATTTCTATTGGTATCTCAAGTAAACGTTTACTTATTACATTAAAATTATAATTTAATTTTAAAATTCCTTGTCTACAAGATACATTTATTTTCAAAATTTGATATTTTCTGATTGAAAATGTTTCATATAAAGAAAATTTGATAGGATCCCAACATTTAAATTTTTTTGGCGAAGATACAGTATTAAGAGCACTTGCTAAATTTATATTATTTTCGTCTGTTGAATTATTTGTCGAATTTTCTGAGTTTTCATTGTTTAAAGAATTTATTAAATGGGTTTGACTAAGATCAAAATTTGATAACTTATTTTCTTTATCTAAATCTAATACAAAATAAACTAAAAATCCTTCTAAAATTCCATCATCCAGACAGTTTAATTCAATTTGGCGATCTAATTTTCCATTAAGAGCATTTTCAAGGCTTGTAAGATCATTTAGGTCGACAGAAAATGCAAGAACTGGTTCTGTGCATAGTTCTACTTTGTAAGCATTTTGATCCAAAACCTCATATGGTTCTTCAACTCTTGGGACCAAAATTGTATTTTTAAGATAAATAGAATTTTCCATTGTACTTTCTATTCCAAGTAAAATTTCTGTTAGACCAATTTTATTTACTCCAGCTACATAGATATTAATTTTTTCAGGTAAAATTTTTCCATTTTCTGTTAATAAATATTTTTTTGCATGAATTAATGTCTGTAAAACGGATTCTCCAAAAGCCCCGCTGTCAAATATTTCGGTTACAATTAAATCAAATCCTTCAATATTTAATTCTTTTAAATCTAGGGTTGTGGAATGTTGATTTAAAAGTTTAACAGGAACTTTATTTATTTCAAATACCTTTTTAGCAATATTTGCCATCAAATCATCCGATTCACATGCATATATTTCAGAATTTCCATTACTTCCATAACAATATATTGAAAGTAAGCCTGTACCAGTTCCTATGTCCAAAATATTTGAAGGGTTCATAGATTTTATTTTATTTTTAATTGCTCTTTTGTAAGCATTATTTCTATTAATATCGTTCAACATTATAAAATGCCACCGTGCTATCCACTGATTTATAATATTAGTTTTATTCTCCATGTATGTTAAATTCTCAGGACATATTTCCAAGGCTAGAGACATATATCTTAAAGCCTCCACAGGTCTTCGAATTCTAAAAGATTATAACAAAATAAAAATATGAGATTTAAATTTTAAAAACAAAATAATTTAAATACTGCACTTGTTTTTAAAATCAAGGATATTAATTTAAAAAAATTTTAAATTTAAAAATATAAATTTATTGTTATAGAAAATAGTTCAAATAATTTTTATTAATACAGTGTGCTTATAGCTAATTAATCCATATTGAAATTCTAAAAGAAATGTTTTAATTTCAAAATTAATATAAACTTAAATAAAATTATTTAATATTATATGTCATTTCGAATTTTAAGCACATAAGTATATGAAATAAAAAGATTTTACATAAAAAATATTGTACACATATTTTAACAATTTCAAATGTTATGACATATGTACTTAAGTAGATTAAATGGCAATTTCCTTTTTAAAGCAAAAAAAAAATTGTGTTTACAAACATATAGAATTATTAGTATGTTGTACACTTGTTTCAATTCTATAATTTGCAAAATCTTTCATTTCTTTTTTCCAAGCATTTATCTTATCTTGAACTTCTTCTTTTTCGCTTAAACTTTTAGGGACAGAAAATGATAAAATTGGGGAGTTTTCATCAAAAACTTTAAAAACAATAAGATCAATATCTGTAAGACATTGTTTTTCTTTTGAGTGTATGGGATCATACCAATACACTATTGGATAACCAGCTAAGATGCCTAAAACACTTGGAATACAATAATTTTCTTCATCAACTTTTAACTCGAGAATGTTTCCACTAGTATCAGCAATTTGAGTTGTTACTAAATTAATCATTTCCATGATATGTTCATTTGTATTAAGGCATAAAATTTTTGGTTCAGATAAAATTTCACTCACATCAATAAATAATGGAGCTATTTTAAATTCTAAGAACAATCTTTTATTTAAAATACAAATTTCATCTTTTATTGTCACTAATATAATATGTTCATATAGAACATTTGCAAGCTTTAATTGATCAAGAATATCTTTAACTTGAGACACTGTAACAGGTGATCCAATGTCCCATATAAAACCGGTTTTAAGTCCATTATTTACTGCTTTAAGAGAATTTTCAATGAATTTTGCATGGCGATGGGATATAACATGATGTGATAATAAGACTCTTCGAACTTCTGATGTCACTTCCATTATCCTTTCTTTTTATTATCTAAAAATTATCTTTAATCATCTACTTTAAAGTTAAAATTAATTAAAAAAAAAATGCTTACTTATTTAAAATGACACCTAAAATATTTAATATTTCTGGATCGTTTGGAAATAATTTTTGACTTTCTTCAAAGCAAAAAAATAATTCGTTATAGTTTTCTGCAACTACCAAGAAATCTAAATAATTATTTAAACATGTAGTGTAAGTACTTCTAACTTCAAATTTTTGATTTGGATTTATTTTGCAAAAATTTTCAATTTTGTTATAAAAAATTACCGGTAGTTTATTCATCTCCTTCTTTGTTAAAAATGTTATTACTACTACTAGTTCAAAATTGTTGAGACAGAAATACGGAATACCATACCAAATAAGATAAGTTAACAGACCCAGATTAAGGTAATAAAAATGAAATTTCCTAACCCAACCAAATTAAAGAATTTTTTGTTTTAACTGACATCTAGACTATATTTTTTGCAACAATTAATTTTAATCATATTAAAGAAATCTATATCTCAATTATTTTTTATTACGTAACTAACAAAACTACATTCGTTTAAAAATTTTTTTACAATTTTAAAATTATATATAAAAAAATTATGTTTCAAATTATTCATATTATTTTGAGAAAATTTTAGAAATTTATGTATTAACGGTTGATGTCAACATACTAACAATATTAAATCTAATCTAACTATTTCAAAAATGAAAGTTATAGATTTATATTTTATCTTTTGCTTTTTTATTGGAAAATTATGGTGCTTTAATATTTAAAATAATGTCGCAAGAAGGCGCTTTAGTCAAATTTTCATATAATTGTGAATTTCATTTAAAACGTCATTTTCTTGTTGGATTTCAGAATTGGTTATTTGAGTGCAAGATTCAAGGGTTTTAAGGAAATATTGTATTCGGAATTTCATTTTTGAATTCTTCTGTGCATCAACGGCATATTTCAATAAAATTATTCGAAAAAAAAAATGAATTTAAAATTACCGGCGATGCAATGAATAAAATATAAAAAATTTAAAAATTTGCCTGTAACAACTCAAAATAAATAATCATCATACGACATTAAAAAAATTTCGGTATAAAAATGCCAGAATGATAATAATATAATATAAACATAAAAAAGAATAAGTGTGTGATAAGAATTTTGAACTCGCAGATTAAATAAAACTAATAATTATTTTTTTGTAAAATGTTTTTTAATTAAATTTTTGCAAAATTATGTAAAATTTGTAAAAAGTTATATCAATTATAAAATTTATGATTTTAAATAAAATAGTTTTACTTTATTTGAAAGTCTTTATATTCTTTAAACTTTACAAGTATCTTTATTAAACTGAACAAAAGTCTAAGATTTAAAATAATTGAAGGTAATAAATACGGTGGTATGTTCTTTTGAAGTTATTTCTTCCTCTAGAATTCTCATAGAATTATTATACTAGAATGGCAAAAGGATGTTCCCGACTCTTTTTTTCTAATGTGATTTCCTATCCTGAGGTATTCAAAAACAACATATGCAATTTCGTATGCGTATACAAATGGTACGGCTACTTCATTTGTCATTGCTTAAATTTGAGAAAATGAGAATGTTTATTAGGCAGTTTCTCATTAGTTTTTTTGTTTACATTTTTACATAGAAATACATTTGGATTGGGCAGTTCGTATATTTAGAATAAAGATATTTACTATATGATTTAATTTACTTTTATATATATAAATGAACAAAACAAGAAAAAAATTTGAATAATATTTGAAGAAATTGCAGTCAATTATTTTTAAAAATAATGGAATCTCCAACAAGTATATTTTTAGTTTAATTTTAATTAACTTACATATCTATTTTGATTTATCTTAAGGTTTATCGTAGGTTTATTTATTCATCGTGGAAATGAAAATAAGTAAATCAAAAACAAATCATAATTTTTTGAACAAAGCAAAAAGAATTTATAGTCTTGTGAATATATAAACATTTCTAGCCATTTTTAAATATGAACGAACCTTTTGTAAATATGAAATCTACATTTATGTTAACCGTAAGGAGGGTTTTGATTTCTGTTTCAAATAACTTAATGTTTCCGAATAAAGAATTAAAAGATTTTTTCTTTACCCTTTTTTTATTCAATCAAAATTTTACTTATTATTTAAAAATTTTGGCATTACAATATGATTTTCAAATTGATTTTATTCGAAAATAGACAATGTTTTGGTAAATTTACAGAACGTTCATTTAATTATAATGAAAAATGGAAAGCCAAAACCAAAAGGAAAATATCTTTAAAATAGTTTTAAAAAAATCAGCTGAAATTTGTAACCTCAAGAAATAAAAAAAAATTTTTAAGCAACACTTTCTTCCCATCTTAATAATCCTTTATTTAATTTAATGTTTTTTAAAAAACTTCAAAAAGCACAACAACACACAAATTTTTTGAATATAATATTTTCTAATTTGTTTTCATTTACTTTTAAGTTTGAAATCTTACTTAAATCGTACTTTAAAGTTTTTTTTATATTTCACTTTCAAAATGAAATAAATTGCGGAGAAACTAGTAAATACATACAAACGGTACACGTACCAAATTTTGTAATTTGTCTGAAAATTTTGTCTCTATTGCCATTCTAGTACTAGTAATTCTATGAGAATTCTCAAATAGTTGGAACTTCCATTCCTTTTGTTGGCACTATTGAAATAATATACTGAAATTATATTTCCTGTGAACCTTTCAGTAGATGCTATAAACCAAAGAATATCTATTACAATTTACAATACGAAGTTCGACTCTAATTTAATACACACTTATTTAATTTTTTACTTAAACTATTACAAAAAAAATCCATTGGGTGGAACTGGTATACACTATATGAGTACCATTATGAATAGAAATTACCGTGTAAAAAAATACTATTTTATACCTAGTATGTTTACAATACTTTTTTAAAGGCGCCATCCATTCATATATAAACAAGAATTTGTGCAAGTAAAATTAAGTTTTTTTACATAGTTTTTAAAGGCGCCCTTGATTTGAAAATTTTTTCGTTTTATAAGGTGTTGAAAAGTGATGTACATTTATATAATATTTAATATAGTGATAAAGTTTTGTGATATTTTTTTTTAAGTAACGAAAATTTTTAAGTAAAAAATAAGTGTTAAGAAGTATGTACGTATTTATTTTTAAATTTCTGTTATCAGATTTTTATAAGAATATGTATTTATATGATATAATCATTCGCTCTTCGACCTTCGTTGAAACAACACTAATTTCGGTTTAATAAGAATTTTACTAATTTTAAATCTATCAATAAACTTAAATTTTGTTTTTGTTTTTTCATTTAATTTAAAATTATAAAGTTATAAAATTAATTTTTTTCCTTTAAATTTAAAGTGTTTAAAATTTGTAGTGTTTCTCTACTTTCTTTTTCTAATTCTACTTAAATTTTTTTTTTATTTTGGATCACATTGCCGCACTTTCAATGGCGGACATATCTAGATAAGTATCATTTTTAATTTTATCTGCATGCTAAAATTTTATCGTAAATAACTAAATTTTTTTTACACTACTTGTTTTACACTTTTTTTTTTATATTTTTTATTTTTTTATTTTTTTTTAACTAAACATAACTTAAATTAATTTTAGAATTTTTTTATTTTATTAATTTTTAAATATCACGCGCCGGATTGTTTTGTTTACTTTAAATTAAAATAATTTTTTTTTTGGAAATAATCATTCTTTTAATTTTCTCCTAGTGGTAAACAAAACAATATATCCATCTCTCTCCTTCCCATGGATAGATGTTAATGTTTTTAATAACTCTCTCCACTCTCAATATACCATCATAAAAACACCGTAACTTAAATAATAAATTTTGATGGTATATGTCCAATAATTTTTAAATTTTAATTTTGTTTTTGTATTTAATTAGTTATATTACCACAATTACAAATGCTTTATTTTTAATTAGATGTAATTGTGTATTTGTTTTATTTTGATTGAGTTTTTGGTTGTACCTACTACAATAAGGGCACATATAGTTCCTATATAGATTCTATATCGTGCAAGTTAAAAACTGTTGGACGTAGTTATAAACCATTTTCTCACTCGAAATAAGACTTTTAAGTTTTAAATTTTTTTTTTTTTGTAAATTTTTTTTCTTTTTTTCAAAGGTGTTGTCGACAGGTTGATAAAATCGTACATAATAAGCATTTTTGTTTTTTTTGTTTTTTTTCTTCTTCTTTTTTTTCTCCCTAATTTCTAACAACATTATCAACTTTAACTTTAATTTTTGTAATATTCGCGGTTTGCAAACGAACTTCCATGCCGTTGAAGGTCATCTTAATTCAATTAAACCGGCAATCCTTGCTCTATGTGAAACGCAAGTTAGTAGTCACAATGTTAACTTCGATATTAACGGCTACTTACTCGTTTCACACTTCGTTCCCAAAAGAGGCATCGCCATCTACATAAAAAAAGACATTGCTTTTAACACTCTTGACAAATATAAATCTTCAAGCCCAACTTTCAATTACGTTTGGGTCAAAATCCATGTTGAAAAGCATGTTATACATTTCTGTTTTCTATACAGATCACCCAATTCAAGTGAACAAGAAACTGTTATGGAAATCGAAAACCTTTCAAACCAGATCAATGAAATTCTCGAATGTTTTCCTGATACCGAAATTGTTCTGGCGGGGGATTTTAATGTTCATAACAAAGACTGGCTTCACTTTTCCAGTACCTCTTCTCCGAGTCAAAACTCGATTGGGAAACAAGTTGAATTATTTTCTACTCTATTCCACCTTTCTCAACTTGTTAAAAATCCCACTAGAATCCCAGACCGTGCTGATCAAGAAGGTCACCTCTTGGATCTGTTTCTAACCACACACCCTGAAAAGTATGTGGTTTCAGTTGGTTGCCCCCTGGGGGGCTCTGATCACTGTTTGGTCAATACAAGCTTCCGGGCAGGCTCAGTGTCCAATCAAAGGTCCCTTCCCAAAAAACTGGTATGGCGTTATAACCATGCTAACTGGGAAGGTCTGAACAATTTTTACAAAACCTTTGATTGGTCACTGTGCTTCCGTGGTAGGAATGTTAACTTTGCTGCAAATGCGATTAGTGAAACTATTCTACTTGGAATGAGATTATTTATACCTCACTCCATGAAATCTATCAAACGGAAACCCAAAACTTGGTTTAATCGCATTTGTAAAGAAGCCATTCTAAAAAAAGAGGAGGCCTTCAAAAAGTACCGGGACAGTGGTTTAGAGGCTCACAGGACCAACTATATAGTGGTTCGGAACAGATGTAAGAGAGTTATCAACAAGCAAAAATTCTTGTTCAACCAAAAGTTGAAACGAAAACTCATACACATGCCAAAGAATAGCAAGTCCTTTTGGACTTTTGCAAAAAATCTAAAAGAGGACAATAGCGGGTCTTCTTTTCCTCCACTTGTTGATATAAACAACCACATCGTATCAGATTCAAAAGAAAAAGCGAATTTGTTTGGCAAACAGTTCGCTTCTAACTCATCACTGCCTCAGTCAACTCAAAGACCTCCATCTATTCCAGAAGTTGGCTGCTCCTTTGGTAGAATATACTTTAGGACGCGAGCAGTGATGAAAATCTTGAAGAATCTTGATACAAAAAAATCAGCCGGTCCGGACGGTATTACAACTACCGTTCTCAAAAACACATATACTTCCATTTCAAAACCTCTGCGCAACCTTTTCCATCTTTCCTTTACTTCGGGTATTCATCCTACCCAATGGAAGGTTGCACATGTTTTTCCAATTCCTAAAAAAGGCGATAAAAGCGATCCCTCTAACTACCGACCTATTGCTATTACTTCGGTCCTCTCCAAAGTAATGGAAAAAGTTATAAATTATAAGCTTTTGAAATATCTAGATCGTAAAGGTTTGCTTCATGATCGACAATACGGGTTCAGAGCCCGTCGTTCAACTGGTGATCTCATGACCTACCTGTGCGAAAAGCTTAATATCAGTCTTCACCATTCTGGTGAGTCTGATGTTGTAGCTTTGGATATTTCTAAAGCTTTCGATCGAGTTTGGCATGATGCTTTATTGGCAAAATGCAGGGCTTTAGGTCTAGGTAGGGTTTTCGTTAAATGGATTGGAGATTTCCTTTCGAATCGCACGATTCGTGTTCTTGTCGATGGATATTCATCCAAAGATTTCAAAATAAATGCTGGTGTCCCTCAGGGATCTGTTTTATCCCCCAGTCTTTTCCTAATATTTATAAATGACCTACTATCAATAACCTCCAATCCAATCCATAGCTTCGCAGACGACAGTACCCTTGTTGCTTCCTATGAATTTCATAGCCGCTGTAACATTAATCACCAGATTAATTCAACAGCAAAAAATTTCACTATAAGTGAATTAAACAAAGATTTAATTAAAATCCAAAAATGGGGTGAAATCAACAGAGTTGAGTTTAACACCAAAAAAACCCAATGCTGTCTAGTCTCGCGAAAAATAGCTACAACAATTCCGAACCTTACTTTTCAAGGAGAGGCTTTGCACCATTCGGAAGACTTGAACATTTTGGGGATTGAGCTAAACCAAAAATTGACTTGGTCAAATCATATTTTTGGAGTAGCTAAGGACGCTGCTAAATGTTTGGGTTTCTTGTATCGCTGCAAAACTTACTTCTCACCCTCTGATCTCCTTAACATCTATAAAACTTATATCAGGCCGAAAATGGAGTATAATGCACATATTTGGGCTGGTGCTCCCATTACGGCGCTGGGATATCTTGATAAAGTGCAAAATAGAGCTATTCGTCTTATAAATGATCCCAGTGTTACCTCAACGCTCACTCCACTCAGCCATCGTCGCACTGTTGGGTCACTGACCTTGTTTTATAGATATCTTGTAGGGACTAACACCTGTTCTAAAGAAATCAAACAACTTATGCCTCCATTCAAGATTTTCCAACGGGAAACAAGGAGGTCAACAGATGCTCATCCCTACACAGTTGAACTAGCCAGATGGCGTAACACGGCTTATGGAAATTCGTTTGTCATGCGCTCATCTCGTTTATGGAACCATCTTCCACCAAATGTGTTCCCCAAAGTTGATAATGTATATATGTACGATTTAACCAAATTTAAGAAGAACATTAACATCTTTCTTCTAAATATCCCATCCAATTTTCCCCATCCCCCATAATCCAGATATTCCAAATAACTTCCACCATCATCCTAAATCCTTCCATATCCTCATCCCTGTAACCAAACTGTACATTTGTATTACAGGTTCCCTCCTAAAGTTTGGTTCAAAAAGGGTGTGGTTTTGGTGTGTTAAAATCATACACTTCCCAGCGAAACACCGCACAGTTTCAATGGGTGGCTTTCGAGCTTTCCATTCCCTCGTAAAAAAAAAAAAAAAAAAAAAAAAAAAAATAAAAGTTATTAAAAACGTAAAACTGAGAAAAAAGAAGAGGAAAATCTTCTTTTTTATCTTAATCAGATTTTAGACAACTATTTTTGCTACACTTCTGTTTACAATTTTTTGTCTCCTTCTTGTTGCTGTCTAATTTTTTAAATAAAATTCTTGTTACTGTCCAATTTTTAAATTTCGTTAGTAAATATAAGCATGAGTAGTTGGATAGCAAAAATTTTTAGGTCATGTGTTAGGGAGTTGTTTTTTTTTTTTTTTTGAAGCGCGAACTGTTCAACTGTTAGGCTTATTAGCCTGTCTATACCATTGATACATGTTGGAACTGGGGGTCATATTGCATTCGTATTATTAGAATTGATGTTAATGAATTCCATATACTATTTTTGTTTATATTGTAATATTTTGTATTTGAGTTATATGGTATTCTATATCTGTGAGTTTTATTATTCAATTAAATTATTTGTTTATATTTTGCATTTGTTTATATTGTTATATTAATGTTTTTTTTTATTAAAGATATATAATTCTTAATTATTGATTATGCCATTAATTTGAACCCAATGGCGAATAGTAGTTGAGTCGAGTCGAAAACCAGAAAAGTTTTTTTCACTTTTACTAGAATTCGAACCGGGCCTTTGCGCTTGAAAGGCCACTGTGCCACCCAGCTGTTTTTACTTGAATGTATAAGTGTACAATTCGGTTTCAACCAAAGAATCCCATTTTCATTTAAAGCTATTTGTTCTAAATGAATACAACATGTAAAATTAAATATATTTTTCTTATCTAACGTTTAAATCAAATGATTACTTATGTGCATCTTTATCTATCTTATGTCCATTGAAGAACCTTTTATCTTGCAGAACGGAGATAATTTTGTTTCGAATGATAATAATTCTATTTCACAATTACCGATATTAGATCTCAATCCATACTTTGGTGAATTAAATCTGCGTAGAAGGTGATCAGATCTCTAAGGTTTACATAAATTTATATCAATCTCCTCCATAGGTGAATATCTATCTCGATGTGCATTTACTAATAGATATTTACTAGAAGTTTGAATATATATAAACTTATTGGATATACTCGTAATTATAGGAATACGTAATTTCATTTCAAAAATTGCGTTGTTATGTCGTATTTTAACTTGCATTAAGGAATAAAATGTCAAAAGTCGGTTTTGATCTTCCGGTATTTTTAAGTTGCTTGAAACATGTTCTCGTATGCTATTTAGATATCTATCTGTATTATTTTTAAGGCAGCTTAATTGAACATTTTGAATGTTATTTTCTTTTTGTTTTTTATAGTGCTTTATTTTAATATTTATTTTTTTTCTTTTATACATCTAATCACTAAAGCTATGATATTTGATTATTTTAATTTGACTACTGCTTTCGGGGAAAATCTTCTTTTTTATCTTAACCAAAATTTAGACAACTATTTTTGCTACACTTCTGTTTACAATTTTTTGTCTCCTTCTTGTTACTGTCTAATTTTTAAAATAAAATTCTTGTTACTGTCTAATTTTTAAAATAAAATTCTTGTTACTGTCTAATTTTTAAATTTCTTTCGGAAATATAAGCATGAGTAGTTGGATAGCAAACATTTTCAGGTCATGTGTTAGGGAGTCGATCTTCTTACTGTAAGATATTCTTTGCTTTCGGGTAGAAGGTCTTAGTACATTTTCTTTTTTTATTCATAATTATATATTTTTTTAACTAATTTTATAGTATTTATATAGTATATAGTTCTTGTTTTTTATTTTAATTTGTTTTGAACTAAAAGTTTAAAAAGTTCACTGTATTTATTTTTTTTTTATATTAAATTCTAATACTAGTGCTTAACCTATCCTAATACTTATTCTACCCTATCATAAAACTAAATAACTATCAAAACACCAATGAAACCCGAAGAGAATCTTCCTTTCTCCTATAAAGTCTAATT
Organism: Dolichopus griseipennis; assembly: GCA_963082915.1. NCBI lineage: Eukaryota > Metazoa > Arthropoda > Insecta > Diptera > Dolichopodidae > Dolichopus > Dolichopus griseipennis. Next base: position 53,122,367 of record OY720444.1, on the reverse strand, counting down.
TTCCCACCAACATATTGAATTATACATTTCGAATGATCTATGTGTTTGTTTTGTTCGGTTTATATGGTTTTTTAAAGAAGATTGTCTTTTCATGCTTAAATATTGCTGTAGTCTGTGCAGCTGCTCACGTTTAATTATGATAAGAGTTGAATCAGATATGGAATTTTTTGATTTATTTTTTTTTAATCTGGTTGATATCCGATAAATATTTCTCAGCAAATTCTTCATCTAGAACCTCAAAAAGATTATGTGCCACATTTCCAATTATTCTCAAATTTTCATTTTTAGAGGCTTGTCATTTTGATGATAAATGAAATTATTACCGTTTTCCAGTTCTTCAATGATCCTCCAATTCAACGTTAACTGAAAATTTGTAACATATAATTCCCTTAAATATGTTATAGATTTGATTAACATGTCATTTTGAAACTTTTACAAAGATAATTTAAAATGTACAATTAAATTCCATTCACTACTGTAAATATTTGTTTTTGCTTTTGCAAAATCCAAAGTAAATTGGTTCAGAAGCCGAAGTTGCTTTAAATCAATGACAAACTGTACATCGGTGAATACATCCTTTGACGGTCTTTAATGCATGGAATATCCAAAATCTTTATCTAAAATGATTGTTATTTGTTGCCATCATGTAATTAAGGTAAATGTATATATTTAATGATTAAATTTGTCAAATCTCTCTTGTAAGGAAGTATAAGTGGATGTTATTTTTTATATGAAAGTTCAGATTCAGACAATCTTCTACTTAAGCGAAGAAGATGACTAGAATCTAAGAACCGATTTAAACTTAATAATCTGCTTGTTTTATGTAGAGGTTTATGTCCCAATTTTCAGAATCCATTATAGCTTGACGGCTACTCTAATACCAACGATGTAAAGCATGCAACCTGATAATACAATAATTGAGTCTGTCTTGGAAAAATCTTCGATTTTTTGTATGTCTTAATGCATTCTTAACTTCCTTCATTAGTCTTGTTAGTAATAAAACTCCGCTTAATTCTAAACGTGGTTGAGATCTTTAGGTGCTACCTTTGTTTTTGCGTTGGGTGTGAGAGTAATATTACCTACGCTTGTCATTGTTCTGAGATATACAACTGCGCCATAGATCCTTTTTCAGATGTATCAGAAAATCCATGAAGTTGGCAAGCTTTGGTATCATTTTCGTAATCAATCCATCTAAAAATCTCAATTTTTTAATGAGTGCAGTTTGGCCTTGATTTGTAGCCATTCTTTCAAAATTTAGTTAGATACTGGCCTCAGTCAGTCTCTTCAAACCATATTTGTTGAAAAAATATTTTAATTTTTATTATTATTAGCAGCCTCTGATAATATAAAACGTTTTGTAAGCAACTTCCAAATTTATCTCAGTATTTATGTTGAATTTTAGTTTGTCAATTTTTGGAACCCAATATATTCCTAATCAAAATGGCTGGGTTCGAATTCAGGCTAAGGAAAAAATTTTTTTTTTTTTAATTCATTTTTTGTTATCTATTTTCTTTTTAATAAAATATATGTATTTATATTATTTACAGAAAACTCTCATTTATATTAAAAATTATTAATTTTTTTTAATATTTCTATAAAAAAATTCAAAACTGTTATTTAAAACAAACAATTGATACCATAGCAACTACAATTATTTAAAAACTGTTATTTAAAACAAACAATTGATACCATAGCAACTACAATTATTTAAAAAAAAAATTTAGATAAATAAAAACTCGTTTTGTAGGCAAATTGTTAATAGTTCTATGGCGTAGTGGTTAGGATATGGGACTATTAGTCAAAACATTTCGGTTCGATTCTTGGCTGGGGCAAAATTTTTTTTTTTTTTAAATTCATCTTAAAACTCTCATTTATAAATTATTTATTTTTTTTAATACATTTTTAAAAAAATTCAAAACAGTTATTCAAAACAAACAAATGATACCATGCAACTATAATAATTTAAAAAAAAATTGAGATGAACAAAAAGTCGATGGCTTAGTGGCTAGGACGTCGACTTCTTAATTGAAAAGTGTGGGTTCGAATCTCGTTCAGAGCATATTTTTTTTTAGATTCTTTTTTTTTTTTAATTCATTTTTTTTTTTATTAATTTTTTTTGTAATTAAATATAAAAAAACAAAAATTTTGAATTTTCTGTCAAACAGTTCAATTGCAACATATGAAATTCTTATATATTTAATACACGCACGGGTATCTAAAAGTTGACAAGGGCAACTATAATCTTCCTCGTTTATTAAATAATTGCAACAATTTTACAAAATGAAATTTCCACATAAATTATGTTTTTTGCTAACTGATATTCTTTGCTGTATGAGTAGTTGCTTTGTTTGATTCTTGAAATTTTGTGTGATTCTTGACATACAACGCATAAATTAGTTAGTAAACTATAATATGTTTTGATTTTCGTTTCTGTAATATTATTTTCTAGTGCTTCCAGAGTTTGAAAACGAGTTTATAAAAACTAAAAGAAATGCTTTGTATTCTGCACTTCTCGAGAATTGATTAATAATTGTTCAAATAAGCAATAAGTTTCCTTGTCCAATTTATGAGTTAACAAGTAGGTATATTAAGATTGGATCCTAGTTTGAGGTTCAATGTCCAGCTTCTGCCTGATTCTTTAGTTAATATTGGTTGATTCAGGAAAGTTTTCATTTGTGCAGGTAAAATAATCCTTGTTACTGTACCTTTTATCTAAAATGTTCCAAGCAGAGTCATAAATTCCGACTTGTAAATATTTTCGATTTGTTCAAATTTATTGTTCTCAAAATAGTCATGGTTAATAGGCTCCTTTTCTATCAGATTCAAGTGAATATTCATAATTAAGTTCTAGTACTCTTCTAATATTTTTAAGTTAAGGTTGATGAAAGCCAAATTCGGTTCTTGTTTAATTTTTTCTCTTACTTTATTTGATATGCGTTCTACAATCTTTAATAGCCTCATTTGTTTATTTAGCGCCTTAGAGATTATTACTGGCAGCAACGTTTGATAAAGCAACTGCCAAAATACTCGTTATTTCCGTCACTAAAATCCCCATACTTTCAAAGTTTTTTTTTTGAAATATAAATGATTCGGATAACTCTCTTTTAATAGTTCGATATTCGCGTTGCACTCGTTTGCAGCGGTGGAGAAATTGGGATGTGGAGATTTTCTTTCCTTTTCTTTTTCCCCTTGGCCGCCAGCAGCATATCTACCTCCGCCAAGAAAGATTCCGGTTTTTCCCAGATTTTTCTTCTTTAGCCTGGTCGTTCAGCTTCAATGGCAAGCTGTGAGAGCTGTTCGACTACCTCGCGCCCCGTTTCTTCGGAGGTATATAACCTCTCTTCCTATTTAAGATGATTAAGCGCAGTCTTCTACATTAGTAATTGATTTGACCGTTTACATCCTCTAATGTTTGGTAGTCGTCCAATGGTATTTCGAAGAGTAGCCTTTGACCCGCGGTCGGTATAATCTCGCGCTTCAGGACCTTCCACTTGTCCGCGCCTAGCTTCTCCGATCTTGTGCTGAGAACAAGTATTATCCTCAACACAATTTGGAGACCGGTGAAATCTCCTCTGAGCCATGGTTTTCTGTAAGCACCGTATATTAGTAACAGACCACAGTTGTGAGTGCTCATGCTGCCGAACAGGCGTTGACACTCGTTATATTAAGGATATTGGAATGCCACAGACTCCCTCTAAAGATAGGGGTGACCGCCTGCTCGTCATTCATGGCCTTCCCAGCCTTACCCATAATTCAGTTTTCGAGGCGCTCTCGTTGAAGGGTCCTTTTGAACAACTCTACGATTTGCCCATCCACCCGATTATTATCGATAATAACCAATTTTAACTCTTCAGCTACATCCACCTTATATAGCCCGTAATATCCTACATCGCTGGTCTTCATTATCTTCATTCAACTTCATTGGTAGTATTGGTAGATGGTAGTATGGTTAAACTTAGTGGGGTCCCTGACTCCACAGACTTTGCTCATGGTCGTGCAAATTCAGAAGAAAAACTATTCAAGTTGACATTCACAACGTTAATAGCGGAACTAATTTTGCCATTGTTATTGGGAGATGATCTCATACCTATTATTAAAAATTCATTACCAATTTCACAAGTTGCGAAGAAGGTATGTTGTTGGCGACTTAAAGTAAATTGTTATTAAATGTTATTGAAAATGTTCAACGTTCAAATTTACGTGACATTTTAAAAAAACTAAAGTTTTCTATTTGTGTAGATGAGTCTTATTTGATTATATGGAATTCTATGTGAGTTAAATTATTCAATTAAATTTTTTGTTTATATACCTACAGCATTTGTTTATATTGTTATATTAATGTATTTTTTAATAAAGATATATATGTAATTATTAGTTTTTTATTGATTAAGACATTAATTTTAACCCAATGACGAATGGTACCTGAGTCGAGTCGAGAACCAGAAAAGTTTTTTCACTTTCACTGGGATTCGAATCCCGGCTTTCGCGTACCGTATGACTCAGCCGTGGTTTGATTGAACCTAAGAAAACATATACTGAACAAATTAAATGTTTAGTTCATTTATTTAATTTATTTCCAAAATTAATATCGGTTTCAGAAATTCAAAACATCAATTAAGAATATAAAAAAATTCGAAACCTAGAAGACATTTTTCATTAAAAAAAGATGGTTAGAAACAAATTTGCTTGATAAAAGAAATAATGATACAACTGCTTTTTATTTAATGTTAAAATTTATTTTTAACCTTTAAGCTTGCCAAATTCTAGTTCTTATGTTGAAAGAAAATTTCCGCAAATAAATCTTAACAGAGCCAAAACATTATAGGTTGTCGTTGGAAGTCGATAAATTTGAAGGTTTTGATAAACAAAATACAAAAAAAAAGTTTCATTGATAAATATGTATTTTTAATTACTTTATTTTTTCGTTTTATCTTATAAATAAATTACAAATAATTTTAAAACCTATAATTAATATGTTTTTAACCCATATGTTTTTAAAGTACAATTAAAAGAAAAGTTATTATGATTGAAAATTATAAACGCGTCTAATACTTTTGACATTTACGATGATTTACGTTTGACATATGAACAAATGTCCGATATGAAATAAATTCTTTATAACAATACTGCGGCATAATAAGAGCAGACACTAAACAGCCTAGCATAGCATCAATTATAAACAATTTGTATATCTATACACTATTAAAGAATTGATTTTAATTTCTAAAAACTAAAAAAAAATAAACTATTAAAATTGTATTGTGTAAAATGGATGATGCTGAAACATTACATGAAGCATTAAGTGCTATTGGATATGAAGGAAAACTACTTCAAAAGGACTTATTAGAAAATACCATAACCTCTGGTCCTAAATCGGAAGACTTTAGAGAATTGGTTTGTTGGATTGCTAATGAAATTCATATTTTATCTCAAACCGAAGAGAAGGTAAATTTAAATACTGAATTTAGCGAGTTTATGCTCGAAACATCCGCTTTGTTAAAAGAACTTGGTTGTCCTTATGAACAACTAATTGGTGGACCTTTAACGGACAGATTCCAAACAAAGGAGAGTAAATTTCTTCTGTTTGATTTTCTAATTGCTTTTTTGATGGCTACTAAAATGTGTATCATAAATAATCCGGAACCCGAAGATACATCAAATATAATTGAAACAGTTGAAAGCAGAACTGCAAAAGCTTTAGAAATGATTACAAAAGATCTTGGGTTGGGTAAACCCCCGGAAAATATTAGCTCTAAAGCTTTATTTGAAAAAATTAACAAGAAACTAATACTTACTCTAGATAAAATGGATAAAGATGCATTAGGTGAACCACTTTTAAAAGTCTCCCAACCGTTTACAGAAGAACAATGGAACGAGCTTGAAAAAATTAATAGAGAGTTAGAAAAGGAATATAGTTTACGAAAAGAGATGCTATTGACTAGATTGGATGTAACGGTTCAATCTTTTATGTGGTCGGATAAAATGAAATCAAAACAAGATGAAATTATGAAAATTTACCAGCAAAAATTAAAAGAAATCGATGAGCTGAGTAATGATTTAGAATCAGGTTCGTTAGCAGGTTTAATATCAGCTAGAAGTAATCGTGCTGTAATTGAGAGAGTAAGCAATGCTAACGTTAGGAAAAATACTTTTAGTGCAAAAGTCCAAAGACATATAATTGGAAAAGTTCCCGATCGTGGTGGACGAGCATTTGAACATGATATCCCACCACCTGAAATGCCATCTTGGCAACAAAATAGATCAACGGGTGTGTAAATGTTTAAAATTAAATTTTTTATTTTTTTTCTACAACAACATAATTTATTTGCAGGTGGAGCAGGAAGTGGTGGAGGAGGTAGGGGTAATCAAGGTGGTAGAGGTGGTAGGGGTGGAAATAGTGGAAACTTTAATCAAGGTGGTGGTACTAATTTTAGTCAAGGTGCTAACAGTGGTGGTTACAATCAGGGGGGTGGTGGTAGAGGTTATGGCCAAGGTGGTGGAAATTATAATCAAGTCAAAAATAGCGGTGGTTTTATCCAAGGTGGAGGTGGATATAGTCAGGGAGGACGGGATAATTATCAAGGAAATCGCGATAATTATAATCAAGGAGGCCGGGATGGTAATTATAGTCAAGGTGGAATAGGTGGAGGAAATGAAGGTTACAATCAAAATTCAAGTGGACAACAAAATTATGGAAACTCAAATCGTGCTAATTACTCTCAAAGTAGAATCCAAGGAAGAGGAGGTGGAAGTTACGGAAATGAACGTTTTAACTCTGGAGACGATGGTAATAGAAGAAATGACCAAGGAAGTTTTAGTAGAGGTCGCTCTAATTATAACCGTGGCAGTAGCAACCGTTATTAATATTATTTTTCCTGAATGTAAAATAATGGATTAGATTAAAGCAAAATCAAAAAATTTCAATATTCAGAATTTTGTAACATGGTTTTAAACAATGAGTATTTTATATACCATCCACATTTTTTTTGTATTATTAACAATCGAATTGTAATCTGTATAATTAATACTATATAAAATTAGGATTCTCAAATGATAATTAAATTAAAAGCAAAAATTAATTAAATTTACCAATTTGTTCATTAAATTTTTAACAGGCTAATCATACTTTTTAAGATTTAATTTTTTCTATTTCAGATTCTTTTTTCATTTTTATAACCTCCACCTTATAATATTTATGCAAATTATTGTAAAATTTAAAATTTCATCGTTCACCTTTATTCTCCATGTTTTAATATCCAGTGCTCGCAGAAGGTGAAATCTTTCCTATCTTTTTTTTTTAAGAGAGATTTGTTTGTCAATTTCGTTCTTGTGCTCAGTTGATTTTTTTTTTAACTATCTTGACTAAAACGTTGATACCACTTTTGACAAATATGCAAGATATTATTTTTTTCAAATCTATTAATATTAATATTAAAAATTTCGGAAGGATAAAATTTAAAAATATCAACCATACATCAAAAACATTTAATGTATCTTTTGGGAATATCATCATACTAGCTAAATCTTTATTTACAACCCCAAAGTCTTAATAACACACTTACTAAGTAACTTTTTCGGTTTTTCTCCTGCTATATCTTCTTGTCCTATTACTTTATAATACGGTAACTTAAGTGAATTATATGACGATTCTGAAAAACTTTTTCTTAAAAAAGGTTTTAGCACCACATTTGGTATAGAAATTATATTAAAGCCATATCCATAATAAAAAGGTGTACCATCAAAGTTATCTATTATCAAAGTTAGCTATAAGCTTCTCTATCAAGTCTCATCTAAAAAAGAATTTTATGTTTTCTTATTCTGGAAGGTATGTCATTTTTTTAAAGTTGGTAAACATAACTTTTTTGTTTTTTTTTGAGTATTTGTTGATGTTAAAAGTTATAAAAATAAATATTATAAAATAAATAAATAGTTTAGCGTCAAGTAGCTTTACGTGTATTTTACTAAAAACTTTTACTTATCACAAAATTGCCTACGAATTGACGACTGGAATATGACTGGTCTAATACAGTTAAATGTCTTGGTATAATCCTTGAAAGAAAATTATCATTTAAAGATCATATTCATGAATCTGTGAACAAAGCTAGTAAATGTATTAAATAGCTTTACCCATTTCTAAATAAAAATTCACTCTTATTAACTGACAACAAACTATTAATTCAAAACAATCATCCAACCTTATTTACTGTATGGTAAATCTCCACTCCCCATCTGGGGAACATGTGCTAAAACTCATATTTGCAAACTACAAATTTCCCAAAACAAAACTCTTAAGTTAATTTACAATTTACCCTTGTTTTACTCGACATCTAAATTACACCAAAAAGCCAACATGGATACTATTATGGATAAAGTGGATAAACTTAACAAAAAATTTAATTACAAAACACAAATTTCAAACAATCAGCTAATTAAAAATCTATTTAATTATTTAAATTAGATTTAAGGTAGCCTAATCTAGTTTTAAGTGGCTTTAAGTTTTATCTTAAGAAGTCAAATTAGAATAAATACTAAATGTAATAAATATAAAGAAAAATTTTCTTTGCTGTAAAAAATGTAAATAATTTAAACTCAGTACAACAATTAGATTAAGAAATGTAGGTACATATGATAATATTTTTGGCAATAAAGTAAAATTAAATTAAAAAATTATTTTTTTTTTTAAAACATGAAAATTTTCAGGTACCTACCTAAACTGAAATGTTTGTATGTTAAGTACAGTCAATATCGGTTATAACGACTTTGAGCGGATCAGCAAATTGGGTCGTTATATCCCGTCGTTATAAGCAATATCAAATTTTTATTATAAATTAAAAGCAGTATTATTTATTTATTTATTCAAGTCTTTATTTCACAGTTTTCAAAATAAAAAAGTAAATGTATTATGTACTTTGCATTCAACTAAATTGTTGTATGCGAAATTCCTTATTCTTTAGCTATTTCTTTATTTGATTCTCCTAAAATTATTAAATTCGCATTAAAAAAAAAAATATTTCAGACAATTACATAGGTTTGTGTTTATTTTTTTATTTACCAGACTCCAGTCGACAAACATGTACGTCTACCTATACACAGTTGACTTTTTAAATGTAACTGACCCATAGAATTACTAGCACTAGTATTTTAAATGTAACTGACCTAATAAAACATGCACATCTAAATAAAAATGTTAGAAATATCAAATTAGCACCAGGCGGCAAAAAGTAACAGGTCAATCGTTTGTCGCTTTTTTTCGGACTTAATAATGTACATAATATGTGTTGTTTTTTATTTTGTGTTAAAATTTACGTCGTTATAATCGATAATTTTTTCGTTTTTTAAGTAAAAATAAGTCGTTATAAGCAACGATATGACGTGTTAACCGATTTTGACTGTATATAAAAACATGCATGTTAAAAATATACCTTAAATCTTTTTAACAAAAGAATTGCTATTATGTTTAAATTAATTTTTAGTTTTTTCATTTTTGTTTATTAACATTTAAAATGTCCCCTACATCTTAAATGAGAGTAGGGGAATAAAAATACTCTCAGTAAGGTATGCTTGAAAATATAACAGAAAAACAAATTAAGGTTATGAAACCTAAACGTAATGACAATGAAGTAATGCACAAGATGCAAAACTTAGAATAAACTACAGAAACTATACTCCCAAGCACTAAAAATTAAACAAAATATAACAGAAAAACTAATTAAGGTTATGAAACCTAAACGTAATGACAATGAAGTGATGCACAAGATGCAAAACTTAGAAAAAACTACAGAAACTACGGAAAAAGAAACTAAGGTTATGAAACCTAAACGCAATGACAATGAAATGATGCACATGATGCAAAATCTATTGCTAAAACTTGACGAAATCTCCATAAGATTAAATAAAATAGAAAAGAGAAGCAATAATGAATATCAAGAAACACCTAAAAAAAATTTTAAAAAATGTATCTAGATAAAATCGTGATCGGATTATTGCCCACACGAATAATGCCCACAAGGAATAATGCCCACATAGAAAAATGCCCACACGAAAAATTATTTATAAAACAGAATTGCCGCTTTTTCCAGAATATTTAATATTTTATTTTAAATCACTAATAGATTATCTCCTAGATAGAATATAATTTTTGATTTTTTCTCTATTTATTTTAATTTAATTTTTATATTTAAAATAATTTTTCGTGTGGGCATTTTTCTATGTGGGCATTTGTCTATGTGGGCATTAATCGTGTGCGCAATACTATCTGTGGGCAATTTTCGTGTGGGCATTTTTCGTGTGGGCAATAATCATTGAATCAGATAAAATACATATTGCAACTTGGAAACCTAATGGTGTCCTCAATAAAAAAACACGAACTAGAAGTGTTCTTAAGATCTAACAATATTGATATATGTCTGCTATCAGAGACTCATTTAACAATAAACGCAAAATTTAAAATTTTAAGTTATGAATGCTATAAGGCAGTTCATCCTAGTAATCATCCGAGATGAGGTAGTGCAATTCTAAAAAATGGCACTATAAAACATAATAAAAAATTGAATCTGGAGAAATCCAACTTTCTATGATAAAAATTTCTTCTAAACAAGATCTTAATGTTGGTGAAGTATATTGTCCACCAAAATGCAATATAAAGAAAAATATCTTTAAAGAACTCCTAAATATCCACGGACATAAATTTCTGCTAGGAGGTGATTACAATGTCAAACATACAGATTGGGGTTCTAGAACAACATCAACTAGAGGTAGAGGGCTAAGAAAAGTAATTCAAGAAATAGGCTGTTGCCATCATTCGACTGGCAAACCTACTTACTCGCCCACAGACACCAACAAAGCTCCAGTTCCAATTGGCTTCTTTATAACCAAAAGAATTTCAAGCAACTTCATAAATTTAGAAGATAATCATGACTTGGATTGTGATCACTCTCAAAAACATATCATATGAAAAATTATATAAAAAGTTTAGAGGCAAAAAAGAATCTAATTACTTGTTGTGGAAAGTAACAAAGAGTATAAAAAAGCCTATAAAGCAAGGAAAATAAAGATAAAGCCGAATTATTTGCAGATCATTTAGAAAACATATTCAAACCAAACGATCAAAATTCAGATCGTTGCTTAGTGGAGGATGTTACAATAGAAGAGAACAATATTAATCCATTTACACAAGAAGAAATTAGTGAAGAAATAAAAACTTTAAAGTTAAGAAAAGCCCCAGGTTTTGATCTTATTATACAGCTCAGATTATAAAAGAGCTTCCACAAAAAGTTAAATACGACTGTAAGAAAATTAAATGATTATTATTATTTTGGTGTGACATAAAGAAAAAACTCTAAAACAAATTGCTGAGTTTTATTTTTTAAGATTTCTGGTAACAAGTTTTTGTCGAATAAGTAAGTTACGCAGTCGGATCGGATTTTTTTTAAGACAATAGTGTTACATTAAAGAAAATTATAAAATAAAAAAAAAGTTCTTTTGAAAATATTATCAACAAATAATAATCGAAAAAAAAAAAACTGTATTTTTAGTTTGAAAAGTTAAAAACTAAATTAAAAGAATAATAATAAATAAGTTATATAATAAATTTTTTAAAATAACGTTTTGCAGTTAAAATAAAATAAAACAGTTTTATAATTAAAATAAAATAAACAGTTTTGCAGTTAAAATAAAATAAAACAGTTTTACAGTCAAAATGAAATAAAACAGTTTTATAGCTAAAATAAAAGTTAAATAACACCAATAACAAGCTTAACAAAAAATAACAAAATTAATTAATTAAAACAAATTTTTAATCAAAAAAAAAAAAAAAAATGGAATTTAACGGGATCATTTCTCCAAGCGTGCTACAAGCAGCGTTCAACAGTCAACAACACTAAACGGTCAACCACAAGTAGTGTCCAACAACCAGGAAACAACAACAACCACATCAGCAGAATTATGTTTAACATTGGACCCACTGAGATATATAAGTGATCTTCCAGAATTTAGTGGAAAAGGTGAGGAATTATATAAATTTCTAGAATTAGTAGAATGTATCATACCTCTAGTTTTAAAATATAATCCAAATAGTCAAACCATATTATTAAATAAAATGAAATCTAAGTTAATCGGTAAGGCTAGGGAAATAACAGAAATTAATAATCACATTAATACTTGGTCGGAAATGAAAAATCTATTAATAAATAATTTTGGTGAAAGAAGGTCCGCTTTTGAAATATTTGAAGAATTACAAAGTGTTACCTTTCGTTCTACTCCTGTCGACCTATATAATCAAATCAAAGCAATTCTTAGAAAACTAAAAAATAAAATTAAAAACGAAGCTAATTCTTCATTATTAATTGAATCTAATATTTTAACCGCGTTGCGAATTTTCAAAGATAAACTTCCGGAACCAATACGTTCTATTTTATTCAGTAGAAATCCAACATCCCAAGAAAATGCAATGGATATTTTGTATGAAGGTAATTACGCCGAATACAATCCATCCAAATATCAAAATAAAAATGATATTTTAATTAAAAATCTCAATAGAGATAAAAATGGTGCTTATAAGAATAACAATTATAACAATAAAAGTAATAATAATTTTTAAAACAACCATCACGGTAACAACAGTGGTACCAATAATCACAGTAACAATAACAATTTTTGGTCAGATTTCCAACCGCGTAATTTTAATAATAATAATTACGCATATAATAGTCATAACCACCCTCGTAAAATCCAACAAAATTTTAATACGCAATATTCCCAACAAAATTTTAACAATTTTAGAAATAACCAAAGAAACTACGAAACCATGAAAGTTGATCCAACTACCATAAATCGTAGAATTAATACTCTCGAAACATAAACTCAGGGTAACTATGAAAATTCAAATCGCGAAATCAGAAATTTTCACTCAATAGCCTCGGAGCAAAACAGGAGCTTCCTTATATAAAGATACAATCAAAAGGAAGACCTTTAAAATTTATTATAGATTCAGGTGCTACTATGAGCATAATAAATAGTGGATTTTGTAATCCAATTTACAAATCCAAAATTGAACCTATTAATATTAGAACATTACGCAATACATTTACATGTGATACGAAAATCACAATTGATCGCCTTTTCTCGAATTTGACTCTAAGGAAAAATTCGAATTTTTAGAAATAAACTTCCATGATAGATTTGACGGTTTAATAGGTAACGACATTCTCAAACCGTTACAATCTATAATTGACTATGAAAACAATATTGTTTAAAAATAAACACTGACAATAGTATTCCTCTCTATTTTAATGAAAAAGATGAAAAAGAGTATAATATCCCAGTACCAATGAAAGAATTCAAAATCTTTCAAAACGAAATTTTCGTAGGTGAAAACAAAATTAGATGTGATCATTTAGATCATACAATTAAAAGTGAACTTTTGAAAATTTTAAAAAAGTTCAACAAAGCCTTTTTTTTATGAAGGTGATGATTTAACTTTCACCCACGAAATCAAACACGCAATTAATACCACTAACGAAATACCAATCTATACTAAAATTTATAGGTACCCCGAAGTACATAAAAAAGAAGTCGACAAACAAATCGACTAAACGGAATAATAAGACACAGCGATTCACCCTATTCGGCTCCTTTATGGGTTGTTCCAAAAAAAATCGATGCATCAAAGGAACAAAAATGGCGTATTGTCATTGATTACAGAAAATTGAATAACGTCACTATAGAGGACAAGTACCCAATCCCGAATAACGATGAAATCCTTGACAAACTTGGTCGTGCAATGTATTTCACTACTCTCGATTTGGCTAAAGGCTTCCACTAAATCGAGATAGCAAAAAATGATATAAAAAAAAAGGCTTTTAGCACAAACAATGGTCATTATGAGTTCTTGCGAATGCCATTCGGTCTTAAAAATGCCCCAGCAACTTTTCAACGCTTAATGAACTCCGTACTAAAAGAATTTATAGGCAAATATTGCTACGTGTATATGGACGATATCATCATATTGAGTACTAGCAAAGAAGAGCACTTTGCTATTTTACAAAAGATTCTTAAGAGACTTGAAGACGCAAACTTAAAAATTCAACTCGATAAAAGCGAGTTTATGAAACAAGAGACAGAATTCTTGGGTCATATAATAACGACAAGGGGAATAAAACCAAACCCCAATAAAAGTGAAGCTATTAATAAATTTCCGATACCCAAAACCCCTAAGCAAATAAAAAGTTTCTTAGGTTTAGTGGGTTACTATAGGAAATTTATTAAAGATTTTGCAAAAATTGCTAAACCAATTACACTTTGTTTAAAAAAGGGAAAAATTTCAAAATTTTTTGTACATTGCGTTTAAGTTATGTTGTAACAATTTCATGCATTTTGATATAACAACAATTCGATAAAGTTATAACATTTACTAATTGTAATTTATCGAATTGCTGATAAGAAATTTTAGGAATAATTTTAAGTTAAATACGACTGTAAGAAAATTAAATGATTATTATTATTTTGGTGTGAAATAAAGAAAGAACTCTAAAACAAATTTCTGAGTTTTATTTTTTAAGATTTCTGGTAACAAGTTTTTGTCGAATAAGTAAGTATATGTAATTCTTAATCAATGGAAATAGTGACATTCATAGAGATTTATAAATTCCCAAAGTTATAGATGAAATAATTAGATATCCCATAAAGCATAAAGCTTGTCTAGAAGGGCATATAAATATTGAAGCTGCTCAGTTAATAAATAATCAGATTATTACAGATATACTTAAAAGAAAAATACCTTCAGATATAATATATTATACATATATAAGGTACAGATTTCCTAAGGAAAGTACACAAAACCTATACTCAAACAGTCAAACCAAAGATAGCAAAAAAAAAAATGGTTAGTTAGTTCGACTAGTTTTAATAAAGGAAGGTTGTGGTTTAGCTCGGTAAGAATCTGGCATTCACTTATACTACGGGGCAGTTAAATTGCCTTCGACTAAAAGCGTTCTAGCATAGGGATAAAAATTCTGTACAGAGTGATATTGCCTAATTTCAAAAATATCCTATAACCGAACGTTTTTTAAAAAATCTAGCAAAATAAGTTAATTTTAAATTTATTGAATAAGTTTCCCCCACTCTTAACAACGAAAAATACGTTAAAAATCGCTATTTGAATCTAGATTTTGATAAGTGCGCTTTTGATTGAAATTGCTAATAATTGTTTAAAAATTTATATATTCAAGCAAAGGAATATTTATTTATTGAATTTTATTAAAGGCAATTCAAGAAAAGTTAAATCTATGAAACTATAGAAAAGTTAGTTCCTTTATTTGACACAATGCTTTTTTCAGATTGTTAGTTGTTCCACAATAATTTTTTTAGACAATATGAAAAGGTATCAGCTATATAGCGACGATTCTTTGAAGGCTGTTTTAAAATAAATCAGGGAGCAGTTTATACCAGTAAACTCTTTCATATTCCGGTAAAAGATATGATAAGAAAATAAGGCTTTCCGCACGAGTATTTCGAAATCTCACGAATTGAAGTCTCCTGCTTTTAAAAATATCGCATCAAAATCTCGTGTTTAATACACGTGTCTCAAAATCTCGTGTTTTCGCAATATTTTTTAAAAATCTCACAAAAATTTGGAAAAGCTGTTGTTTTGTATCGTGTTAAATAAGTAATAATAATAATTATTATAATTTCATTGTATATTAAGAATGTCTATCTTTTTCATTTAAAACTGCTTTTATAAAATGTTTCAGGTGCAACGTCATTTGAACACTTAGCTGTTTGAGTATTTATAGCTAATGAATAGATACCAATGGAAATGGTAAGAAAAAACAGGAGTTCTAGCCAATTTTTTAAAATTTTATATGACATCTTAGAAATATTGTTTTTTTTGTATATGTGCCGAAAATTTTCAACACCTTGTATGTAAGTACAAACCTAGGTTTGGTTACAAAATCAAGATATTACCCTTTTCCAAAATATTTATTTAATTTGCTAGATTCTGAATTAAAAATATTTTAGAGTTGAATTTAAAAGTATAGGATTGTTCCCTTTTACTGTAGGCTTAATGTTGGATTGCAGAAATAATTAGTATGTACTTTTTTAAATTTATAATTATTCAACAAGTTAACAATTTTCGGACTTGTGATTTGTTCTTTTTAGAGTTATGGATGAATAAATTTTAAAAACGAGTATACTCTGAAATACTAAGACAAAAACTATATTTTAAAAATTCACTAAAATAGTGCATGAAATTTCATATATGAATAACTTTGTTATTATGTATACTATAATGTTCTTTATTCTTATAACCCGTGTAAGTTCCTTGACAGTATGAGAACAGGTAATGGCCATAAAAATAATACAGGAGCAACTCTGCTACAGAGATAATATCAAGCTCTGGTTCAAGAACCAAGTACGGCTAATAACGATCCAACAGGACACAACACTTCAAGTGTTTTTACAAAATGAATAACGGGAGGCCAAGAGCATGTATTATTATTAGAAAGGTATTTAAAGATATGTTTAATCCACAGATTAATAGTACAGAACTAAAAAATCTTCACGGATCCCAACAACGAAAGAGCAGATGAAATTTAAAATAGAGCCATTAGAGAATCGACAGTGGATATAGAGTCAATAAGACTCACACTCAAAAGTAAAACGGTTTATAAAAGCCTAGAAAAAGATCCTAAATTAAAAAGAGGACGATCTCAGATTAATAACACGGATAAGCTTGGGCCATTTGGTGCTCAGGGCCCATGCAGCCAGAATATGCCTTCAGTATTGTATGCAAGTTGGTGAGGGTAAACTAATCCAAATCATGACGGGTATTGACTGGCTCAACGAGGTTCTGTAAAATACAAGCGCTACCAAGAGCAAGAATGCAAAACGGGTTGTTCTCCACCCGTCCCTTCAAAAGAACAACAACAATAGAAGGTTTTGCTACACCTAATATTTTATTTATAACTAATGAAAATAGGAACATTAAAAATGTACATTTTTTTAGCAGAACATTAAGTCCTTATTAATGTTTTAGTAGAGTCATTAGTACGGGCCAGTGAGAATAAAACAAATAGGTATGAATGAACTATATCTATGGAAATGAAGGCCCTCTATTCTCTTTAAAAATTAAAAAAGATTAAAAAAATAGCATGACATTTTTTGAGACCATATATTTCAGTTGCGCTTGAAGTTAAAACGATTTTCATTTTTTCTAATTCTAATATGAAATACCTCGATACAGTGTACAAATCATGGCAATCGCACCTCTGGTTTCCGAGATATAGCTTCTAAACATCTGTGAAACTTTTATTAAATCTTTGGTTTTAAACAACCTTTTTCCAATATTCTTTTTAAAACAAAATATAACTAATGTTTTGAAATTTGCAGAAACATCAATTTAGAGTTGGGCGAAGGGCTTAAATGTATAAAATACAACTATGTCATAGTATTCATGAATAAATTGAAGAATATGAATATGTTGAGTACTATATAGTGTTTTGTACTACTGGGTATAACTACATTTTACAAAGAACCGAAACATTTATTACAATATATATTTGAATATTGTACCTACAATAGCAGCAATATAAAAGAACATGTACCCAATAGTTTATTTCCATCTTAAGTAGTATGGAATACGGTTTGTTACGTTGGAATACTAGTGATCTTCATTAGACCATAAAATAAGAGATACATATTATTGGGTTATGTATTTGTTCAGAACACAACAAATCATTGCATGCGAATTCCTTAATCAAGTTTTATGTAGCATCAACACTCATTTTATAGAACGTCTTGATTTGATTTTAAATGTATTCATGCAGAGCTCTAGAAACTTGAACAAATTTTTTCTCTATCTTTGCAATTGCAATATGTATCTCTTATTTTCTATCACTAAAATAACTTATTACAAAATGTTGTCGTTTCACTTGTATCGTACGTTATAAAAAATTTTTTTTTCGGTATTATTAATTTTATTTTCACGCATATTTTTATTTTATAATTTTTTTAAATATAATAATTCATATATGTGTATGTGTATGTATATAAATAAATTTGTATATACACAAAAATTTATGTTATAAGAAAATTTAAGAATATATGTATATTTTTTCCATATTTTGTAAAATTAACACAAGCCCCATTATGTGTTCCAAAAACCAGTCCAAATTAAATTTTCTTTAAAAGTTATTTTTTTTTTTTTCATTAAATTAAAAATTTTATAACTCTTTTATATTGTTTATATATGAATAAAGATAGATGTATGTATGTATATATACTAATTAAAAATTACCTGAAATAATAATTGCAACAGCATTATCTATATTTTTTTATAATGCTGTCTTTCAACATTTAATCTAATTCTAAAGACATATTTAGTCATATTATTAACTTATTTTTAAATTTAATTAAGCTCAGAAACTTATTATCCAAATTATGATATTTTTATATAAAATAAAATAAAATTCTATAAAATGTAAATTTGGTTTTTTTTTTAGATTAGGAGCAAATTACCATTTATTCCAACAATAATAAAATTCGCTTTCGTTTATTGTACTTATCACAATGCAATATCCTACTCTAAAAAGTGTTAGGTTAAATATATTTGGAATTTAAATAATTGCATGATTGAACAAAATTTTGAAAATTTTATTTTATTCTCATTTTATATTTAATGTAATTTATCAATTGATTTTTAAGAAAAATATATTAAATTAGGATTTGAAACAAAATATATCTATTAAATGTTTTTGAAATAAAAAAAACAACAACAAAATTTGTAATATTAATTATCTAAATTATGCTGTATAATAACAAATTACAGACAGCTAGAAAATTTTTGTTTTTACGTTTCATTTTTAATAAATCGATTTTTTTATCGTTGTTGATAAATAGGAATGTTTGATTTAGTATCATTCTGAATTAATATGTTTTGATTAACAGGCTGATTGATTCCCATTGGATAATGATTAGGATTAGATAAGTGTTGCATATTTGAATTTATTGAACTAGTTTGAAGGGTATGTTGCATTTGTGAATTTGGTATTACTGTATTATTAATGTTAGGATTATTTACGTTACTTAAATTTCCTACTGGTAAATTACAAATTCCATTTGCATTTTGCATCACACTTTGAGGCGTTCCTTGTAAAGAATTATTTGCCAATTGAACTTGACCGAGTTGTTGGCCAGTTTGAGTCACACCATTTGTAATTAATCCAGATAAAGATGGATTTTGTGACTGTGATTGATGTAAAATATTATGCTGAACGGGAATTCCTGACATAATTTGTTGATGAGGTATAACACTTATTGATGGACCTGGTTGTTGAATAAAAGCTTGTTGACTTATTTGAGTATTCCCAATATTTTGAGGTCCTGCTTGTTGAATCTAAAAAAAGATATGTTAGAAAAAATAAAAAAAAATTTTGACCATACTTGTTGTAGCGATTGTAGTTGCTGTGCACTTTGGGGATTATTAGAACGCTGATCATTCTGATATGAAACAACATTAATTGAATGTTGGTTTGGTTGTATTTGCTGATTATTCATATTTGCATTATCATATAGTCCTGTAGACATATTATGAATTTGCTGTTGAGTACCAGGAATCAGTTGTTGCATTGTTGTAGATGCCATATTCGTTTGAGGCATTTGTTGCATTGTAGGAAGGGAAATTTGTTGATTCGCGTTAACAGCATTTGAAATATAATACGGTGGTTGCATTCCATATTGCATTGGAATCGATTGTGTTTGATTATATATATTTGCTTGAGGCTGATGATATAAATTAGCTGACATTGTGTTTGTAAAATAATTTAAATGAGCTGGAGAAGACATCGGTGGTTCTCGCATTAAAGTATGATACAAATTAATGGCATCAACTAAGTCGCTCGATAATTGTGTTAATTGAGCATGTTTTCTATCAACTAGTTCTAACTCTGCATCAATTAAAGGTCCCATGTGATTTACTTCTTCTTCAAGTCGTAACATTTCGTCAGTATCCTTAGAAGGATCTTCAGGATTAGCTTCATGCAGCAAATGTAATAACCTATCTATTTTTTCTTCATTTATTTCCGTTTGAATTGTTAGATGTTCTAAATCACCGGCTAATATATCAGTCTTCTCATCTTTTTTACCTCCATCTAGGGAATTATTAATTTCATCTTCGAACTGAACTTTTTTTGACTTTTGCTGTTGGTTGATGTCTAACTGTTCAGGTTCTACGCTTAAATCAGCCGTAACAAAATTTGATGGAAACAAACCTTGTCCACGTTGATTATAACCTTTCCACCAATTAGGATCCGTATCATCTAATACATGAATTATTTCACCTTTTAAAAATGTAAGTTCATTTTCCTCTGCCGCTTCAAAGTCATATAAAGCGCGTACTTTACGTGCCTCAATATTTGATATATTAGTAGGCGAGGCAGCAGAATTAACACTACCTCCCAATGATCCAGAACCAAATGACGGGTATAGTGAAGGCTAAAATTAAGAAATTTATATATACTTTTTATATTTTTAAAAATAGTTTAATATCGTATTACTTACATAAGAGGCATTCGAAGACGATGAATTTGGTGTTTGTTTTTTGGGACTACTTTTTACTTCTTTTAAAGATAATTCAATTGCTTTTGCTATATCTTCTTCCTCTTGTTGGCTTGTAACTATATTGGGATCTTTTAGGGCGGCTACATGTGCTGCGGATGGTTTCGGCTGTTTTAGCTCGGAAAAATCATGTCCTTCAGTTTTTAGCTTATGATAGAATGATGGTATTAAAGCTAATTGCGGATCGTTCTTAAATTCATTATCTTTCCACTTTTTAATAGTCTGACGCATTTTCTACCATTAAAAATTAAAAAACCAATTACTAAAAGGCTATTTATAGTTTTAAATGATAACATACAGTGGCTACTGCTGGTGGTGCCTTCAGCAACAGTTTTTTATATTCTGTTTCGAAATCTCTGGATGCTACTTCGAGATGAAATTGTTTCCCACAGTTTTTTACACAAGCATCCAACAAAGTAACAGCTTGAAGGGCAACATGCGGATCTGTATGACCAATTCTTTTTAAAATACTTCTAAGACAATCTTTTCCATTTTTAGGATTTGATGTGATTTTATCACAAATATCCATTATTAAATTCCAAGGCTCTGATGTGTTCTTTTCGCTTGTAGCTTTTTCTATTAGATATAAAAATTAAATTTTGAATGTTTTTAATAAAAATTTGACATCCCATGTTAACCTCTACATATATGGGTATGATATGTATACATTAGTTAAAATTATAAGTTTTGATAAAAAATTCTTTAAAAATTTATATCCTTATGTATTTTCTTTGTTTGGTAGTAAGTAAAATTTGTACACATCGGACAACAAAGAACTTCAATATTTTTGTATGAATGTTTGTTTTGACACTGTAATTTTATATTGTAGAATGCAAAACTCTTCAATTAATTTTTAAGGACACACAATAATTAAGTACTAAATAATTTTTGCAATTACATACTGTCATAAATTTTCGAGCCATGAAAATATGCAAGTAAAGTATCTTTAATTAACAGACATTTTTATTCTGTTTCTTTCGACACAAATGTTTCGTTTTTTATATTACGAAATTTTTGTTTTCCGATAGTATATGGATAATTATTTATTTTTTAAACATATTTTAAATATTAAAATATCTTTTCTTACCAATATCAGCATCAAATGGCGAATTTTGCCCAAATAAGCCCATTTTGCTATCCAGAATGTTTACAAGATGTAAATGGGAATAATTAAATATTTTAATCCCGCAATTTGCAAAAAACTGAAAAGCTTTTTTAGCAAAACTTCGTCTGATATAATGATATTTAAATTTACATTTATTTCCGAAACATAAAATATGATACAAATTTCTCTAAAAAAAATGATGATTATGACTAATTTATTTGGTTGTCAAAAGTTTATGTCATTAAAAAATTGCAATCTGGTGGCAAATTTTAAAACTATAAATGAAAATATTTGTGAGTTAAAATTAAAATTTGTTTACTTATCTATTTACGTATAATATTGTAAGCATTGCACTAAGAAACTAATTTCTCAATTATTAAAAACAACTTCAATTTTGTTAAATTGATCCGAACTTACTTAAATTGTTAGCTATTCCTATTATATATATTTAACGCAGGAAGCAGCACTTACTTTAAAGGTTATCTATCACCGGTCACCACACCACTTCAAAATGATGTTTTTTTATGAAAGGTATATCTATCAAAGAATATCTATTACAATATTCTTTGATTTCTATTTAATAATATGACATTTGTAAATTTTCATTTAAAGCAGAAAAATTTGAAAAAAATTGTATTATGGTGAAACTTAATTTAAGAATGTGAATTACTTTGTCTGAAGTATTGTAAAAATGACTTTTATACGAGATCCTTGTGGGATTGTTTGTCTTTTAGTTACATATTCCGCTATTTTTTATGCAGATTACGTTGTTTTTCAAATATGTACCCAAACAATGAAAGGAAAGTAAGTGTCGAATTAATTAATCTTTTACTTAGAAATATATTTTTGTTGAAATTTAAATATATTTTAGTCTGTGGGCACCAATAAATGTGGTTACATTTAATACAATTATATTTTTACTTGCTATGGCTCACTTAAAAGCCGTACTATCAGATCCTGGAACTGTTCCCCTACCACAAAATCGTTTAGATTTCTCGGACTTACAAGCAGCAACACAAAAAAATAATGACCATGGTGAATGGACTGTTTGTACAAGGTGTGAAACATACCGTCCTCCACGAGCCCATCATTGTCGAATATGTAAAAGATGTATTCGTCGAATGGATCACCACTGTCCTTGGATTAACAATTGTGTTGGAGAAAGAAATCAAAAATTTTTCTTACAATTTTTGGTTTATGTTGGAATATTATCAATATATTCTATGGTTTTAGTTGTTCTAAGTTGGGTATATCCATGCCAAGATTGCCATCTTAATCTAGCAGAAACACAAGCAAGAATGTGAGTTTATTTTATTGCTTGTTAAATTATTGTGAATTATAAATTTTTCTTTTAAATATAAATTTATGTATTTCAAGGCTTCATAGCGTAATATTGCTATTAGAATCCGCTCTTTTTGGTTTATTTGTTCTGGCTATTATGGTGGATCAGATACACGCTATTCTTTACGATGAAACTGGTATTATTAACCTCTTTTTTTTTATTTATTGCATTTACTATGTAAATACATATATGTATTTTAATTTTAATTTTAGCGGTTGAAGCAATTCAACAAAAAGGGTCCTATCGACCAAATCGTAGAAAAATGGCATTATTAGCCGATGTGTTTGGCAGAGGTCATCCGATGTGTTGGTTAGCACCTTGTGCAAATTTTAATACAAGATTAAAGTACACCGATACACCTTTATTGAGTCATGATGTTTAAAGGCTTTATTTAAAATACATTGAATTTAATGGAACGGTAGAGGGATTTATTTATAGATAAGATTTATTATTGTATTATATAACAAGATATTATTAATTACTTTCGTGCAATATTATATTTTTGCATTGATTAACAATCAGTTAAATAGACGGAGTCAAAACTACAAAAAATAAATTAATCGTGAAATGATTTTTCAAAAGCTAAAACTTGCTGATGATTTATATAAAATATAAAAATAATTTCAATTTATATATATGATCGATATTGCACTATTCTTTCAATATTGTTTTAATTAAAATAAAAAAATATTTTAAGTGAAACTACAACATTTGATTAGTGTATAATAATCAGTATATTATAATGATTTTCATTCATATTTTCGATAAATGATATTTACATTCAATTTGAAACTAATTTTTCTTTATAAAATAAAACAAAATCCTACCTATTTCTACATTCACTCGAATTGCATTATTTTAATTTATATAGCACAGAACTGAAAAATAAAATAATATAAAGTAGAAGGGGAAAAATAGAAATTAAAATAGTTTATTTATGTAACTTATCCGTAAAGGTTAAGTATTAATTATAATTTTTAATTGTTGGTTATAACTGTTTATCAAGTATTTTTAATTTATTTTTTAAGTTAAAAATTTTGACATTATAAGAAAAACATAAAACAAAAACATATATCAGGTTAGAACTTTAATTTAGTTTTTGATTTGTAAATAGTTGAATAATTTATCCTTCTATTTAAATAATTTATTTTAATTAATCTTCTGATTTTATTACATATATAAGTAAAATTTTGATATTTAAAATTAAATGAATAATAAATTTACATATTATTGTATTCTGTTTTATTAGTTGTATGTTTTCTAATGGTATATTCCAAAGTCATAGATTTAAGAAAGAAAAAAATGACATTTTATTACATTATAAAATCTATAGGATAATGTAATTTTTAACTGAATTAAGTTTAAATATTTATTTTAGGCTTTTAATGGTAAATTTTTGATGTAATTTACACTAAGAAAATATAAAATGTAAAAAATGTATAATAAACGTAAAAATACAATACAAATAAAACAGGTGAATATTCCATACTTTTTAAAATTTCTTTACAAAAACGAATACATGTTTAGAATATTCAAATTGTTTTTTTTTTTAGATTTAGAAAATGACAAGAATTTTACTTTTTGGCTACTTAAGTTACGTGTAACAATAATATTTTAATAAAATTTTTGTGTATTAAATACATAGTTCAAATCCCCTAGAAATATTTTAGTAGAATTTAAGTTCTTAAAGTCCTTTTTTAAAACACATATTCAAAGACAATACAAGATTGGCTGCACGTTTTAAATCCTAGAATTTAAAAAAAGAAGATTAATACAGATCTTAAAAAGTTTTTCATCACTTTAGTCATTAGTGTAAAACAAGCTATTTTTTTAAATAATTAATTTATTTAAACAATTAAATTAAATTCATAATTGTCATAATATATTTAATTTACATTCGGTTTCTTTTTTCTGTAATTTTTCGTTAAAAATTTTTTTTTCTCGTTTGGTTTTAAAAAAAAATTTGTGCCCTAAACAGTCATGATTGTCATCAAAACATTTATCTCGGCAACAATTTCTACACAATTTGAACTGACATTTTAAACCCTATAAAATAAAAAGGAACATATTTATATATTTTTATTAGTTATTAAAATACAAGATGTTCCCCGCAAATGCATCATAACCGAGATATGACCGTTACGGGAAGTATAATTTATGGGGACACCCTGTATTTTAAATGTATAAATTATACTGAAATTCTAAGTAAAAGTAAAAATAAAATTACTATTGGATTTGTACATATTGGACATCCTTTAATGTTTCTTTCATGTGATCCCTCAGGTTTATGTGGTCGACGACTTTTTCGTCGTAAACGTTTCATTTTTTTCCTTGAAATCTCATTGCCTTCTTCATCATAATATTGACGTTTTATTCTATTTGGATCTTCAGCAATTTTAATTTTTTCTTCAATTATCCTTTTAAATACTTCTGGTAATGGTCTTATATATGGTTGACAAAGCCATGGTGGAAGAACTAAATTAAAATTCTTTAGGAAATAAAATTTTATTTTAGTAATAAGCCGATTTGTTTTGCAAGTTCATAGCAATTTGCCGATCCAAATAAACTAAATTGTATAATTTTTTACCTTTATTAATTGATTTCCAATACAAGGATCAACTTCCTCATCAACATATAGCTTTACCCCATTGTGAAATGGTTCATATTTATCTTGAATTATTTTGACAAAAGCGCGAAATTGGGAAATTTCTCTAGCAACAGCTAATTCCTCTCGAATATTTGAATTAGGTTTTAAATTTAAACTAAGAGTTTTAAAAAAAAATAAATTAAAAAAATATACAATATAAGATCAAATAGAATCTTAAACAAAAAGTACGAAACTTACAGGTGATGAAATAATTTGAATAAATGACCACGTATGAAAGATATTGGACATGGGTAGAGTTCAACAAAATCGAGATAGTAATTTGCCATATCCCATGTTTTAGGAATTATTTCACTAAATAAAGCTGGATTATGTAAATTACCTTCGGCTGACATTACTCCTTGAACCCCAGTCTCTTCAATACATCGTAAAACATCTTTCATGCACATTATATTACCATTAGCAAACATAGGAATTTTAATGGAATCTCTTTGAAAAAAAAATAGAAAATTTTTTATTTTTAAGAAAAAAAATTTTAATGTATTATTTCACCTTACTAGTTTAATGTAAGTCCAATCTGCTAATCCAGTATTTGGGCCTTTTTGATCTCTTGTTCTGCCATGAACAGTTAACAGTTGGCAACCGGATGATTCTAACATTTTAGCGTATAGAATAGTTTTTTCTTTACTTTCAAATATTCTAATTTTGCATGTAACAGGGACGCTTAATTTTTCGTGGAGTGTTTTAACTAAATCAAAAATAAAAAATATTTTAAAATAATTTCAATATATTAAAGCATTACCTATATCAGATAGAAGTTGCCAATCATCCTGAAGAAATGCTCCATAATGTCCACGTTTTGCTATTGCCTGTGGACATCCTAAATTTATATCAATTGCATCACAATACTCTTCTGCAAATAAGGCTGCCTCAAGAAATATTTTTGGATCATTCCCACAAAACTGAAATTGGAAATCTATTATTATTTATCACTTTGGAAATTAAAATTTAATATTAAATACTTGTATAATAAGGGGTCTATCACCAGAACATGTTTGTAAAGCTTCTTTTCGGTACTTTACATCTTTAGCAAATAAGTTACTATGGAACATAGGTGAATAACATAATTGAGCATTAAATCTTCGACATAGCATACGCCATGCTAATTCACTTTGATCAACCATTGGTGCCACCTTCAAAGAAATAGAAAATTACGATTTATTTAATTTTTTTAATATTTAAAATTTAAGTAGAATTAAAAAAAACTTACCACATATTTAGGAGAACCTAAGGTTTTTTCATAAAACTCCCAGCCACAAAGTTTTTTTTTTTTTTTATTTAAATCTGTTGATGATTTGATATGCGTTGAAGAAGCGTCGTTATTCATTATATTTTAGTTAATTTTCTAGAATATTAATAATAGTTAAAATGAAATATATAAAGATGTTTAAGTCATTAGGATAATTTTACAATATCTATCATATTAAATAAGCAATTGTTGCGGTTTACGATCAAAACAATTTTTAAAAATTTTAACCATTTTACCATAGATATTTTTCTTTCATATATTTTAATACTTATATCATAATTCATAAGTCAAAAACAACCGTAACATACGCGGTTTTAATATATTTAATTAAAAAAATTTTTGTGATCTTAACCCCGTAATTTATAATATTATTTAAGTTAAGTAGTTTAACATTGAAAATAATACTCTGCTAAATAAAACTTTTAAAATTTAAATATTCGTAAATAGCGTGTCGTTAACTAGTCGGTTAATTTTAATATTTACGATTATGCACTTCTAATAAACAAATTCCTATCTAATAAACAATCGTTATTAAAAATACACTATCAACCCTATGGTAAATATTTCTATACCTCAAAATTGCATAAAACTGTAGTTGTTTGTACTACAATGTGGAATGTGGATTGTAAATACAACTACACTACTACAATGTAGATCGATTAAGCAGCTACAAATGTTTATAAACATAAAACACACATTTGATATTATCTTTTTATATAGGAATTAGGAATAGAAAAAATTTTCACACAATTTCAAAAATAAGTACGTGTACCGTTTGTATGTATTTACTAGTTTCATCGCGAATAATTACTTTTTGAAAGTGAAATTTAAAAATAACTGATTTTTTTTAAATTACTTTAAGGGTATTTTCGTTTTGGTTTCTGCTTTCCATTTTTTATTATGATTAGGTGAGTAAATTTTCCAAAAAAATGGCTTTATTTAAATAGAACCAACTTAAAAATCATATTATAATGCTAAAATTTTTAAATAATAAATAAAATTTTAATTGAGGGATAAAGAAAAAACCTTTTGATTCTTTATCGGAAACGTTAAGTTATCGGAAAGAGAAATCAAAAACTTGAATGCAAAATTTTCTAAACATTTGTCGTCGGGTACTTTCAACACTCTGACTATGCGTTCACACGTTATTGATGTTGATTTGATAATTTGCAAAATAATGTTTTTTATTAGTTTTGCTTTTTTTTTGTAGTAAAATAACAAACAAAGTAAAAAAAGGATTGTTTATTTTGATAGATCACCTCAACAGGTAGTACTTGAATAATTTTTGTTTTTAATTTGTATGGAACACTTTTTAATGTTCAATGTTCTTTGGTTATATGTACATATGTATCTATTATACAAATCACCTAACTCAAGAGAACCGAAAATTGTTATGAATTGAAGCACTTTCAAATTAGAATAAATATTCTTGATTTATCTCATGAAACTGAAATTGTCGTATTTGCATTCGCTATTAATAATATATTTTTAAATATATAATTAAAATATTTATGATCTAAGTATCTCTGATATGTGTTCTTTTGTGATTGTTCAGCAATTTAAAATAGAAGCATGAAGGAATTGCAATATGAATCTAACTTTCATAGAAAGAAATAGATAGCTTAGTTAATAAAAAAACATTTTATATGTTTGCATTATAATTTGGTGTCATAGGTTCGATTCAATGTTTCTTAGAGTGCTTAGAGTAACACTAAAAGCAACATTTATACCCGTATGAGTCTAGGTAAAAGGGTATAATAAATTTGCCATTACGTTTGTGACGCAGAGAAGGAAGGGGGTAGATATAGACTTAAGTGTATGGATCGGATCAGAATCGAAAAACAAAATCGATTTAGTTATGTATATCCGTCCGTCTGTTCGTACGTCCACACGATAACTCAAAAACTAAAGGAGCTAGGATCTTGAAATATTCGCAAATTCGTTTTTTGCTATAGCCGTCATCGCTATTTAAATCCAGCAATTTTGGTCCATGGGTTCGGGTAGCTATTACAGCTGCGTGTCTGAAATTTTGCCAAAAGTAGTTTAGTTTTATGGCAAAAGTTTCTGCAAAATTTGGTTTGTCTACTGCAAAGGGTTCGAGTAGCTGCAATACAACTTCTTATTTTATATGAGCATTACTCTATACCTGTTAAAGCTGGGTGTCTGAAATTTTGTCAAAAATATTTTAGTGTAATGGCCAAAGTTACTGCAAAATTTGGTTGGTCTACTGCAAAGGGTTCGAGTAGCTGCAATACAACTTCTTATTTTATATGAGCATTACAAAACACCTAATAAAGCTGGTATGTTTGAAATTTTCCCAAAAGTAATAAATGTTTATAATAATAATGATATAATGTTTATACAAAGGTCATAAAGGAAGTTAATACAGCTTACTCTACTACATTCTTCCTCGTTATAATTGTAATTTTTAAAATGATTTTGAAACGAGGAAGAGTAATTTGTCAAGTTTAGAATACCAGTATATGAACTTAAAGATAACCATTTTATCCGGGTGATATATTATAATAAAACTGAATATAATCAATACATTATAACTTATAATATTCTGAGTTATACAAGGTGGTTCGCCAATAATCTTCCATAGAACTAACAGTTATTCTGGGGTTCAAAACAAAAAAAAAATCATTAGAAGTAGGTTCTATTATCTTTTGTTTGGGAAATATGGACCTTACAAAAATTTTTGGGTAACTAAATAATTAAATTTACCAACAAATTGAAAAGCTTGCTAAATTTTCTTTCTATAACTTTATCAAAAAATTAAATAAATAAAAATAATAATAAAAAAAATCGAAGCAATTTATTTCAAAAAAAAAAAAAATAAAAAAAATAGCTCCGAAATTCTATTTTTAAAAAGCTCTAACAGAAAAATTTTCAAATATTCTAATTTTATATTAATTCATTTGACTACTATTACTTTTCTCAATATTTAAAAAAAAATATTTTTTATTGTTGTTTGGAAGCCACCAACAAGTCTACTAAATATGCTTCGTAGTTAAAAAAAAGATAAAAAATTCTTTACGTGTATAATTATAAATTAATTTTTTCGCTATCGTTACACTTATCCTAGTTATATAAGTACATATTTTTATTAATATACGAGAAGTTTTACTTTACATACAGATATTTATTTCTAATGAAACTAGCACAAAATATAAATAAAAAACAAAAACTTCAGAGTTCAGTCTACTTTAAATAAATATACCTACCATTTACTTAATTTTTTAAAATATGTACATTAATTTTTCACTTCTAATTTTTTTACTAATTTATCAGTAAAAGTGTTTATTTTGTTTATGTTTTAGACAAAAGCTATCCAGATAGCTTTATTCAATTTATTGATTCTTATCTGAAAGACAAAAAATATAATGCTTAGGCCTTCCTTATTGTAGCCACTTAAGTCCCCTTCTTTTTTTTTTATCCATCAACGGTGTCGCTTCCTTTATTAGTTACAGCAATATTAAAGTGCATGCAGATAATATGAAAATTTAAAAAAAAAATACATTTATGAAAGATGCTAACTTACTGCAATCTGATCATAATAATTCTTCTTCTAAACGCTAAAGAATTTAATTTAAGGCTTAACTTAGAATATATTTGTCAAGTTTAGAATATACTTATTAGGTATGGCCCCCTTTCTATAAAATTCGAACAAGCCTGTTATTTTACCACCATATGAAAATAGATTAAACTTAATTCATCTAAATACCCCAAAACTAACGAGAGAGGAAGCAGATATAGTTTTTCTAGCTGAAGTAGTAAATGGAGATATAATTTCACCTACAAATTCAAATAAAATTATTTTTAACACAAATTCCCGACTTTGATCTTCTAACATGGTTCTAACTACACGTTATACAATTAACCAAGCCACAAATAAATAATAGGTTGCTGCTGATGGATAATAAATATAAATCATTCATTGATCTTCATTCACTCACAAAAAGTTATTTTTTTTTATTATTTTAACCATACAATTTGTTTTTGAATTATAATTATATTTGAATAACTTTATATAGTAAGCTAAGCTAAGTGAATTGTAATTGTAATTTGTAATTTTAAATCATAAGATTTTCATTGTAAATTTGTTTGAGTTGAACAAATAAATAAATATATTTGATATTTAAATTATACGTGATCATCAAGGGGTTTTTGTTGAGAAAAGTTATTTTTTAATATTTTTTTTTTTCAATTAACCTGTAACTGTAATGGAACCCGCATTCTCTCTGTATTTAAGCCAAATGCTTACTCACTACACCACCGAAGCACCTAGTCACCCGTTTATTTATAAAAATTTTTATTAGAGAAAAAAATGCCTTCTCTCCGTAAAAAATACATATACATTATTGTTTTCTTGCATAAAATTACTGATTAGTGATTATTCTATCAAATTTAGTAAAAATAATATTATACATTCTATGATATATCTATTCTTATTGAATATTAAACTAAGCAATAAACAAAATATGTTCATTATATTCTAACGGTATTATACAATTCAATTCAAAATTTGGAAAAAATTATGTGTTAAAAATAAAAGATTTATTCATAAATTGAACATGAAACAATGTATTAATAAAATAACTCAAACAAAATTTTAAAATTTATTAATGAAATTAATATAAAACAATTTTAAATAACTTTAATATAATAATTATTCATATGGCGAATAGAAATGATTTGAAATTGTAAAAAATTTCGCTCCAGTTATTTTGAAATAATTAAAAATAATTGCAATTTTTAAAATTATCTATGGTTTATTAATTTTTGAAATTGTTTTTTTTTACAACGTGTGCAAAGATTTAATGCACCAAAAGGTTTAAAATAACTGTATATAAAAAAACAGTGGATTCAGTTTTTTTTCTTTCAATAATTAATTAAATTATAAAAATGAAAAAGTAAAGTTTGATTCATAGTTATTTTTTTAAATTTAAAATAAAATGGCTTAGTATTCCATTTCATCGTCATATTAAGATTAATAACTATTTTATGTTTAAAAAAAAATTGATTTATAATTTACCTATAGCTTGTATTGCTAAACTACATTGACAAATTTTTTTCGATCGTTGCATAAAATTAAGTTAGTAGATGGACCAAATCGTACCACGGAATTGGAAGGCTTCCATACAGAAACACCAGATTTTTCGAGAAATCTCGAGTTCTAACAATCGCAATTAGTTTAAATTTGGTACACATTGACTAAATTTGGACTAAAATTTGGTATCCATGAAGAGTATTATTATAAATTTGATTCTAGTATCATTCTAGGAGTTTTAGAAATGTCAGATTCTAATAATTCATCAAAATCTCATCAGATTTCCATAAAATTTGGTATGAATACTTTTGTTTGACAAAATTAAGAAAGACTTCGCAAATGAGCTAAATGGGATCAAACAAGATTGGACGGCTCCCATATACAATAATCGGATTTTACAATACAAATCACATTATGAAAGAAGAAAAGTTTATACAATTCTTTTTGAGTTTGTTTTTAGGTTTTTATTCTATATTTTGCGGCATTTATATTCGAAAACACAATACATATATATATATATTAAAAAGTTTTACAGACATTTTCAATTACGTTTTTTTAAATTTCGAAATTTTGTGTAGTTTTATATGAGAATGACTCTCACATGTTTGCCGAGAGTATCCTCTTTAAAATCCTTACAAGATTTAACAAAAAGATGTTCGAATTATCAATAAAAAGTTTATAACATCACTGAGTCATCGTCACTGGTTCTATAAAGTGGAAATAAAAAATATTATACTAAAAATGCAACCTTTCCGAACGTTATCGAACTCAATCTCATTTATATACTGTAGAGCTTTTTCAAGCTGAAGCTCTGAAATATAAAAAATCTTTTATTCATATTTATGTTCCAATACTTATTACAATTCTTAGAAAAAATTCCAGCCTATATGTCTCATTGTTACTCTTTAGTAATTTTACTGTGGAAGCGACTGACTTATATTCATTCAACTGCGACTGATTTACTTCGGTCATACTGTTTATTCTATAATTTTAGCTACGGAGAAGTTCTAACTACCAGGGGGTTTAGTATTCCAGATACCTTTTGACCGTTCTTTTCTACCTTAAAGAATGAAAGTCTATAAATTGAAATTATATTTTGATCTTAATACCACACTAAATTATGATTTGTTTTATATAATATCGAGCGTAGTTTGATAAAACACTTCTTAAAAATATTTGAAATGTTTTTAAATTCATTTTGTTTTTATGACTTGAAATATGTTATTAATGGGAACATATAAATCATATAGCGTGAAAATAGTTACATGACCATTTATAGTTAAAAATTAAACTATTTAATTGACAAAAAAAAATAATGTATTAGGTATAACCATTGATTAAGAATTCTTAACATAAAGTTTATCTTCTAGTTCTTTTAAAAATACATAATATTTAGCGTTGCCAGACATCCCGATTAATCGGGATTGTCCCGTTTTCAGAGATGTTTTCGAGTGTCCCCAAAAAGTGTCTTGGGGACAGCCAAACGTCCCGATTATATTTATTATAAAATTAAAATCAAAATTAAATTTATGAAATACATAATTAAATAATTGTTGACCGGCCCAAAATTAAAAATCTGAACGTACCCGGACATAATGCCAATGTGGAAAGAATTTTTTCGCTTATCTCAATTCAGTGGACGGATGAACGGAGCAGACTTTTACCAGAAACAAGTGTAGAAGCTATTTTACAGTGATTGGTAAATTTAGATCAAAATTGAAGCGAAATGTACCATTATACTGACTTTGTACACTAACAACCTTTAGTATTCAATACTAATAAAATCATATTTTTTAATTTATTATTCATTCTATTTATTATATTTTTTAATTTATTATTTATTCATTAGCTTAAATGAAATGAATGTTAATTTTTGTGTTCCCATTAAATTTGGTTTATTTTTAAAAGCTAAAATAAATTAATACATAGAAAATAAATTTTTTTTTGTACTGTCCCGATTTGAGTTTTGAAAAATCTGGCAAGCCTAATAATATTATATAAAGCGAATATACTGTACAAAAAAAAAAAATAAAAATTAAAATGAATGGAAAACAAACATGCAATGCAACGTAGAGTAAATTCTTTTTTCTTTAATTTTGTAAAAAGTGCTTTTAAATTATTATATTTCTATCAAGTTTATGATAATATTTATAAACAATGAATGCAAAACAAACTTTCACTTATACAATCATTATAATGAGTCCCAAATAGTTAGTTGTTTGATGAAAATATGCTTCATACTATTTAAAGTTTTTGGTAAAATTAAAAATGTTTTTATAATTTAATTTTTTTTTTTTTTTTGTTCCTTTTCCACTCCTTTAAGGAGTATATTGCATTCACCAAGTTTTTATTTTAAACTAGACTTTCAGTTTCTTTAATCATAATATTCACTAAGCCGTTGATTACTCGGCTGTAGTTATTGTAAAAGATTATGAATACACAAATGTTAATTTTGTGCGCCATCTATAATCTTACACAAGAATTATTTATATATTTTTATTAAATCTTATTTTCTATTACGATATAATTATACAATTTTACGATATTTTTTTATTAGATATGATCTGACCGTTTAACCCGAGACCATGAAAGACGGCGTCTTTACCACTGCGCCGTTGGTCAGATATTTATAATTTAATTAGGTATCGTTAAAAAATTGTTTGTTTTATCTTTTTTATCAATTAGTCATTTTAATGTTAAGTTTAAATTATTTTAAAAATAAATTAATGAAATAACAGTAGTTTTGGTTTTATAAGAATTTTTTCTTAAATTTAATTAATTAAATAAAAGATTTTCTTATACTTAATTTAATTTTTTATGAACATATTTCGTTTCTTTAAAAATTATAAAACAAAATTTTTTTTTGTTCAAATTTGTTCTTACAATATGTTTTTAAAAGTGTTTTAAAATTTGAGGTGGTTCTTTTTATTTATTTCTTAAATTTTTGCTTTGTACCTTTATCATTTTTAAATTTAATTTCAATTTTAATTATAACTTAGATAACAAAAATTTTTTTTTTTAATAAAACTTATTGGGTCATTGCCAATTAAAACGTTTTTTTCGTGTCTCACAAGTTTATCGTTTTATAAATTACTAAAAATATATAACTATACACACAAACTATAGTTAAATTGTAAAGTTTGATGCATTCAATAAAAAAAAACAATGTAACGACAAAATTTCAAAATTTTAAATTCCAGTTTACTCCTATCTTTTTACACTTCCCACATTACTCTCATGTAAAATAATTTGTCTCCATCAAAATTTTCAATATATTTTATAAAAAAAAAACTTATTGTTGTTCTAAGGTATAAAAATTAATAACTAATCGTAATAATTATGTTATCTACATTTTATGCATATTTATAATTATCTTATTGTCTTTTCCTATTAGTCATTTTTTTTGCATTTTAATTTTGTCTCAACTGCATAACATGAGTGTTATGTTTTTAGAGAATATTACAAAAATCTAATAAAATATTAAATATAAATATTTAAGAATAGTGCGTAGATAAATTTTAACTATTTAGATCTTAATATAAATTTTGATATAAAAATTTGTTTTGTAAAAGTAAAGATTTCGATAATTAAAACTTTTGAGTATGGTAAGTGCAAAAAATAAAACATGAGTGTTACGTATTTTTTTTTAAATATGTTTAAATATATAAATTAAATTGAATGCAAATTAAATACAATAAGTGCGAAACAAAACTTTTTGCATTATCAATTTTTGTATTTTGATATTACAATATCCGTAATTAGAATATATCGTAAAAAAAAACATGAGTGTTACATCAGTATATGTAGGAATTTAAAGATAACACTCATGTAAAAAAATTGGACTTATTCTCTAAAATGTTATATATTTCGCTAACTACTTTTATAAAAGGTTCCAATTTTTATATCTAAGTAAAATAATAATTGTAGTATAGTTTCCAATATTTAAGACTTTAAAAAAAAATTAATTTTATTATTTCAAATTTGAAGACCGATAGACATTTTCGTTGCCAATGACCCTATTACTTTTATTTAACTTTTTATAAATTTTTGTTTTTTTTTTTATTTTTAAGAGAATTTTTGGTAATAATTTATAATTTTAGAAATTTTTTTAATTTTTTGTAAATTTTTAATGTTGTTAATATACTATTAAATCAACAACGTAAATCGTAATTTAAGCATAAGAAATAGTTCAAATGATTCTAGCATTTCATCGCGATGGAATTCATCGCAAGCAATTCATCGCAAGCAATTCATCGTAAGCAATTCATCGCAAGCAATTCATCGTAAGCAATTTATTATTATTTAATTATTTAACTCTGGTAGCCAGAACAATCGCGCGATTGTTCTGGCTACCAGAGTTAAATAATTAAATAATAATAAATTGAGTTAAATATTGAAATAATGATAAATTATATAATAAATAATTTATTTATTACAACGTTCTAAATTATTAATATTTTTTAATAAATTATATGTTAAATTATTATGTCAATAATTAAAAACTTTATTACTATATTAATATTAATAAATTATCGCGGGATTGTTTCGGCTACCAGAATTAAATAATTAAATAATAATAAATTGAGTTAAATATTCAAATAATGATAAATTAAACATAACGAAATTTATTGTGTACACAAAAATAAAAAATGAAAAAACAAAAACAATATTACATTAGGTATCGGATATTCATCGCAATAAACTTCGCGATGAATATTTCCTTGCGATGAATTGCTTGCGATGAATTGGCTTACGATGAATTGCTTGCGATGAACTTTGCTGTGAATTTATTATTGCGATAAACTAGCCGGATACCGTTCAAATCCTTTTAAAATTTTTTTGAAAGACCATTTTGTAGGTTGAAAAGTCGGGCAAGTTGAACAACTTAAATGTCATTTTGTTTTATTTTTTTTCGTTTTTGTCATTTTTTGACACGAAAGAACGTTGAGATATTTCGATTTAAAAAAAATAGAAAAACTATGATGTATAAAATAACAAATAATTAAGAAAATAATATGAAATATTATAAAATTAAGTTTGGAAAATGTTTTAAAATATACAAAAAAATATCTTAATTTTAGAAGGATAAAATTAAAAAGCCAGTACAAAATAGGCAGAACAATATTTATTTATTTATTTAAAGAATTTATTGGGGCTTTCAACTCACAAAGGTTTTATAAGCCCTATTTACATTTATTTATATTATTGTTTTTTTTCTTTTACAAAATTTTTCTTAGGTTCTAATATCTTAATTTAATTACATTATTATCTTTTTTTAAATAAAATACTTAAAATATTAAAAATTAAAAGTTGAAAAGTTAAAAATTTACAAATCAAAATATACAGAAAATAAATATAAATAATTATACAATTCTTCTTAAATAATTTATATTTTTATAAAAAACCAAAATTTATTTCAATAATAACTCAAAAACAAAATTTTTTCATAAACAATCTTTTTAAACAAAAATAGTTTTCTTTTTCTTTTTAATGTTAGTTTTTCTGTTTTTAATTTTTCTTTTTTGATTTAGGATTTCAAAGTAATATTTAGATAAGTTTTAGAATATTTTAAATAACCTATATCAGATCATATAATTTTACTTTATGTAAAAATTTTAGTATTTGTTCAATGGAACTGTGAATATCTATCCCTAAAATTTTTAAATTGTCAATATTATAAAGTCTTTTTTGTCTTTCAAACATTGGACAAGAATTAAATATGTGTTAAATGCTAATCAATTGGTCGGGATCGCAAATACATTTGGGATATATGATTGGGTTTTTAAATAAGTAAGCATGTGTCAATTTTGTGTGGCCTATTCTAAGCCTTGTTAAAATAATTGAGTCTCTCCGAGACAAGTTATCTATTGCTTTCCATTTTTTTACACTATCTTTAATATTTCTTAATTTGTTATTTGAAGTATTTTTCCACAACAACTCATTTTCTTGCCAGATTATTTTACTTATGCTGGGAAAAATATCTTTATAATATAAGCTGTGTTTATTATGATATGGTTCATGAATTGAATTTTTAGCTAATTTATCTACCCTTTCATTCCCTTCCAGACTGCAATGGCTAGGTATCCAGAGAAACTGAATGTTATTTATATTATCCTGTAAAAGGTCTTTTATTTTCTGAGCAGTTGGATGGCTTGGGTATAGTTGTTTCAAAGTAAGTAAGCTGCTTATGGAATCTGAACATATAACAAAATTTTTATGAGTAAAGTTAGAGTTTATGTGTTGGACCGATTTATATATGGCATAAAGTTCTGCTGTAAATATTGTAGTATTTTTGGTTAAGTGGTACATTTTAAGGATTGGTCCTATAGTGAAAGCACATCCTGTTTCGTTTTGTAAAACAGAACCGTCAGTATAAACGGTTTGAAAATGTTTGAATTTTTGTTGAATTTTTTCTATAAATAGTTTTTTAAATTCTTCTTTTGACGTTTCTTCTTTTTTCTTTGAACTAAGAGAAATATCTATTTCTACATTGCTTAAGTACCATGGAGGTAGTTTTTGAAATCTTTGTGTTTCAATTTTGGTTTCTCTCGTGATTAATTTTTTTTCCAGTAAGACTTTTTTAATTCTTACAAAGCTAGGTTGATAATTATTTTTCTTTGATTGTAATTTATCAAAGAGAAGATCATCGTTCATTAAGTTCGATAAAGGATGGTCAGAAAAAGAATAGAGTTTTATTCCATATCTTAACATTTGTTTTTCTCTCCTTAAATCAAGGGGTAATTGAGCCGCATCAACTAATAAACTGTTGATTGGACTAGTTCTAAAAGCGCCTGTCGAAACACGCACTCCGGTATTTAGAACTGTATTCAATAATTTAAGGGTGCTTGCATTTGCAGAATTATATATAAAACTTCCATAGTCAATTATAGGAAGAGTTAGTGTGTTTAGAAGACGTAGTAATATATTTCTATCCGATCCGTAATTGCTGTGATTCAACATTTTCAGAATATTCAAACTTCTAATAGCCCTAGCTTTTATATCTTTAATATGCTCTGTCCATCTTAGTCTTTTATCAAAAGTCATTCCTAAAAATTTAAATTTCTGAACGTATATTAATTTTTGAGATCCTATATACAATTCTGGACAATTGATGCTTTTATGTTTTCTGGAAAACAACATAGCAACTGTTTTCGTATTGGAAAATTTGAATCCAGTTTTGTTACACCAATTACTGAGTCTATTTAGATTCATTTGCAATATTTTTTTAATTTTATTAATACTTTTTCCTGCAACAAACATTGCGATATCATCAGCAAATATAA
The DNA here is from genome assembly GCA_963082915.1 of Dolichopus griseipennis. Taxonomy (NCBI): domain Eukaryota; kingdom Metazoa; phylum Arthropoda; class Insecta; order Diptera; family Dolichopodidae; genus Dolichopus; species Dolichopus griseipennis. The sequence goes on along the minus strand of OY720444.1, from coordinate 53,083,057 downwards.
TATACTTAACCGGATCCCTAATTTCTTTAGTTATACTATTTATAGCAATGATAAATAAAACAACACTCAAAACTGATCCCTGAGGGATTCCATTTTCTATTATCTTTTCTTCAGATGAGACTTTTCCTATAGTTACTCTTATTTTCCTATCATTCAAAAAATTATGAATAAATTTAAGTAAATTCCCTTTAAAACCTATTTTCATGAGTTCATTTATAACTAGTCTTCTCCATGTCATATCATATGCCTTTTCTAAATCAAAAAAGATAGATATTAAAAATTTGTTGCTTGAAAATGCTTTCATTATTTCTGTCTCAAAATAAGAAAGATTATCATGGGTGGATCTCATTCTACGAAAACCAGATTGATATATCGATAGAATATTCATTTTTTCCAAAGTCCAGGACAGTCTTTTGCTAACCATTCGTTCTAGTACTTTACAAATACAACTGGACAGAGAAATCGGTCTATAGTTATAGGCATTTTTTGGATCTTTATTATTTTTCTGGATTGGGATAATGTTAACTTTTCTCCAACTTTCAGGGAATTCTCCAATTATCCATATGTTGTTATATAAGTTTAAAAGAGCTTTTTTTCCATCTATATTTAATTGTTTTAACATCTCATAATGTATCATATCAGGTCCCGGTGAACTACCTTTACAGTCTTTAAATGCGTTTTCAAGTTCGGAAATTGAAAAATTTTTATTATATATTTCAGTAGACGAAGACTTAATAGACAAGGATTTTCGTTCTGTTCTCATTTTGAACCGTAAGAAATTTCTTTCATAATTTTCAGAACTTGACATTTTGCAGAAGTGATTAGCCAAGCTTTCACATATTTTATTTTTATCTGTAACTATTTCTCCATTTTCTACCAAGGATGTAATTTCATAACCCTTAGATTTACCATTTATTTTTCTGATTTGATTAAACACCTCAGATGTTGTGGTTTTACTGTTTATTGTTTGTACGAAATTTTGCCAACATTGCTTTTTATATTGTCTAATCATATTTCTTGCTTTATATTTTGCTTCAATAAAGTTTTTGAAATCGTCTAATTTAAGCGATTTTTTATATTTCCTAAATAGGGACTTACGTTTTCTAATTGCTTGTTTAATATTTTCATTCCACCATGGAACTTGCCTCTTTAAACAACTAGAATTCTGCAATGGAATTGATTCTACCGCAGCTTTAATAATAGAAGATTTTATGTACTGCTCATGTTTATCAATATTTTTAAACCGTTTTTGTTCTAATTTTAGCCCTTTTCTAAATAGCTCCCAGTCAGCTTTTTTTAAATTCCATTTATCTCTACTACCAAAATTTTTACTGTATCTCATCATTTCCATTACAATAGGATTATGATCGCTACTGTGAAAATCTTCTTCAATCTCCCACGAAAAATAGTTTTGTAAAATTGGACTTCCTAATGTCACATCAATTGCGCTAAAAGTTTTGTAACCGAAACTAAAATGTGTTGGGTTTCCATCATTAAATATATTTAAACCATGATTTTCTATCAGTTTATTAATCATTTTCCCTCGTTTGTCTGTAGTCTTTGAGCCCCATAATTTGTTATTACAATTAAAATCACCGAACAAGAAATAAGGACAATCGAAATTTTTAATCAGATTTTCTACATCCTCTAACCTAACATTTTCTTCACAAGGTAAGTAAACATTACAAATGATAAATTTAATAGGAAAATATAATTTAACTGCTACAGCTTGTAGATTTGTAGTAAGATTTATTTCTTCACAGCTAATCCCTTTTTTAATATACATTGCAACCCCACCATGAGCTACAGTATCAGAAATTAAGTTTTTGTAAAAGATCTGAAATTTATTTAATTTTGGTTCATGATTATATTTAAATTTAGTTTCTTGTAAACATAAAGCAAATGAGTTATATTTATTAATAATTAACTTAAATTCATCTAAATGGGAATATAGTCCGTCACAATTCCACTGAACAATACTAATATTTTTATTCATCAAATGATTCTGAGTCTTCTAGGCTTTCTCCTAAGCTGACTACCATAGAATCAATATCTGAATTTACCTGAATAGCTTTTTTCTTTTTTTGGGTTTTATTTAAAAGTGACTTTTTTATATCTCGTTTTGTTTTTTTATTTATATTTTTTGATAAAATTACCTTATTGTTACCTATATCTTTGATTTTATAGTTGGCATCTGTTTCTGAGTTCTTACTAAGTATATGAGTGAGTTTAGGCTTGGAGAATGACGTAGACATGACTGGAGTATTACTTTCTATTGCTGGTATGTCATTTTTGATTTTCTGAGTTTGTTGTTCCGCTTCATTAGTGCTTGTTTTCTGGCATGTGCATTTACATTTGCATTTAATTTGTGCCGCTACTTTTGAAAAGGTTTGTGAATTTGGATTTCTGATGTTATAAATTTTAATAGCTTCCCTGATACTGACATTTTCTTTTATTTTTATAAGTTTTATTTCTTTTTCTCTCATAAGTTTTGGACATCGTCTATCAAATGCATGGTGTTCATCACCACAGTTAATACATTTTGCAGTTTTGTCACATTTCTCGTTTTCATCTTTTAGATGAAACTCATCTGCACAATTATAGCAAGTTTTCTTATTCTTGCAGTCTTCTGCAAAATGATTAAATTTCAGGCAGTTTCTGCAGCGTAATGGTGGTGGAATATATTCACGAACATTGTATCTTTGATATCCAACAAAAATATAATTAGGTATTTTCGACATTGCAAATCTCAAGCAATATAGTCCACTATCTTCTGACTTGCTATCCACTTGTTTTTTGAATCTTTTAATTTCAAGTACGTGCTGTTCCTTCATCTCCGCAAGAATTTCTTCGTCAGAGAGCGATTTGAAGTCGGGACAGAAAACTATTCCCCTCGCTTCATTTAAATTTTTGCTTTCCTCTAGTTCAACATGGATGTCTTTTTCAATCTGGATAATTTGAATCAGTTTTCTTGCTTGTATTAGATTCTTCGTTTTAATGAGAACGGTTCCATTTCGTAGCTTACCACAACTTAGAACCTCCCCAGCGATGTTATTTATAACTTTTTTCAATAAGAATGGAGAAACAGTCGACATTGTCTTTTCTCCATCATTTCTTTTCATAATTAAAAATTTTTCACTATTGCTTGAATTTTTAATTATCTTAGTTTTATCCAATTTTATCATTTGATTGTATATTGCATTTTTTATTTCGAAGATATTTAAGCCCCCTCCTAGGTCTTGGGGGTTTTTTTCCCCCATTTTAACTTTTTAACTTTTTATATTATTTAGTTCTAATAATCTTCAAACAAAACAAAAAAAAAAACAAAGTATGTTAAATAAATAATTTTTATGTGAGGTTAATTTTTGTTTTTGTTTATTACACGAATTTTGTTTATTCTTTTTCTATAAAAATTTTGTTATCAGAAATGTAACAACAAAAACCGGTTTTAATGTTCTTTTTTTTTTTTTTTTTAATTTGTAAAATAAATAATAATTTGCAAGCAGATGAAATTAGATTTTGGTTTAATTTATTTTTATTTATTTATTTTTTTTTTTTTTTCTTTTGTTTTTTGGCACTTTTTAATTATATTTAATTTATTATAATATCAAGTTTAAAGAAACTACCTTACACTTTCACAGTTCAGAGAGAACTGGGCAGAACAATATATTTAAATAAAAACCGTTAAAAATTCAAATTAAAAATTGTCAGATACTTTTCACATTTAATATATTTTTCAAAACAAAAAAACAAAATTAAACCATGATTCAATAGTAGGTTAGGTAGTGTATGGTAATGTTTGTAAACATGTCCGCTTACCAAGTTGAAAACCTGGTCCATCCATGTTAGGGCTACATTATACTTCTTCTAATATTCTGTATTAATGCAGAAGAATCATACAAATAAGTAAAACTCATATTTATTTTAATAACTTTTTTTTTTTTTGTATTTAAGTTTTTTGCATTGCTACAATTACAATTGTTGTTTTATAAATAATTATCGCTTGATTTTATTTTCTCTATTCTGAATTTTTTTTTATAAATTTTTTTGTTTTTAAATTCTAATTTTTAACAAAATTATCAACTTTAACTTTATCTTAAAAAAGAGGAAGCTTAATAAGTAAAGCTTTCAAAAAGTACCGTCTGTTCCAAAAGTTGGCTGCTCCTTTGGTAGAATGTACATTAAAACGCGAGCAGTGATGAAAATCTTGAAAAATCTTGATACTAAAAAATAAGCCGGACTCGACGGTATTAGAACTACCGTCCTCAAAAACACATATACCTCCATTTCGAAACCCTTGCGCAACCTTTTCCAACTTTTCTATACTTCGGGTATTCATCCTACTCATTGGAAGGTTTCAGTTGTTTTTCCAATTCTTAAAAAAGGCGATAAAAGCGATATTTCTAACTACCGACCTATTGCTATTACTTCGGTCCTTCCTAAAGTAATGGGCAAAGTTATAAACAATAAGCTTTTGAAATATCTATATCGTAAACGTTTGCTTCATGATCGGTAATGCGGGTTCAGAGCCCGTCGTTCAACTGGTGATCTCATGATTTATCTGTGCTTAATATTAGTCTTCACCATTCTGGCGAGCTTTCGATCGAGTTTGGCATGATATTGAAGATTTCCTTTCGAATCGTTCGATTCGTGTTCTTGTTGATGCAAAGATTTTAAAATACATGCTGGTGTCCCTCAGGGATCTGCTTTATTTCCCAGTCTTTCCTAATATTAATAAATGACGTTTTTTCAATAACCTCCAAACTATATCTTCGCAGACGACAGTACCCTTGTTGCTCCCCATGAGCTACATATCAGCTGTAACATTAGTTTCTAGATTAATGCAACAACAAAAAATTTCACTATTAATGAACTAAACAAAGATTTAGTTTAAACCCTAAAATGTGGTGAAATTAACAGAGTTGATTTCAAAACCAAAAAAAACTCAATGCTGTCTAATCTCGCGAAAAATAGCAACAACTATTCCGAACTTTTCATTTCAAGGAGAAGCTTTGTATCATACGGCAGACTTGAAAATTTTGAGGATCGAGCTTAAGCAAAAATTGATTACCGAAATTTCAATGAGGTAAATATTGATGACAAATTTCCGATCTAAACATTGAATAAATTATGTTAGTGCCAATATTTTTCCACACTTGACTTGATTGACGTATGATTACCATTAGAGGTGTAGTGTACTTCGATATTCTCTTTTTCTAAGAACTTGCGGATAAAATAAACCGTAGACCGTGTTGTAAACGGACACTAGAGATAAATCTACATTTTTACAGTTTTTGTAGAGTGAATTTTTTGTTGCACTCTCGTGTAAACACTTTTAGTAGGGGAAACTCAGAAAGAGTCAGAAAAACAGATGTTATTAGCTACTAATTGAAATAAATAAAGACATCTTATTACTGTTTGCATAGAAAACACATGCAATGTAATAACTTAAGTGATATATTGATTTAAATTTTTAAATTTCAATTATAGATAAACATATGATTACTCAAATTTTTAATATACAGAACATTGCCACTTTATGAAAAATCATTAATTTTTCTTACATATGAAAAAATAAAAAAAAAATGTGTTTTCTAATTTTTTTAATAATGTCACATGTTTATGATTTATCTATTAATTATATAAGGAAATAAAATCTCATTACTTTATTACCTATTCGAATTTAAAATGAAATAAACATTTGTTTTTGATTTTGAAATATATCTAATATGTTTTATAATATTTGTTCGTCATAATTTCATTCTTTATACCCGTACATACATATATGGATCGGGTTTATGAAAATTACTCCTCCGTTTGTAACGCATCGATCTAGACGAGCTAGATACAGTGTCAACGGTACGTATCGAATCAGCATCGAAAAGTAAATCGATCAATGGCTTAGTGGTTAAGACGTCGGCCTTTTAATTGAAAAGTGTCGGTTTGAATCTCGTTCAGAGCATATTTTTATACCCGTATGACTATGTAGTCAAAGGGTATAATAAATTTGCCATTACGTTTGTGACGCAGAGAAGGAGGGGGGGGGGGGGGCGGGTAGATATAGAGTCAAGTGTATGGATCGGATCAGAATCGAAAAATAAATCGATTTAGCTATGTATGTCCGCCCGTCCGTCCGCACGATAACTCAAAAACTAAAGGAGCTAGGATCTTGAAATTTTCGCAAATTCGTTTTTTTGCAAGAGCGGTCATCGCTATTTAAATCCAGCTAATTTGGTCTATGGGTTCGGGTAGCCGCCATACAACTTCTTTTTTTATATGAGTAATGCTCTGAATCTATTACAGCTGCGTGTCTGAAAAGTAGTTTACTTTTATGGCCAAAGTTTCTGCAAAATTTGATTGGTCTACTGCAGAGGGTTCGAGTAGCTGCCATACAACTTCTTATTTTATATGGGCATTACTCTATACCTATTAAAGCTGGGTCTCTGATATTTTGCTAAAAATGGTTTAGTTTAATGACCAAAGTTTTTGCAAAATTTGGGTGTTCTACTTCAGAGGGTTCGAGTAGCTGCCATACAACTCCTTCTTTTATATGAGCATTACACTACACCTAATGAAGCTGGGTGTCTGAAATTTTGCCAAAAATAGTTTAGTGTAATGACAAAGTTGCTACAAAATTTGGTTGGTCTACTGCAGAGGGTTCGAGTAGCTGCCGTACAACTCCTTCTTTTATATGAGCATTACACTACACCTAATAAAGCTGTATGTTTGAAATTTTGGCAAAAGTAATTAACCGGATGGTACAATATATATGTTACGGTCATACGGGTATCCCAGAGTTGACACAGTCTACTCTACTACACTCTTCCTCGTTTTTATACCCGTATGACTATATAGTCAAAGGGTATAATAAATTTGCCATTACGTTTGTGACGCAGAGAAGGAGGGGTGGTAGATATAGACTCAAGTGTATGAATCGTATCAGAATCGAAAAAAAAATCGATTTAGCTATGTATGTCCGTCCGTCTGTCCGTCCGTCCGTCTGTCCGTCCGTCTGTCCGTCTGTCCGTCCGTCCGCACGATAACTTAAAAACTAAAGGAGCTAGGATCTTGAAATTTCGTCAGCCGTCATCGCTATTTAAATCCAGCCATTTTGGTCCATGGGTTCGGGTAGCTGCCATACAACTTCCTTTTTTATATGAGTATTTCTCTGTACCAATTACAGCTACGTGTCTGAAATTTTGGCAAAAGTAGTTTAGTTTTATGGCTAAAGTTTCTGCAAAATTTGGTTGGTCTACTGCAAAGGGTTCGCATAGCTGCCATACAACTTCTTATTTTATATGAGCATTACTCTATACCTATTGAAGTTGGGTGTCTGAAATTTTGCCAAAAATAGTTTAGTGTAATGGCCAAAGTTACTGCAAAATTGGGTTGCTCTACTGCCAAGAGTTCGAGTAGTTGCCATACAACTCCTTTTTTTATAAGAGCATTACACTGCACCTAATAAATCTGATATGTTTGAAATTTTGCCAAAAGTAATTAATGTTTATAATAATAATGATATAATGTTTATATAACGGTCATACGGGTATCCCAGAGTTGACACAGTCTACTCTACTACACTCTTCCTCGTTTTTAAATTCAATTTTTTTTTTGTAATCTACATTTATAATAGCGAAAGTTTGTTTATTTGTTTGTTTGTAGCGAATAGACTCCTAAACTGCCCAGCCGATTTTCATGAAAATTTGTATATAGAGGTTTTTGGGTACGGAAAGAAATCGTGGCCCAAAAATTTTGCTCTAACCGACCGCCAAGTTGGGGCTGTGGTGCAAGTATTTAAACTTCTTTGTTCTAAAATGAAAACGGTTTAACCGATTGACTTCAAATTTTGTATACGTGATGCTCTTTGAGAATTGAGTTGACAGTATTAACAGTTTTGGAATATGTTAACCCATGTCGGGCCGATGGGTGGTAAAAAAAATTTTGGGTCCAAATTTTGTCCGATTTCCTGAAATTCTGATTTGGTTTAAAAGAAAGCCCTAAAAAATTTTTTGTTGAGTTTCATTAACCCATTGCGGCCCAACAGCTTTTTATAGGTTTTTTTAATACTTTACTCTAAATTCGAAACGGTTTGACCAATTGACTTCAAATTTTGTGTACGTGATGCTCCTTGAGAATTGAGTTGACACTATTAACAGTTTTGGAATTTGTTAACACATTTCGGGCCGACGGGTGGTCAAAAAAAGTTTTGGGTTCAAATTTTGTCCAATTTTCCGAAATTCTGCTTTGGCTTAAAAGAAAGTCCTAAAAAAATTTTTTCTTGAGTTCCATTAACCCATTACGGCCCAACAGCTTTTTATAGGTTTTTTCAATACTTTACTCTAAATTCGAAACCGTTTGACCAATTGACTTCAAATTTTGTGTACGTGATGCTTCTTGAAAATTGAGTTGACACTGTTATCAGTTTTCAAATTCGTTAACCCATGTCGGGCCGACAGGTGGTCAAAAAAAATTTTGAGTCCAAATTTTGTCCGATTTTACGAAATTCTGCTTTGGCTAAAAAGAAAGCCCCAAAAAATATTTTGTTGAGTTCCATTAACCCGTTGCGGCCCAACAGCTTTTTATAGGTTTTTTCAATACTTTACTCTAAATTCGAAACGGTTTGACCAATTGACTTCAAATTTGGTATACGTGATGCTCCTTGAGAATTGAGTTGACACTATTAACAGTTTTGGAAATTGTTAACCCATGTCGGGCCGATGGTTGGTCAAAAAAAAATGTTGGGTCCAAATTTTGTCCGATTTTATGAAATTCTGCTGTGGAAAGAAAACCCCAAAAAAAATTTTATTGAGTTGCATTAACCCATTGAGGCCCAACAGCTTTTTATAGGTTTTTTCAATACTTAACTCTAAATTAGAAACGGTTTGACCGATTTTCTTCAAATTTTGTATACGTGCTTCCCTGTCAGAATTGAGTTGACACTATTAACAGTTTTGGAATTTGTTAACCCATGTCGGGCCGACGGGTGGTCAAAAATAATTTTGGGTCCAAATTTTGTCCGATTTTACGAAATTCTGCTTTGGCTTAAGAAAGCCCTAAAAAATATTTTGTTGAGTTCCATTAACCCATTGCGTCCAACAGCTTTTTATAGGTTTTTTCAATACTTAACTCTAAATTAGAAACGAATTTGACCGGTTGACCTCAAATTTTATATGTGTAAAGCAACTTTAAAATGGAGTTGAGTCTGTTAACAGTCGATCCTACGTTTGGTCAAAAAAAATTTTTTGGAAGTAAATTACGGAATTTAAATTACGAAAGTAGTTGGTACTGCTTTGAATTATAGAAAGTTTCAAAAATTACTAGAATAATCCTAGAAAAATCGTTTTAAAAAGATTGCTTTCATACATTTTAAAATTTGTATATGTAAGCTGTGTATAATTTTTTGTGTTAACTTTTTGCAGTAACATCAACTTCAATTAAACCTCCATTGAGAGGCACAGCAACGCGCACCGGGTATTAGCTAGTTAAATATAAAAACAAATAATTTTAATTTTCTGTCAAACAGTTCAATTGCAATATATGAATTGTGTATCTCAAATTTGACAAGAGTAACTATAATCTTTCTCGTTTTATTTTCAATTTGAAAACGGTAAAAGACAGCTGCTTTTATAAGGTTTAAATATTTAAAACGCAAATTCATAGGATTGCCTAAAATTTAGCATTATACAAAACTCAATTTTTGTGCAATTTTTGGTCACTCACCTAATATTTATAAATGACGTGCTTTCAATAACCTCCAATATGGATTTCGCATACAACAGTACCTAAGAAAAGTCGATTAAGAAAATTTTTATGTGGAGCCCCTTGTTTAGAAACTGTAAGAGGTCGAAAAATAATATTTTGGTATTTTTATAAAATTTAAGGGCTATTAGAACTTTATATTTCCCATTTTTATAAATCAATAGCTGAGTCACCAGTGTATAGATTTCCAAAATTAAACTGAGTAAAACCCTTGATTTTTTTCATCACTTATTTTTTCATAAAAAATTTTCTGCAAAAATAAAATATGTACTTAAAATATTGAAATTCTGATTTTGGATTTAACTCTCTTGTTAAATTCATAATCTCGCATATTCAAATGTTTTGGAAAATATCCATATATTTTCTACACGCAATCCGTTTTAATTTTTTAATTTCATACATAATATGCCAGCAACATAGAATTGAGTACTTAAGTTTTTCATTTAATTAAAGCTTTTAAATACAGCTTTAAAATCAATTCTAAATTTTACAAAATATTATTTGAATACATACTTGGAATATTTGTTTACAAACACTTTATGCATTTGAAATTAGAATTTTTACAATAAACTGTAAAATAAATCGAGTTACATTACAATCTCAATTTAAAAACTAATGATCCAAATAAAAGTTTGAGATGTTTCTTTTTTTATATCAAAACTGCCCTTCATTTTATTATATGTTCTGACAATAAAATTGCTCGCATTTTATTAATCGATTTTTTTAAAGGGGGCAGACGTAAGTTCATTGGAATTCATTTTTAACTACTGTTTAGGCTTTCTTATTATATCTTTAATTTCAAATATCGATTTAATATTAAATTTACCTTATTTTTTACAATATGTACTTAAAGTGTATTTCAAAATTATGATATGTAAATGTAGCGCAATCCCGAAAAGGATATCCAGAAAATATTGCTTTTATTGCATTACAACAACTTTTTTTTCTTTTATTGTTTGTTTATAATAATTTTTTTTTTAATTTCAATAGGGAAGCCGAGAAATGTTTGTTGATTCACTATCCAGACATTTTGTATATATAAACAAACCTATAATTTTCATATACATAATTGTCTGTAACTAAGGTTATTTTAAAAGCATAGGTAAAGTTTGAAAAAAGTACTTGTGTATCTTCCCTTTTTTAAATTTTTGTTTATTATTTATAAATACTCGTATATAAAAATTAAAGATTTTTATCAATTGTTAATCAATTCCTAACAACTATCTTTGATTTGTTTGTTTGACTATATTTCAATGCAAATTAAAAAAAAAATGTGAAAGGGGAAATTTCAAAGTGAAATCACCATAAAGAATAAAATACAATATTTTGCTTAAAATAAATAATTAATTATTAAATTACTAGCTGTTGGCCCGTCACAGAATGACGGAAGGTCAATTGAAAGAGAACTTTTTCTATTTAAGAAATATTTCTAATTTCATTATGTACATTATGTTAAATATATGTTAAATAAAATTGTAACCGTTACATTTTGTATAACGCATATTATGCTTCGATTCTAGTAATAGAAACACAAAATATAAATAAATGACTCATATAAATTCTTATTGTATCTTAAATACTATGTTTCGTATTTTATAAAATGTTGGGGTCCTTTGTTCAAATCCCTTCTTGGTATAATTTTTTTTAAATTTCAATTAATATTTTTTTTTTTATTTAAGCGCGTACTTGCCTAAATTAAATAAATTAATAAAAGATTTTAAATTGTTTTATAGGTTTATTCTGTTTCAATAATGATCTATTTCTCCATCTATTAATGTTTTGTATATAAATTTACGGGAAACTTTCAAATTAAAGCGTACATTAGGCTTCCGCCCTAATTTTAGATTTTCACTGAAAAAAATTAAGACTTATCAAACAAATGTTCCTGATTCACAGGAGTTTTCTTAATTTTTATTTACAAAAGGTTTTACTCTATTTATTTAAAATTTCCAGAAAATCATCTGTGATTTTTAAAGCTGAAATGAATTAATTCATAAACTAATACATAAATTTTATTCATAAAAAAATTTTTTTTTTATTAAAATATATAAATATATATAAAATATTTTCTGGCCTGCTTATGATAATTTTGGATATTTTATTTTCTAAAATAAAACACATCCAACAAAACATTAATATTTTATTTTTTTCTAAATGATCACATCCAACAAAACACATTTAATTGAATGCGTTTGTTACAACACTTCATTCTAGAATCTAGATAAATATATTAATAATAATAATTTTAAGAAAATATAAATAAATAAAACAAATTATTTAAAACCTTGGAAAAAACTTGGAGTGGAAAATATAAATAAATGATGACTTTGAAACATAAACTTTGTTATCAGATATAAATATCTTAGGACCCAAAATAATCATAAGTATTTCGACTAACATTTTAATAAAAAATCAAATTTAAATTTACTTCGTTACCGCATAGTATATGTCCACTAATTAATCGAAAGCCGGCATAAACACTTATGTTAATATATTTATTTTTAAACAATTTAGTCCTATTAGTTACAAAATATAAGAAAAACACTGGAGATATTAGTAAACAGGCTTCTATCACTATAAAGAAACTTTAATTAAAGATTAAATAACCCCGTAAATGCATTTGGTTTCTTATCAAATATAGTACTAAACATACCATGACAAAAATTTCGGAAATGTTTAGGCAAATAAACGGTCAATAATTGAAAGAGCTTTTAGCTTAGTTTATAAAATGTTAAATAATGTGAAAAAATGTTTGAAATTAAAACTATTAAAATAACAAAGCTTATGAAATTTTTCTGGTTTTTATTAAAATAGTATTATGTTATAAAATTTATTCCCAATTACATATAACAAAAAAGGAATTTATAACAAACAAATTGATTCAACTAAGTTCCTAAGATTTAATTTAACTGTCATCAAAGCTCGTACAAAGTAAATTAATATTTTGTGACGTCATCTTCAGCTCTAATATCTCAATGCATTCTTTTATCCATAGATTGACAGAACGTTTGACAATATCCTGGTGTTATTTTTGACATATATATATAATGTTTTGAATTGAAAATGGGAACTCCATTACATTAATTTTTTTTTTAGCTAATCACCTTTTAGTGCTTTAGAAGTCTTATTACAGTTTGCACCATCTCGCTAAAACACAATTTCATAAAGATGGTATTATGCTCTTCAATATTGCATAGAATGGTTAAATTTTATTTTCAAAAGGTAAAAATTTAACGATTTTATTAAAATAATAAAAAATGCCAAGGAAATTTTGTAATGCACTCCATTAGATGGCGCCAGCGGTACTAATAGCATATATATTCGGAAACTTGCAGATATAAAACACCATTATGCGATGACGTCATTTAAATCTATGATCACTTCTTAATGGAATTTTACCCTTCACATTCATTAGAAGAGCCAAATAGAATAAAATTCTACAAAACAGACAAAAAACTTAGAATTTGGTTGTGTTAACTAAAACTTACATTGTCTTTTCCCTTACAAAACAATATTTTACTTATTTATATATTATTATATTATAGGGGATATTTAATTTCCTTTAGATTTGTACCGCATTGAAATAGGCATGATAGATATTCTAAAGTTTAAAATATATTTTTACTCAATATTGAAATCTGAGTCTCTTTAGATATGTTTGTCTGTCTGTTAGTTCCATCGATAACAATAAAGAATATATATAGGTACAACTACAAGAATGAATTCTCAATAGATTAAATTTTTCAACTTTTCTTTCTTCTTTTTTAAAAGCAAGTCAATGTTTTTGTTTTCAAAACTACAAAGGTGTAGAAAAGACTTGTATTTTTATATGTATAAAATTAATTTGTTTTAATAAAACAAATATGTAATAGAATAGCAGTACAGTACCATGAGCAAAGTTTGGGAAAAGTTTCATGGAAGTGTAACCTTTGATAATGTCCTCTCTTATTATATTTATTTTTTGATAGTTAAAGAAACTATATACATAGAGTATTTACAGAATAAAATTGTTACTAAATTTCCAATTTCCGACATTGGGTTGCCATTCTTAAAAATAAATATTTACCACGTCGAAATGAACAGATTACCAGCATAGAGAAAAAGTTACCAAACTATATTTTATAGGAAAAATAGCTAAAATTATTATTACATAATTGATAACATACGATTTTTTTTAAAAACAATTAGTGAAATTTATTAACCATTTCTTAAACTGCATGAAAGTAAAATAAAAACAAACAAAATCCATAATAGCAGAAATAAGTTAAACGAAAAAAGTTAAATGAAATACTGCATTTTGAAAATTTTGCTTATTGAGAGAATAAACATTAAAAATATGAATTTAATAAAAACCAATTTTGGTTGCCAATACCTTGATTGTATATCATTTTGTTATTCCATAAATATAGTACTTTACCAACCCTTTATTAATTATTTTAAAATGAAGTTTGTTTCTCAACTTATTTTTAATTACTTATACTTAAGAGTGCAGTATCTCTAAACTAAAGCTTATGATTGGCTGACGTCACATCCAAATTAAATAGCTAGGACTTTAAAGAGTTTTTGCTTTAAAAAAAAACTGTTCAATAATTAAAGTTTCTATAAGAAAAGAAAATAGTCTTACAAATTAAAAACTTTTTATCGATTTAAAATTCAAATACAAAAAAAAAACCATATAAAATTCCAAGTTTTTTTAAACAATTGTTTATTTGTTTTATTATAGGAAATTTGGCTAATTCATTGAATTTAAATTTTTTATATGTATTCAAAGTTTATGGGAAATTTATATATTAATTATTATTTATTAGGTACTTGTTATTTTAATGTACTTATTTACAAAAAGCCTATTTTTATGATCTCTGAACGATTTGGGCTTGTTATTTTCATAACCAAAATTAGTTCAATACTGATATTACAGAAAATACGATAATATTCGCATATCCGAAAAAAACCGCTATATTCGAACTAAAACAAATTGGTAAATATTTTAATATATTAAATTCACATGAAAAACTTAAGGAGCAATTTTTTTATATATAGTAAATACTCCAACGCTCCGCACCACACCAAACAAATTTAACACAAATTTTTGTTATAAAACTATATCATCTTTTTTAAAATTTCAAACATCTAGCCCAATTTAATATTAACCCATAAGGTTTTAAATTTCGCAGTTGTACGACAGCTCTTAAACCTCTTGCCGTATACCAACTTTATTTTGAGTGGGGATTTATTTAACTGGAGTGGGGGGGTTTATTGTGGACCCTCTTCGAGATATGAGGGATTAAAGATTTAAGGAGACTTTTCATAAAAAAATCAATAATTTTTGAACAGCTTACTGTAGAGAGATAAAAAAAAAAATCCATTTTTTAGAGTAAGTTGTCAACTTTAATTTTTGTGAAGGTTCAAAATGATTTAAAATGAAAAAATTGTGTTTCAAATATTAACTTTGATTAGCTTTTTATCACAAAATTTAAAAATTCAAATTTTTCAAAATTGAAATTAATTTTTAATCCTGGTATATGGAATAAATGCAAAATATGCAAAAAATGTATTTCTAAAATACAATGACAAATTTACAACTTTTCATATCATTCATATTAATATAAAATTAATTTTACGTACATGCAGCAAGTACCTTTGAACACAAGTTAAGTGTCGTACACAATTTCTTAATTATATTTACCTATGATAGTAATTCAAAGTATATAACATAATAAAAATGAAAAAAAAGAAATTTAATGGTTTATTAAAAAAATATTTTGTTTTTAATTTATAAAATATAATACATAATATGTTTTATGGTAAAATTCTTAGCCTTTTAAAAATATAAAAGTGTTAAATAAGAACGGAAATAGGAAGGAGCCCTCGTGTATCAAATTTAAAGTTTCTATCTTCATTAAACTCGAAGATAAGCTTTTTAACTTTTTCTGAACCACAACTACAATTAAGTCCAAATTTCGGGGACACAAAGGAAATAGGAAAAAAAACCTATTAATTTCGAATTTTAAGGTGTTGGGTATAAGGGGGGAGGTACGCAAACCACTATTCCAATTCATCCAAAATTTTACGGACACAAAGCTAATTAAAAACAAGTAAAGAAACAATCAGTCGGTGCAACCGACTTAGAAATACCCTACACCTATTTGGTTCAAATTTAATGACATATCCATAAGTCATTTTAACGCCATAAAAGCTGTTATTAATTTGATTGTAAGACATAGCTAACCAAATTAACTTTATAATACTAAAAACATTTTCTAATTACGCTATCTCTTAAAAAATATTACAAATTCTTACTAATTTATTTATTTAAAAATATTAAAAAACAAAAAAACTTGTTATAAATGAAAATATATTTATTCCACTTCAATTACAAAATGAAAAAATTCTAGTTATTAAATTTTTTGATAAAAATCTGATCAAAGCATAATATATATAATAACCCAAATTTTTCAAAATTGCAATTATTTTAAATGGCTAGTTAATATACCTAATAGAAAAACTTATACGCAAAATATGCAATAAATGTATTTTTAAAATACAATTACTAATTTACACCTTTTCATACAATTCACTTAAATATAAAAATAAATTTTACATAAATGCAGCAAGTTCCTTTGAAGAAAGCTGAACCACTACAATTAAGTCTAAATTTCGGGAACACATATGATATGATTTTTATTCTTTGGCTTCGAAATTGTACTCGTTCGGCCTCAAATCGATTAAAAGCTTCTAGAACCCGAACTCATTGACCAAACTCGACCAGAACCAATTCCAATAGTACTTTCATTACTAGTAACCAAAAGTTTAAATTTCATCAAAAAAGCGGCATTATTTTTTGAGTTATGGTGTTTTTAAGATATATGTTTGTTAGCCCTTGAACTTTTCAAAAACCATGGTACGATTTCGCCCATATGCAGTCCCCGTCATACTTTAAATACTAGTTAACCCTTGTACACAATTGGAACGTTCTATCTTAATTTTAAGTTACTACGATGATAAACTTTTACACATTGGGGGGTCTAAGAAAGGTACAAAATTAGAGGGACACGCAGGAAATAGTAAAGAACACCCATGTGCCAAATTTGAAGCTTCTACATTTGCTTGAAGTTACTATCTTTATTAATTTCGAAAATATGCTTTAAGGTCCTTGGAACTGAGTGGCTGGTCCACACCCACTACTCCAATTGGGCTCAAATTTCAAGGACACTAGGGAAATCGAAAGAGACACCCTGAAACCAAATTTGGAGGTTCTATCTTCATTGGTTTCGGAATTATGCTAGTTTGGCCTAAATTCGATCAAAAAGTTCTAAGTTCCGAACCCATTGTCCAATCCTCACCGTACGCAATCGCCGCCGTAGTTTCATTACCAATAACCTACAGCACAAATTTCATGAAGATAGCGTCATTAGTTGTTGAGTTATCGTGATTATTTATATATGTTCGTTAGCCCTGAAACCGATTAAAAGGTCCAGAAACCGAACCCTTGGGCTGATTTCGCCCTTATGCAGTCCACGCTTAACTTTAAGCACTAGTTAACCCTTGTACACAATTTGAACGTTCTATCTTAATTTTAAGTTACTATTTTTAATAATTTCAATTATAAGCTCTTAATACTTAAGAGGGTCTAAGAGGGATACTGAACCACCACTTCAATTGATCCCAAATTAGGGGGACACGCAAGGAATAGTAAAGAACATTCTTGTGCCAAATTTGAAGCTTCTACATTTTTTTAAGTTGTTATCTTTATTAATTTTATAGATATGCTTTAAGGTTTTCGGAAATGTGTGGCTGGTCCCCGACCCACTACTCCAATGGGGCCCAAATTTCAAAGACATTAGGAAAATAGGAAGGGACACCCTGATACAAAATTTGGAGGTTCTATCTTCTTTGGTTTTGGAATTATGCTCGTTTGGCCTAAATTCGATCAAAAAGTTCTAGGTTCCGAACCCTTTGTCCAATTCCGAACTTACGCAATCCCCGAAGTAGTTTCATTACTAGTAACCTACAGCACAAATTTGATGAAGAAAGCATCATTAGTTGTTGAGTTATAGTGATTTTTTATATATGATTGTTAGCCCTTCAATCGATTAAAAGGTCCAGAATCCGAACCAATGGGCCGATTTCGCCCATGTGCAATCCCCGCCGTATTTTCAGTCCTATTAACCTCCAGTTAAAATTTCATCAAGATAGCTCTATTATTTTTTGAGTTATCGTGCCTACGGACGGACGGACGGACATGGCTATATCGACTCAGAAGGTCACGCTGATCACAAATATATATACTTTTCTATATCTAGCTCGCTTCCTTTAGGTGGTTACAAACACCATACCAAAGTTAATATACCATTTTACCTATTCTATAGGTGTAGGGTATAAAAACACTTGTGCCTCAAATTTTAAGGTCTTCTTTGGTTTCGAAATTATACTAGTTTGGCCTCCATTCGATCAAAAGCTTCTAGAATCCAAACCCATTGTCTGATCTCGACCATAAGCAATCATTCCGGTACTTTCATTACTAGTAACCCATAGTTTAAAATTCATGAAAATAGCGTCATTATTTTTTCAGTTATCTTGTTTTTTGGAAATATGCTCGTTTGTCCTTGAACTGATCAAAGGTGACAGAACCCGAACCCATGGTCCGATTTAGCCTATAAGCAGTCCCCGCCGTACTTTCAATACTAGTTAATCCTTGAACACAATTGTAACGTTCTATATAAATTTTAAGTAACTAATTTTATTAATTTCAATGATAAGCTTTTAAACCTTGGGAGGTCCAAGAGAGTTACCTGAACCACCACTCCAATAGATCATAAATTAGAAAGACACGCCGGAAATAGTAAGGAATACCCTTGTGCCAAATTTGAAGCTTCGACATTTGTTTCAAGATATTATCTTTATTAATTTCGAAGATATGCTTTAAGGTCTTCAGAACTGTGTGGATGGTCTTCTAACATCTAGTCCAATTAGTTCCAGGTTCAAGAAAGGAAATAGAAAGATACACCCTGTTACCAAATTTGAAGAATCTATCTTTATTGGTTTCGGAATTATGCTCGTTTGGCCTAAATTCGATCAAAAATTTCTATTGTCTGATCTCGACCGTACGCAACCCCCGCCGTATTATCATTACTAGTAACCTACAACACAATTTTAATAAAGATAGCGTTATTAGTTGTTGAGTTATGTGATTTTTTATATAGAACGATTAAAAGGTCCAGACACCAAACCCATGGGCCGATTTCGCCCTTATACAATCCCCGCCGTACTTTCAATATAGTAACCTACAGTTCAAATTTCATGAATATAGCTCCATTCGTTTTTGAGTTACCGTGTCTACGCACGGACATGGCTATATCGACTCAGGAGGTCATGCTGATCACAAATATATATACTTTTCCATATCTAGCTCGATTCCTTTAGTTGGTTACAAACATAATACCAAAGTTAAGGGTTTTAAAATACCATACCACCATACCAAAGTTAAGGGTATAGGGTTAGGGTATAAAAAGTGATTAAAGTAAATTAAGCTGTTCGGTCAAAATATTGTTGACACAAACCATTCACAATCAATTGATATTCTAATGGAAATTTACGACCCTTTCAATTTGAAATATTCCATCTCAATTTAATTTATATATGATTTTCTTAATTCTTTTTTCATAAAAATTTCGCAGTACAGGCGTTCTATAGGAGCAAATAATGGTCAATGAGTATTTCTTAAATGAATATTAATTAAATTTACATTTTTTAAAAATTGTAACTCTCACAACAGAATGAAAGTATGAAGATAATAAATTACATTAAACATAAAATATTTGAAGCTGAAAAGGAAATTTAAGGTACTTCGAAGAAAGTTTTACTCGTAAATATTATCTATACAATATAAATTTTTTCTTAATTTTCTACAAATAAATTACTATTTAAATTTTTTTTTTATTTTCAATTACTTTATTTTTCAACATATTTTTATTTTATAAAAATAAATTCAACACACAATTTTATTTTTTAAAAAAAAAATTAATAATAAATTCATTTAGACAAAATACTTACAACTTATAAAAATAATTAATAAAATATAAAGAATTTAATATTATTCGTTATTTAAATAAATTAAAGATTGTTTTAAATATTTTTTTTTTAAATTTTGTCCCTATTGTGTTTCAGCATTCTTTCAGCAAATTTTTCGAATTCGCAATCTTTGTTAGTAATTTTCTCTTTTATCTTCAAATAGTTTTTATGTATTTTAAAAACTCTTTACATTAGAAGTTAAAGATAACATAATAATAGTAGCATAATTTTTATGATTTCAGTTTCGAAATTTTTTTTTTATCAGTTTATTTTTATATTTAACAAGTATTGAAATATAAGAAAAAAAAATACAATCATTTTGTTTAATAAGTATAGAAGAAATATTTAAGTATACAATTAATATTATGTCACTAGACCAAGCTGTTTTAATTGTTAACATTAAATTCATAAAAAAAATAATTCTTTTTTTTTCATATTTTAATTTTTGTACTAAATAACATTTTGTTTTTATTTATAAAGAAAAAAATTTTCATAATTAGTTAAAGTAAAGTACGTAATATTATGTTTATTTATAAATTATTTCAAATTTGTAAAATTTAAAACTTGGCATTAAAGGTTTTTAAAATTTTTTAGCAAATTTCTTTTTCATTTCGTTGTTTTTTTTATTTCTTTTCTCTTTATTTTATAATTACTAGTTATTTTTAGTTATACTTTTATTTTAACTATTAATACTAGGACTTTTCTAAATTTTTCATTACAATATGTTCTATTAATATATTAAATTTAATTAAGTATGAATATTATATTTATATGCATAAGTTTTGTACATCTTAACCTTGATTTTTGTTGTTTATTAGAGCCGGAGAAAACCGAGGATCTTCAAGTGAAAGAAAATTTACACAAATATTCGACCAACATAATGGACTACCTAAACCTGCGCATATTTCATTTTCTCAAATAAATTTTCGATCTTTCACTTTTTAAAAATTTATTTGGAGTTTAGATTTAATTTGTAATTCGGTTTTAAACTCAAATTAAAATAAATATAAAAATGGAAATAAGAAATAAAACTATCACTCAGAAAATAATTTTCAATTCTGTCATCTCTAATTTTTTACTTTGCATTCTTACAACTTATATTTTGCACTAGATCGTTCACATAAAACACATTTTTCAATTTCATTTTTTTCGATGGACTTTTACGTAAAGACGCCTAACGTAAATATAATATTAATATTAATTTTGTTAAGCATGTTAGTACAAATCTTAAGCAAAGTTAAAAGTTTGTGATATAAATATTTTAGTCAGCAATTTTATTTAAAGAATTTAATAAATTTTAAATGACGAATTTAAACCGATTTTAAAAAATGTTCATTAAGATTGCTTAAGATTATTATAGTTGGGCTATAGATCAGTTTTGCCATAGTATTTTAAGCTTCAACAAATTTACAACTCGCCTTTTCACTTCAAATCTATGAGTTTCTAAAGTTATAAAATTTATAAACTTTAATAAATTCAAAATTCACTGAATAACAAATGTCCGAATCCCCCTGACTACAATTTATAGTATTTTTATTCTTATGTAGCTTATACCGTTTGGAATATACAGATGTTTTAAAAATTATAATATAAATTAATAAGCCGTATATGCATGCAACAAAACGAAACTTGGCGCATGTTCATAGTTGCAGTACCTGCGCAACAAAAAAATTTTGAATTCGTAGTATCCTATGTTCAAAATATTCCTTAATTTTAAAAACTGTACATAGGGTTAACAATTACAATTGCCAACCCCTAGAACCTGGTTTTTAACTTAACATATTCTTTCAAGACAGGATACTATAAATAAAAAAAAATTTTGTTGCGCAGGTACTGCAACTATGAACATGCGCTTGTTGTTCGTTTTATATAATATAGTATAAATTGTTGGCACGAAACATCTTTAGATTTATTTTTAAGGTGTGCCCAAACAAATTTTGTAATTAACAATCCGATCAAAAGCGAAGAGAACTTAGAAAGCCTGCGATAATATTCGTTCAAATTTATCCATATTTTCGGAAATGAAAAAAAAAATATAAATGAATATGAAT
The DNA here is from genome assembly GCA_963082915.1 of Dolichopus griseipennis. NCBI lineage: Eukaryota > Metazoa > Arthropoda > Insecta > Diptera > Dolichopodidae > Dolichopus > Dolichopus griseipennis. The sequence continues at coordinate 53,061,176 of OY720444.1, read as the reverse complement.
ATTTATGTTAAAAAAGAAGAGACCACATTGAACATTTTCCTTAGTAATGAAATTTACCTTTTGTATTTTGAATAAAAATAAGTTTTTTTTTTCTCAAACACAACTATTGAACTAGAGTTCATTTATAGAATAAATTTGTATTACAAACTAGAGATCTGCACAAATATATTCCTTTATAAAAATTATCAAATGTATTTAAATACTGTATTCTAATTCTATCCATTCGTTCAAAACGATTTAAATATGGTGTATATTCAAACTACAACTTAACTATATTTATTCTATTCGTTGTATTTCAAATACAAATATTGAAAAGCTTTTTTTTTAACAAATACTTTGATGTTTTGAAAATCAAATTTGAATACTTCAAAACATTTTAAAATATACCAAGTATACCGAGTACTCTAAATATAATGACAAAGAAAAAGAAAAAAAGAAAACAAAAAGAAGATAAAAAAACAAACAAAGCAGTGATAAAACAAACAAAGCTACATATTACTCATCGATATAATACATACTGGTTATACGTAGTACATAATAAAATTTTTTTTATTATATTTGGTGTACGGTATATTAAAACAAATACTATAAATATTTTTATTATATTTGGTGTACTCGGTATATAAATACAAATAGTATAAATATTCTATTTTCGGGTACACATAATAAATCAAATACATATTCATTCTATTCTACAATAATTTTGTATTTCATTTACTCTATTCTATAATCATTTGTAATGAATGCATTTGGTTTGAAAGCTTTCAAAACCGAATATGAAAAGTTTTACTTATTGTAGAATGATTTGAAAGCGCTTTTGAATACAATTGTGCAGATGTCTATTACAAACTAATACATCGTATGTAATTTTCATGGAAGAAAATAAAATAGCTCAGATTCATCATTTTTATCATCTTTAAATTTAGATTTGTAGTTTCTTCTAAAAACTAAACTATATTATGTATAAGCTATAATGAGATTAAAAGTGCTGGTTATTGACTGAGAGCATCCTGAGGTCTCCAGTGATTAGAAATATGTTGACATTTGAATGTTGTATCACATAAATATTGTGATAAATGTTTTTTTTTTTTAAATTTGTTAACATTTCTACTAATAACTTTAGAAACCTTATAGTTTTAAAGCTTTTGAACACATTTTACAAAATTGTCGTAAAAGTTATACAAAAACACAATTACATAGATGCAAATTTATTAAAACTTAATAAAAAAAAGGAAAATTTAATTTTTATTACAATATCCTGTCAACTACAAGAGCCTCAGCCTCCATATAAAAGAAAATTACCTTATCATAAGCACAGATAGCGAAAAAGGTTATTACGAGGTACATTTTGTATATAAATTAAATTTAATTAATCTATATTCTTTTTAATATAGCACGTAATTTACAGGGGTGACATAATGTCAAAGTGCATAATGCCACGCGACGCCATATATCAGTCGCACTATTAAAAAATTAAAATTTAAAATAAACATAACTAAGGTCAAAAATTAAAGATATCCGTATGATATTGGCTAATACACTTTAAAAAAAAACTCATATAATGTTAATTTTTCATTGTAATTATTATATTATATATTGACATTATGCGTCTTTTGAAACAAAAACTGACATTATGAACTTTAAAATTATGCGATCCCTCCAAGTTATAAGTACATTCTAAAAAAAATTAGTAAACAACTTAAATCAGGGTTCGGGTGCAGTTAATTATTTATGCGTCTAATAAAATCAAAAAATTATTTTAATCCAATAAAAAAAAATTTCTATATTATAGCAACATTTTTAAATTTTATTATAATTATTTTTTTAATTATATTTTTTTTGATAATTTTAAAAATGTTTTAAGTAAAGCACTGAGTAAAGTATAAAACCTTACTCCTTTTTGACAAGTTATCTTTTCCCAAGTTGCTAGTTTTATTGTACTATTATGAGAATTTAAATTGCAATTAGATAGTACTTGAAATAAAATTAAATATACAGATATTTATTTACAAATGTTATAAATGTTATATTCACTGAAAAAAATAAATTATTTTTTAAAATGTAATATTTTAATTTATTATTCGACTTGTTCGTTCATGTTCTTTTTTTTTTTTTGTATTACATAATTTTTTTCCTATTAAATTACTCAATTTTTTTTAACTATATTTGGTTTAAGTTTAATATAACATTTTAATATCACAAAAAGTTAAAAAATTACAAAATTATAAAATATAATTTAATAAATTAAAATGAATAGATAATTTTCTAATAAGCATTTATAAATTTATAATTAACTCTTAAAAATTTTAATTTTGTATATATAAATAAAATATTTTATTTTTTTAATTTAGATTTGGAATAAAACTTTGGCTATTCTAAGGTTTAACTAGTATCCGCGTAGGACCAAATGACTATATATAAAAGATAGCTGGTGTTGCCAGCTTTAAAAAAATATATAGCTTTAATGGCGCATATTATCCTTTAAGGACGAAAAGGACATTTAAAAGTATCCTTGTTATTGTCTATTTTACAAAAACCGTTATAACTAGCGATCTGTTTAATATATATATATTCAATCAAAGCTATGATTAATTAAGATGAGCATTAAGATGACGGTCTGGAGAATATTTTAACGTTTATTTTATGACGATAGGTGCTGCCGTTTTGGAGATATTGCAATTTCAAGTGGAAATTTAAAACAAAAAAAAAATTTTTGAACTTTCAAAAAACCACTATAACTATGAAATTTTCAAAAACATCCTGTATTTTTTATTATACTGTTAGAAAGGTCTTTTGACACTCTTTCCAACGGTATATAATACGTATGGTATATGTTGACAAATAGCCCCACCAGAGAACATGAATGAAAAACTGACACAACAATTTTATTAAAAAATACATTTTCATACTTTATTTCTCATAAATTTATTTTGCCTTTTTGTTGGGATGGTATCATAGTTCCAAAAAAAAAATTCCAAATTTACAAAATTCCAAAGAAAGAAAAAAAATAATTCCAAAAAAAAAAAAATAAATTTATGAGAAATAAAGTATGAAAATGTATTTTTCCAGACCGTCATCTTAATTAATAGCTTTGATTGAATATATATATATATTAAACAGATCGCTAGTTATAACGGTTTTTGTAAAATAGACTAAAATAACAAGGATACTTTTAAATGTCCTTTTCGTCCTTAAAGGATAATATGCGCCATTAAAGCTATATATTTTTTGAAAGCTGGCAGCACCGCTATCTTTTATATGTAGTCATTTGGTCCTACGCGGATACTACTTAAACCTTAGAATCCCCAAAACTTTTTTAAAATTTAAGGTTTAAGGTAGTCATATGGATCAAGATTAGTATTTATTTACATTATACTTAAAACTGCAATGCAAAAGTTATAGAGATCTACATGACTGGGGAGACTATTAATACTTTGATCAGTGATCCATTAATACCTACTTGTTCAAAATAAAGTTCAATACAAAGAAGATGTTGTACCTCAATTTCGAGTACAAACAATATTAAGTAATAGAAATTTTGATAATAGAAGAAAAGTTTAATTTATTTACAGAGAATTTAAGTCAATTGCATTTAAGAAAGTTATTTTAATTGTGTAGAAATAAACTTACCAAAAAGGAAAGAATAAAAAAAAATACCGAGAAACATTAAAGGGAGTAAAAAAAAATAAATACAGTGCTGGAAATTAAAATAACATATAACTGGATTTTTTTTTTTGGATTGTTTTAGCAGTTTGCATACTTAATTGAAAAAGTGTACCTGTTTTAATTATGTGCTTTAATATTTCATTAAATTTTAAAAATTTCCATTTACTATTTTATTTTATAATAAATGTTTTTGTAAAAATAGTAAAATTTTCATATGTAAGTGAGGTTTATCGAAGCTTTTTTAAATGTGGTCAAAAAAACAGGACTTCGTCGGTCGAATGGGATATTCGATTAGAATAAATTAAATTTTGATGGACCAGATGATTTAAACTCATATTAACATGTTGGTGGAAAAAAAAGAGTTCTCTTGCCATCGTGATTGCAATTTTTATATTTAGTTTTTTAATTTGTTTCAAAAAAGCTTTGGTTAACAAGGGACATAGTTGTACTACAATAGCGTAATTGGAGGACGAATCTTAATTCGATTAAAAACGTTTGAAAGATAATGGCTCAACATATTTTCGAAATTCGAAATAGTGCGTTGATACACAAATTAAAGGGCGAAATAATATCAGCTTGGGAATTCAAAGCTTTAATTTCCAACACTGTATATAATAATTGATATACTCTATACAGGCCTAAAGCTCTTTTAGAAAATTTAATTAATAAATAAAAAAAAATATTTTATAAATAATAGATAAAAAAGACTAAATCTAGAAAAAATTTATAAATACGAAATTACATGATCTTTAAAATGCAAAATAAATTTTTATTTTTGAAAATATCAGTTTAACTGATTCAACTGTTCAAATTAAAATATATTTCAAACTCTACATGCATTAAAATTTATGTGAAAAAAATAAATCTGTGTTTTATACATTTATTGGAGATATATATATATATTTTTGATAATTCTTGCTTTAATTCTTAAATTAGTTATTCTTAGTCTTTAATGCACTAAGCGGACGCAAATCTTTAATTATTTTTATTATATATTGAACCGACGAAATAAATATTGTTCAATAAGTTAATTTCGCCCCGACTGCAAAATAAAATTTTTAAAAAATCACTTTATAACAAAACAAAAAGGTATTTTTGTAATTAAGTTAGATCATTTTGAATTGTTATGTGTAAGTAAAAAAATTTAGCTTTCATTTAGAATCTACAGCATCTGTAACTTTATTATCAATATGTCCACAACCATTTTTGGTAATTTTCGGAAAGGTATTACATTTATCATTCGATAAAGTTAATTTTTTTCTTGCCATTGATGTATCTCGTACTTCGGTAATTGCATTTGCAGAACCGATTGTTGATGAAGAGGAATGTCTACAAGGTTGTGGTGAAGTAGGATTAGATAAACCAGATTCATGTATTGGCGATAAAGTTGGTGATCTGGTACGTAATAAATTTTTACGTCTTTGTCTTCTATATGCATTTTTTAATTGTTGCTGCTGTTGTTCATCAATTAAACTAGATGTATTCACATATCCTAGTGTGGCAGCTAATTCATCTAAATCCGTTGGATTTGGTAATTTTCGACGTGTTGGTGGTGGTAAAGTTGGCATTGTAAGTTCATTTAATTTCCTATAAAATACTTCATTTTTTTTAGTTGATTCATCAATATTTGATTCAGAAGAACTGCATTGAGAAATTTGACACTTTTCATTAATTAATAAGTGATCATTGTGGCATATATTAATATTTGATGTATTCCCTGTTGTTATTATTGTGGGTCGAACTTGATTTGGCTTAATAACAGATGCATTATTTGTGTTATTTGTTGTATGTCGACAATGTGGACGGCGATATCTACCTATTACACGTAACATATGCCGAAAACGTTTAACAGGCCAAGGACGAATTAACTTTGAACGATTTGGCATTTTTATATTTTTTGATTGATGTATGTTCAATTCATTACTATCATTATTTGTTTTAATAAAATATTGAGGAATTTGTGTTGGATCGTTGATTTCTTTAATAGAATTTTTATTAATTGTTTCCAGCCTATCAGAAAGATTTGCAGATGGTAGAGAATTAGATATTGTTGTAATAATATCATTCGGCACATCTGGACTGTCTGGTATATTTGAACAACAATTCCATTTACGACGCCATCGATGTGGTTTTTTAATTGTTTTTAATGTGCAAAAACGTTTATCTTCACGTGTTGTTATAATATTATTGGTTTTTGCTAAATCAACTGCTGTAACTTCTGAGTTTGTATTATTATCAACAATAATTGATGGTCTTATACGAAATGAGCAAAACGTGCATTTTTCACTATAATGTAACATTGCACGTTGAGCGTGTTCTTCAACGTCATCGTTAAGTTTTTTTGAATAATTTTCATTTTTATCGAAACGACTGCAACAATGAAATTTTTTTTTATTGAAATGTTGGTCATTTTGTAAATATTGTTGTTGCTGTTGTTGTTGTTGGTGTTGTTGTTGTTGTTGTTGTTGTTGTTGATGATGATAGTCATGTTCTATTTTAGATGTCTCTTCCAGTAACGAACATAAATAATAAGTTCTTAAAGATTTTTGATAATATTCTCGAGAAGTTGAGGTTGCTGATGTTGTTGCTATTGGTGATCTGTCAATATATTCTCTAGATCTTTCGCAACAATGTAATTTATTAGGTCGATTATATATATTATTTAATAAATTGGCATGCTTAATATTTGAACAACAGTAAATATGAGAATTTCGTGAATCGAAATTCCTAAAAAATAATTTGGACGGAAGTTTTTGATTACTCAATGAAGTCGGTAAAATATTTGATTGATGTTCTTGTAGTTGTGGGGGAAGTGCTGTACTCGGGATATTTGATTTATCATTATTGTTTTGACGATGATTTCTTATATATTCATAGGTTGTTAAACCTAAGAATGATATATAAATATGAAAGAAACATAAATGCAATAACAACCCAGCTGTAACAGCTGCTAAAACGCCAATAAACCCAATAAAAATTAAAAATAGCGTATCGTATAAGTTTATTCCATCGTCATTATATAAATTAATTGTATCGGAATGCTCATCATTTGTTGGCGCTGATGTAGCTAGCGGTATTGCTGTTGATGTCAAAGAAGCTGATGTTGTTATACCAATAACATTTGATGGTGCAGCTGATGATATATTTTCAAATGTTTTTAAAACTGTTTTTGGGATTGCTATGGTAAAATTATCACCAGTATCTAATAAAAATTTTGTATTATTGTCAAAATATAAACTGGTATCATTAAACAGATCTGTTATCGATATATCGTCTAATGTATTTAAATTTAAATTATTAATTGTGTCACTATCATTATAATTATAAAACAAATTTTTAATTGATTGTTGTATTCCATCAATAAAAGATGATGATATAGTCTCTGTATCATTTATCAATTTGTAATATGTTGTATCACCATTATTTAACCACCATAAATTTAACCAATTTTTATTAAAAAAATATAATAAAATTTGTGCAATAACTGCGGTCAATATGACCAATGTTGCAATAACAGCGCTAACAACACACATTAGAAATGCAACATAATTTCTACCACCAATACAATGATTTAACCATTTACAATGATGATCAAATTTGCCAACACATTTATTACACACAGAACAGTGCTTTGTTCGATTACAAGTTGTTTTAATATTGCATAAATGACAACGTCCATTTTCAATTACATGTGAATGTTTTGTTCTGTCAAATTCTGGTACAATGCGATCATTACGATGTATACGACGTAATTCTTTATCAGCTGGATCTAATAATAAAGCTGTTATATGCGATATTGTATGTATTAAAAATAAACTAATTAATAAACCATATAATATTTGTTGTACTTCAATTGTAAATGTTGGTATTATAACAACAAATGATGATAAACCAAATATAATTAGTATAATCCAACCTAAAATTTGTAATGGATGTAAAGGTAATTGTATACCATTAATTCTACGTCCACTACGATATCTTGTTTCATTAAAATTATCTTGAAATGATATTAATGGTATTTTACGACATTTTAAATGTTTTTTTTTTTTCTTTATTTTTAACTTATTTATAGTTCTCTTATTATGTTTCTCATTTTTATTTAATAATGAATGTTGTTTTTTTGGTGTACTACCTAAATTTTCTAAATTTGGATTTAATTCAGATTCTACTGTTTGTTCTGGTGATAATATTGTTATTACTGAATAATCTGATTCCAATTGTTTTTGATTTTGTTGTTTTTGTTTATCAATTTCTTGTTGTTCTTTATTAGTTTTTATATAAATTATATTTGATTTTGATTGATTTGGATTTGCTGTTGTCTCTATTGTATGATGAATTGGTTCAAGTGTAATTTTATTTAAATTTTGATTATTCCTTTCGTTAAATAATTTTCTATTATGCTCTGGGAGCATGGTATAATGCTTTACATTTAGTATAATATAAAATATTTTGTTCAATAAAAACTTAAAAAAAACTCTAATTATAAGTATATATAAATATTATGATTTTACTTTTCTTCTTATTATAATCTTTTTTATTTTTATTTATTTAATTTTTTAAATAATATATTCATTCTTTTTCAAAAATATTTTTTTAAAAATTAAAAAAATTAAGTTATTTTCAATTTAAGTTATTAATACAACCTTAATATGTTATACTATATATGCATTTTCAGTTTTATCACTTTTTTAATAAATGTTAATTATTTAAATTATATCACTATTTTAAACAAACAAACAACATAAGTTTATTTTTAAATAAATACCAACTGGTTAAATTATTTAATTATTTCTTAAATGCCTTTTGTAACTTACAATTTTAATTTGTAAAAATACTTTTTTTTTGAATACCTTTTAATATTAACGTATAAAATTATTTTAATTCATTTTAGTTTAAATAAAATAATATTTAATCGTTGAAATCACTAAAAAATTGTTTTTATATCTTTATATATGTATATATACACATAGTTTATTTTTAAAATTCACGCTTTTTAAGAATATAGTAAAAAATAAATTAGAAATTGCAAAATACTTGTTATTTAAAAACAATTTTTTAATTTTTTAAATTTTAATAATAGTCACATTTATATTACGAGTATTAAAACTAAAGAATTCTAATAATAAAATTGTTTGCATTTTTTTTTAACTGAAATGAGATCTATGTGCAATATTTAGTAAATGTTATAAATAAACTATACAATTAACACAACAAATTCTATTCTACTGAATGAAAATGAGCAAAATATTAATGTAAACGAAATTTAATATTCTTCTTAACAAGTAGTATAAAATTAAACTCCATTCAAATTAAAGAATAAAATTCGATTTATTTATATAATTAGGAGTTAGGGTAAACATAAGCAGGCAATATAATTTCGATATAGTATTTTCTATAAAAATATTGATACCTCTTTTCCAGCAAGTGAGAACACTGCTTATAAATATTTATTACTACATATGTATATCATTAGTTTCCGTAGTGTCGATTATAAACAATATAATTTTTTTCCAAAAGAATTTTAATTTTAACACCTGTGAGCGTTTGAGTGAAATGTACTCGTATATGAAATAAATAAAAAACGAGTATTTTCCTTTTATTTTAACAAAAATTATTTAATTTTCCAAATACAAGTATTTCGTCTACGAAATGCAGATTTCTACAGTGCTAGTACTCAACTGACCGAATTAATTGTTAAAGTACATATTTATATAAAGTCAATTTCATTGTCAACAACAATGTATGTATATAAAATTTGAAATCAATCAAACTGTTTTTATTTTTGAACAAAAAAGTTTAAACACTCTCCCCACAGACCCAACTTGGTGCTCAGTTAGACCAAAATGTTTAGCTCAGAAACGCTCTCCGTACCCAAAAACATTTACATAAAAATCTTTATTATATTAGAAGATTTATCAAATAAGTATTGTTAAAATTGACAAGTTTTGTTCTGTCAAAAATTTTTCTAGGTGAAGTCAAAATTCCTTATGGACTTATCTAACTAAAAATTTTTTAAGCATTTCTCTCGGGCTGAGTATTGTGCTTTACAAAGTAAAATAAACCTCTTTTTACCCCCTATAGATATAGACTCGTAGAATGGATCGGATCAGAATCGAAAAGTAGATCGATTTAGCTATTTATTTCCGTCCGTCTGTCCGCATGATAACTCAAAAAATAAAGGAGCTAGCATTTTGAAATTTTCACAAATTCATTTTTATGCAATAGCCGTCATCGCTATTTAAATTCAGCCATTTTGGTCCACGGGTTCGAGAACCTGCCATACAACTTCTTTTTTTATATGAGCTCTGTACTTATTAAAGTTACGTCTCTGAAATTTTGCCAAAAGTAGTTTAGTTTTATAGTCAAAGTTTCTGCACAATTTGGTTGGTCTACTGCAGAAGGTTCGAGTAGCTGCCATACATTTCTTTCTTTTATATGTGCATTACACTACACCTAATAAAGCTGTATGTTTGAAATTTTGGCAAAAGTAATTAACCGGTTTATATAATGTTTACATTACAGTCATACGCGTATCTCAGAGTTGACACAGTCTACTCTACTACACTCTTCCCCGTTTTGAAATAATTTTGCCTTAATGTTTGTTGACGTTTGTTTGGACTAAAAGTTCCATTGGGTAGGAATTTTAAATTACTGAAATTACTACGAACATAAACAAATTTTTCGTCACGTTTTCAATAATAGGTCTAAAATAATAACATTATTTAAAGTATTAGATAAAAAAATTGAAAATAATAAGAATACTTTAATTGATAAAAAAAATATTATATGTTTATATACATATATGATTTCATTGTTTTGACATCAAATATGTAATAATTATAGAAATAATTCAGTATTATATGATCTGTTTACTTTTACCAAAAAATTATTATAGGTGATAAAAAATTATTTTACTATAATAAATCATATATGTATATGGAATATAAATGCTATACCATTATTACAGTAGTGTTCGATAAAATCCGAACAGTTTGAACTCTTTTGTTCTTATAATATAGTATGTATTTTTACATTTTGTATTTTTTCACACTCACTTTTAAATTGTAACACCTACGTCAGCTGTTGCATAGCTATAAATAACTTACTTTTAAAAAGAAATATGTTTAATGTGAAATAATAAGTTGAACGAATGAATTTCATAATAATTAAAATACCAATATTAAGTGTTTCGGAAAAGAGCGTTATCATAGTTTTATGGAAGGAAGGTTTATCTATTCGTGGTTAGTAGAAAGAACATTGTCTTTGATGAAGACAATTTTCTAATATTTCGCAGCAAGCGCAACCGATTTAAAATATCCACTTGGAAGAGCTATAGGAACCCTAGCCCTGGGCTTAACTGTTCGAAAAAGATTACTAGAAGCAAATCTTATAGCGCTTCGAAGGATACAAAAGCATATTCCAATAGCATATTCTCGACTTCGAAAGTAACTCGAGTTCAGTGGGCTTCAAGAACACTTTAATTGGTCCAGCGAATCTGAAGTCGTGTGGTATTCTCTGAAAATAGTAAATTTTAAATTCATACCAGACATTAGTAAAGTTTTTATTTTAGAAATACCGAATAAAACGGAGGATATTATCGTCTGAGGTTGCTTTAGTAAAATTAGTTTAGTAAACTTACGATTATTAACCGAAAAATTACGCACATGTACACCTAGATGTTTTGGAAAATCAGCTGAAGTCATACATTTTGGAGCTATTTGCTGAAACTGAATCATATTTCAAAAACTTAATGCGCCAGCGCACAAAACCAAACAGGTTAAATCAACTTATTTGTTAATTTTTAAATATTTTTAATAAAATTTAGCTTAAAAATATTAACTAGTTTTGCTAACATAATTTTTTTTATTACTTTTTTTTTCCTCACAGTAGTACTTACAGTTATAGTCCAGATTTGAAATACCATTGAAAATATATGGTCTATTATGAAGGATAAAGTACGTCACAATAATCCAGAAGCTATATTACTATTATTTGTCTAAATTTACTAAAGTTTTATCAAAGTATGAATTTTTTATTGCAGTTTTTTTTGTATTTTTTTGTTGCTGTCATTATTTTCAAGAATATTAATTTAAATATTTGAAAATTTTTGTTAATTTTAAAAAAAAAAAACGTTCGTATCTTTTTTTAAATGAAAGCATTTGTTAGGAATTAGTAAATTTTTCGATTATCCTCTTAAATATGAATTGTCCTCTCATTTGTAAATTTTATCTTAACTGTACTTTTATAAAATTTTGTAAAAATAATTTTTCGTAATTAAATTTTAAAAAAATTAAAAACTAAAAATAAAACCGATTTTCTCTATTTTCCGGTTTTTAAAAAAAAAATGAGTTTCATGGAACCATAAATTTTTTGAAATGCTATACAAATAACTTTTTAACTTTCAATAACACAAAAAAGCCTCTGTATCTCCTTGAAAGAAAAAAAAACACAATAAAGTGAAAATTGGTACTGCATAATTAAAAAGTAAATCCAATAAAATTGATGGCCAACTAAAATTAATTTTCGCGACACCACTGCTATAAAAAATGACTACCGACAAAACAGGAATCTGCTATTATATAAACAGATATAGTCCTTTTTTAATAAACATATATTTTTTATTAAACAACTAAATTTGTAAATATGTAGTTCAAAAACTTAAAAAAAAGGATTAGTTTTTGTTAACATATATAAAACAAATTTTAAGATTCTCTCATTTTCGCAATGTGTCACTCTGTTTGTAAATAGAGTATAGAAACTAAGGATATACATATGTAGTAATAAATATTCATAAGCAGTATTCTCACTCGCTGGAAAAGAGATGTATCAAAATTATTAAATAATTTTAATTTCATGGTAAAAAATTAAATATGTTGTCAAACTTTTTTAAATGCCACATGTGATTATAATTATGAAAAAGAACAAAAACCTTAATTGCTTTCATATAAATAAATATTTCTAAGCTGTTACAGAAATTTATAATTTTGTTTTCTTTTTGCATCATTTCATCAATGTTGATGACGCAAGATTAAAAAATTTATTTAAGTTATATTTTTCTTTCTTCAGATTTACAATATTATAATAGAAAAATATTATTCTTTTTCAAGGATAACCCCTCGTTCAGTATAAAATACGACAATTAAAAAATTTAGTTTGAAAAGGTTTTTTTTGGTAAAAATTTTATGACATTCTGAATGATTCTTTTTTTGGTTTTTTTCAAACAAAAGAAACAATATAATTAGATATTTTAATACATTAGGTTCACATTAGGTTTACATTCCATAAAAAATTGTTTATATACATTTTTTAATAATGTAAAGTATTTATTTAGTAAATAAATAATTAAAATAATCAAAAAGAATTATGTTTAAAACAAAATTTACTATTAGAATTTAGTTGTTATATTTGAATTATTTTTAAGATTTATTACATAACTTGTATATGATAATCTTGTTGTCATCATAACTTAAATTTTTTTTTACATTTTTTCTTTGTTTTTTTTTTTATTATTATATATATAAAAATAAATAACAAGTATTTTACCTTATAAAAAATTTATTTATTATATTATTACTAATTTTTAATACGCAAATTTAACTATTATTTTTTTTAATTTATTTGCCAGCGAAACACTAATATTTAAAGAACACCTCTATAACATTATTTTCTTAATATTAAATAAATATGATTAATGCAGTTAATGTTATATTTTTTAATAATTTTTTTTATTATGTTAAATTGAATATTGAAGTTTTCCATTTAATAATTAAAATATTTATATAAAGGAAACAATCCTTATTATTTAATTATTGCCATATTTTTATCGAATACAATACAACTTTCATTTTATGAATGTATTTTTAATATCACTAATACACGTTTATGCATTTATACATATTATAATATACATATTTAAAAAATCCTCGAGGACACTATAGAAAGTATTTCATTTGAAAAAATATCGAAAAAAATTATTTTCGATTTTTGACGTTTAATTATTCTTTCTTCTTTTTTATATATTGTTACACTTATTCATTATAATCCTTTAGAAAAAAATTTATTTTAACTTTTTTTTATTTATTTTATTCTCAGTATAACATAAAAAATTATTTATTTTTTAAAAGTCAAAAAAAAAATTTTCAAATATAAATTTTTTTAAAATAGAAAGACTACGTTTTTTATATAAATATACAAATTGGTATATTATAAATACATATATGCATTCTTTAATATGAATATAATAAAAATATGTAAATAAATTTTATAAAAAAAAATCTATATGTGTTTTTATCCGATATTTCAACTTTATTATACAAAATTCAAACAGCAACTAAATTAGTCTTATATATTAAATAGAGCAAGAAAAATATTCTAATAAATAATAAATAAATAAATAATAAGAGGCAATTCTGCTGGGCAATACGCAACGCAACAACTCAACAAGACAAGAGGTAAGTTGTAAGCCGCAAGAGTAACAAAAGATTGAGTAAAAATTTACAGAGTGTTGCCACTTGTAATTAAATAAATTTTTGTTTTTTTCCTTGATAGTTTGCAAAAAATTAAAAAAAAAATATATCTGCGTTTATTATCGCAATACTAGGTGATAAATAAAATTTATTTTGACATACAAAAAACATATGTTCGGAAATAGTATATTAACAACATTAAAGTTAACAGTATACTGCAGTTCTTTATATCACTTATTAAAACAAGTAATGAAACAAGTGGTGAACTAAAACCAAGGGTTTTTAAAACAGCACATTTTCAAAGTTATATAGTGTTTCATACTGAGTGTTTTATCGATATGCATATAATGTTGGAGCTTCAATGAACCTCATTCCCCCCTCCCAACCCATTTTATAGTTTCTAGGAATTAAAATATGAATTTCACCAAAGTTTGGAATTTCACTTAGAATTTTGGTCTAAAAAAAAATGGTTTAAACTAAAACACAATTTCCTCAATTTAAAGAACCCCTTTTAAATTTAAGAAAAACCTTTAACAAATGTTAAAATATAATGTTGAACCGTTTAAAATATATTTTGAAAGATATTTCTTTTTTCTATTTCAAACGAAGTAAAAGTTTTTGTAAACATACGGACAGACGGACGGACGGACGGAGTGAAACTATATAGGCACATTTTACAAAATCTTTTGAAAATGTGGTAAAAAAGGAAGCATTTTGCACATTTTCTAAAAGAGCAAGCATTTTGCACACTTTTGTTAAAAATTTATTATAAAGGGTGTCGCGCGATAACTCTTACATAAAGTAGATGGGGGGATGTTAAAATAAAGTTAAAACAAAACAAAGCATTCTATGGAAGGTAGGGTTTATCTTTAACCCTCGCCGTTAAGAATTTATAACTTTTAAAATATGTTATTTTGGATTTATATCTACCGGATTAGTACTCACTAATTTAGATATTAGAAAAAATAATTAAAATATTTTAATAAGTTTAGTTTTTAGGCTTTTTAGTTTTGAAGTAACCAACACTTAAAAGTAAAATTTATCCAAACCAAATTTTGGTATTTAACCAAAAATTTAATCTATTAACTACTACATTTTAAAATTTCGAATTATTTCTGTAAAAATCCCCGAAAACTAAAAAATTTATGAAAAAAATGGACTTTATGATTTACTAAAAAATTTTAATATTAATTAATTTTAATTTTTTTTTTGATGTACCATATTCTCTTGCAAATTTGATAGAACTGGACTACATTATGGCAAAAAAAATTAATGCCTTAAATACCAAATTAGAAAAAATTTGATATTATAATAATAAGTATATACAAAAACTTAATTACTATTAGAATTATAATTCAAATACGTGTTAATATTCATTTTAAATTTCAACTCAATTAAAAAATATGTTAGATAAGAATTTGAACAGTTAGGTTAAAGCTGTAATGCTCTTGAGCATAGATTTAAACTTAAAACCAGAAATGAAAAATCAAATTTTTTTTAATCTGGTAACATTTCTTTTAGTTTATTTCTCTTACTTTTTTCGGAAAATTTCTCTTTGAGTGTAAAAAAATAACAAACCAAGTATAAATGAGTTGCATTTTCAAAAAAGAAAATTATTTGACCGAATCGTAGTACAATTAATGCAAAATTCAATATATGATATGTTTTCCTCGTTTCAATTTAACTAAATTCGAAATACATTGATTATTAAAACAAAATAAATAAAAAATATATATATTTATATAAATATATATTATATGTTATAACAAAAAATAAATACAGTAGAAATTTGTAACTATCTTGAATGATTTAAAGAAAACGAGTATCTAGCGCAGCCATGAAAGTAAAAACAAGGTTTCAATGCAGCCTTGACGCAAAAGTTATTCAACTTTTAACGTCTACGCTACTCTGACACTTTTTTATACTATAGCAAAATAATTGTTAAACAGAATAAAAATGCAGAAGAAATATGTAATTTAAAATTAACAGGAATTTATTTATAAATTTTTACAAATATTCAGCAATTTTGTAACTAAAACTTCACATATCTATAATTTATTTTCTTATAGACATTACATTTGTCAGTAATAATAGGTAGGTAAAATTAGTTAAATTGTTAAAATTTATTTGAAAGTTAAATTTGAAATAATTTAAAAATTTCATGTTTCTTCTTGGATTATCAGCATTATGTATATTTGCGTATGTGGCTATAGTGATTGTTATCTTTCTCATTTTTTTAAGTCTAGTAACTAAAATTGATACAATATTTAAATTGCTTAAAACTACTTAGATAGAGCACATTTTTTTCGAAATAAATATTGTATAATAACTTAATAACGAGAAAAAACTAAAGTTGTTCATAAATGAAACATAAAATTGTAAGATCAAAAGGAAAACGTTTATTGTAATATGGAAAGAAAAATAAATTATACACTTGATAGAAAACAGGAATCAATGGTATTTAAGACAATCAAGTAATAAGATTTTCCAATTTTGCTATATCAATATTTCGACCAAAAGAAAAAAGGGCCACGTATTAAATATTAGTGGTCATGCAAGCGATCCGCCGCGGAGCAGCATTCTTAATTCCGTAAAACAATTTTTTTGTTTTTTAATCCTTTATTTATCTTCTTTTGATTACTTTCCTCTTACACTGTTAAGTCAGAAGTCAGATTCTGAACTAGGAGGGTTACTAAATCTGGATATTCGCTTTTTCCAGAATATTTATGATCAATTTTTTGGTTGGTATCTATTGGACTATTGCCACAACTCAAAAAGTCTAAAATCCCATGAGAGGGCAAACTTCTGACAATAGAATTTCTGACACGTCTCTGGGTACGCATAAAAATTTATTCATTAAGAGATTGTACTGAATATACATATATACGTTATTTTTCCATTATTGTTAATTTAATATTTTTATCGCAAACCTAATCTGATTATTTTAATTTAATTCAACAAAATATTACCTTTGTTTTGATACTAATTTTCAAAACCAGATTTTTATACATATTATTTTACTTTGATTACTTATTTTTAATATTATAATAAATATAAAGAATATAATTATGAAAGAAAAAAAATATTAAAGAATGTTATTATTTTAATTTTAAATTACAGAAGCCTAATTGAATGAGAATAATTCCAATTCCCTAATTCCAAAGTGAAAAAAGACCTTTTAGATTATTTTAATTCGAAAACTTATTTAATTTTTTTTCTGGTCAAAAATCAAGATTTTAAGTTATCGTCAAATTTGAAGTCCCAAGAATAAGAAATCAAAAAAAGAATCATGAATAAGATACAAAATTTAAAACTTAGTAGATAAATAGAAAAGTGGTCTTCAAAAGGAAAATTATAGCTTTTACCAAATTAACTATATGAAAATATTTAAGGATAATTTACAGTCACTCTTTTATGCAAAAATATCAAAATCAAAAATTTGTGGATTGTACTATTTCATTTCTAATCGTTTACAACATGATTAATTTCTTAATTTTACTTATTGAAATCCCCGTACGTTACCCTTACAGTTAAAATTAATATCATATGTAGTTTGCTGATTTAGCCGAAAATATTTGTGGTAAAGTGTTGACAATGCGCCGTTTAATATTTTATAATCTTATTAGTTTTATGAAATTTATATTGGAATACTTTTTTTTTTTTTTAAATTTCTTATCAATCCTACTCAATACTTTATTTGACTAAATATACAGAGAAATGAGATTGTAATTTATTTTAAAAAGATAAATTTTCAATGCGCATGTTTTCATTTGCTTTTAAATAAATAGTTATAATACAGACTTCAATAGTCTATGTTGTATAATACTGTGGTGTTAGATTACTAAAACTACAAAAGTATTAGAATTACAGATTGACAACTTTTCTTTTTTCATTATATTATTTTCCTTTACACGAAATGTCAGCAAAAATTTAACATATGGTGTTCAAGTAATAACAAACTTTGGTTACCAGCTGTTTATAATTCTAAAATTTTAATATATTTCAAACTAATTTTATACGAATTTAGAACATTTTCTTGTAAAAGTATATACATAGCACAAGCATATACTAAGGATTCATTTAAATTTAATCATTTTAATATCAAGGTGTCATATAATTCTCAATCATTTTCATATAATTCTTGTGTAAGATTATAGATGGCACACAGAGTTAACATTTGTGCATTCATTTCTTAACCTTATACAATAGCTACAGCCGAGTAATCAACGGCTTAGTGAATATTATGATTAAAGAAACTGAAGCCAAGTTTAAAATAAACTTGGTGAAAGCCGTATACTATACTATCTTCACCATTCTGGTGAGTCTGATGTTGTGGCTTTGGATATTTCTAAAGCTTTCGATCGAGTTTGGCATGATGCTTTATTGGCAAAATGCAAGGCTTTAGGTCTAGGTAGGGTTTTTGTTAAATGGATTGGAGATTTCCTTTCGAATCGCACGATTCGTGTTCTTATCGATGGATATTCATCCAAAGATTTTAAAATAAATGCTGGTGTCCCTCAGGGATCTGTTTTATCCCCCAGCCTTTTTCTAATATTTATAAATGACCTACTATCAATAACCTCCAATCCAATCCATTCGCAGACGACAGTACCCTTGTTGCTTCCTATGAATTTCATAGCCGCTGTAACATTAATCATCAGATTAGCTCAACAGCAAAAAATTTCACTATAAGTGAATTAAACAAAGATTTAATTAAAATCCAAAAATGGGGTGAAATCAACAGAGTTGACTTCAACACCAAAACAAGTAAAGAAACAGTCAGTCGGTGCAACCGACTTAGAAATACCCTACACCTATTTGGTTCAAATTTAAGGACATATCCATAAGTCATTTTAACACCATAGAAGCTGTTATTAATTTGATCGTAAGACATAGCTAACAAAATTAACTGTATAATACTAAAAACATTTTCTAATTACACTATCTTTTTAATATTACAAATTCTTACTAATTTATCTATTTAAAAATATTAAAAAACAAACAACCTTGAAATTAATGAAAATATATTTATTCCAATTCAATTACAAAATGAAAAAATTCTAATTATTAAATTTTGTGATAAAAAGATAATCAAAGCATAATATATTTAATAATCCAAATTTTTAAAAATTGCAATTATTTTAAATGGTTAGTTTATATACCTAATAGAAAAGCTTATAAACGCAAAATATGCAATAAATGTATTTCTAAAATACAATTAAAAATTTACACCTTTTCATATAATTCATTTAAATATATAAATAAATTTTACATAAATGCAGCAAGTACCTTTGAACATAGCTGAACCACTACAATTAAGTCTAGATTTCGGAGACACATAGGACATAGGAAATATATTCTTTGGCTTCGAAATTAAACTCGACCACAACCAATTCCCATGGTACTTTCATTACTAGTAACCTACTGTTAAATTTCATCAAAATACCGGCATTATTTTTTGAGTTATGGTGTTTGTAAGATATATGTTTGTTAGTCCTTGAACTTTTCAAGGGTTCCAGGACCCGAAATTATGGTACGATTTCGCCCATATGCAGTCCCGTCATACTTTCAATACTAGTTAACCCTTGTACACAATTGGAACGCTCTATCTTAATTTTAAGTTACTAGTTTTATTAATTTCGATGATAAGCTTTTACAAATTGGGGGGTCTAAGAGAGGTTCTGAACCACCACTCCAATTGATCCCAAATTAGGGGGGCACGCAAGAAATAGTAAAGAACACCCTTGTGGCAAATTGGAAGCTTCTACATTTGTTTCAAGTAACTATCTTTATTAATTTCGAAAATATTCTTTAAGGGCCTAAGAACTGAGTGGCTGGTCCCCGATCCACTAGTCCAATGGGGCCCAAATTTCAAAGACACTTACGAAATAGGAAGGGACACCCCGATACCAAATTTGGAGGTTCTATCTTCATTGGTTTCGGAATTATGCTCGTTTGGCCTAAATTCGATGAAACAGTTCTAAGTTCCGAACCCATTGTCCAATTCTCACCGTACGTAATCACCGCCGTAGTTTCCCTGCCAATAACCTACAGCACAAATTTCATGAAGATAGCCTCATTAGTTGTTGAGTTATCGTGATTTTTTATATATGTTCCTTAGCCCTGACATCGATTAAAAGGTCCGGAATCCGAACCGTTGGGCTGATTTCGCCCTTATATAGTCCGCGCTGTACTTATAGTACTAGTTAACCCTTGTACACAATTTGAACGATCTATCCTAATTTTAAGTAACTATTTTTAGTAATTCGATTATAAGCCTTTAAAACTTGGGAGGTCTGAGAGGGGTACAGAACCACCACTCCAATTGATCCCAAATTAGGGGAACACGCAAGAGATAGTAAAGAACACCCTTGTGGCAAATTGGAAGCTTCTACATTTTTTCAAGTTGTTATCTTTATTAATTTTAAAGATATGCTTTAAGGTCTTCGGAAATGTGTGGCTGGTCCCCGACCCACTACTTCAATGGGACCCAAATTCACAAGACACTTAGGAAATAGGAAGGGACACCCTGATACTAAATTTGAAGGTTCTATCTTCATTGGTTTCGGAATTATGCTCGTTTGGCCTAAATTCGATCAAAAAGTTCTAGGTTCCGAACGCATGGTCCAATCCCGACCTTACGCAATTCCCGAAGTAGTTTCATTACTAGTAACCTACTAGTTGAGTTATCGTGATTTTTTATATTTGTTCGTTAGCCCTGAAACCGATTAAAAGGTCCAGAATTCGAACCCATGGGCCGATTTCGCCCATATGCAATCCCCGCCGTACTTTCAGTCCTAGTAACCTACAGTTAAAATTTCATCAAGATAGCTCCATTATTTTTTGAGTTATCGTGCCTACGGACGGACGGACGGACGGACGGACGGACGGACATGGCTATATCGACTAAGGCGGTCACGCTGATCACAAATATATATACTTTTCCATATCTAGCTCGCTTCCTTTAGGTGGTTACAAACACCATACCAAAGTTAATATACCCCTTTACCTATTCTATAGGTGTAGGGTATAAAAATCCAATGCTGTCTAGTCTCGCGAAAAATAGCAACAACTATTCCGAACCTTTCTTTTCAAGGAGAGGCTTTGCAGCATACGGAAGACCTAAACATTTTGGGGATTGAGCTAAACCAAAAATTGACTTGGTCAAATCATATTTTTGGAGTAGCTAAGGACGCTGCTAAATGTTTGGGTTTCTTGTATCGCTGCAAAACTTACTTCTCATCCTCTGATCTCCTCAATATCTATAAAACTTATATTAGGCCGAAAATGGAGTATAATGCACATATTTGGGCTGGTGCTCCCATTACGGCGCTGGCATATCTCGATAAAGTGCAAAACAGAGCTATTCGTCTTATAAATGATCCCAGTGTTACCTCAACGCTCACTCCACTCAGCCATCGTCGCACTGTTGGGTCACTGACCTTGTTTTATAGATATCTTGTAGGGACTAACACCTGTTCTAAAGAAATCAAATAACTTATGCCTCCATTCAAGATTTTCCAAAAGGAAACAAGGAGGGCAACAGATGCTCATCCCTACACAGTTGAACTAGCTAGATGGCGTAACACGGCTTATGGAAATTCGTTTGTCATGCGCTCTTCTCCATTATGGAACCATATTCCATCAAATGTGTTCCCCAAAGTTGATAATGTATATATGTACGATTTAACCAAATTTAAGAAGAACATTAACATTTTTCTTCTAAATATCCCATCCAATTTTCCCCATCCCCCATAATCCAAATATTCCAAATAACTTCCACCATAATCCTAAATCCTTCCATATCCTCATCCCTGTAACCAAACTGTACATTTGTATTACAGGTTCCCTCCTAAAGTTTGGTTCAAAAAGGGTGTGGTTTTGGTGTGTTAAAATCATACACTACCCAAAGAAACACCGCATAGATTCAAAGGGTGGCTTTCGAGCTTTCTATTCCCTCGTAAAAAAAAAAAAAAAAAACTCTAGGATACCCGTATGACCGTAATATAAACATTATATAATCCGCATAATTACTTTTGACAAAATTTTAAATACACAACTTACAAGGTTTTCAGTTATGAACACAAGAAAATATAAGTTGATTGGCAGCTCTTCGAATCTCTTCCATTACACATGTTTAATTCAGACGTTGGCCATTAAAGTTTAAAATTTTAAATACACAACTTCTTACGCTTTCAGTTATGAACAAAAGAAAATATAAGTTTATAGGCAGCTCTTACACATACTATCTTACACATCCAGCTTTATAATATATAAACAAAATTTTACCATAAAACTAAACTATTTTTGACAAAATTTTAGGCACCCAGCCTTAATAAGTCTAGAGTGATGCTCATATATAAAAAATAAGTTGTATGGTGAAAATTTCAAAATCCCAGCTACTTTATTTTTTGAGTTATCGAGTTATCGACGAATGAACTTTTCAACTTATATTTTCTTTTGGATGATATGAATTTCTAACCGGATGATATGTCGATATTACAGTCATACGGGTATCCCAGAGTTGACACAGTCTACTCTACTACACTCTTCCACCTCTTGTATTAATTTTTCATATTTAGATGTTCTAAAAAGGGAAGATAGAAATTCGATTTGTTCCTATTATAATGGTTGTGGATGTCAAGATTCCTATTTACAATGAAATTATTTTTTAATTAATTATCAATAATTTTGTACGTAGTTTTAAAGAGTTCCAGTAATATTCGGTTTTTAAGCTTAGATATTTTGTAGTGTATATAAAATCTATTGGGTGTAACGAGGGTAAACCTTGTGCAAACTTAACACATATTTTATGCATTATATCTAATTCATTTAGATGAATTTGTGGTGTTCTACTTCAAATAGGTAAAAGATAAGTAATACGTGATTTTATATACGAGACGTTTATTGTGTATATCCATTGATCCTAGAGAAACTGGAAATTAAATTTTCGTTTTTTTTTTAAGTTTAATAGAAATCGATATTTAATTAGCTACTCCTCAAATAGCTGCAATTTCTGTTGTATAAATAGATGAATATTTTCCTCAGAATGATCTGCATATTTTTTTTACCGCCTTATCTGCAAATAACTGAATACAACCCTTTAATTTTAAAGGAGAAATGTCGTCAATATATAATATAAAAAGCCTTAAATGGATCCTTGCGGAACCCCTTTTGATATTATTTTTTCACCGCTAAAAAGAATTTTAACTGGCCTGAAGTAAAATTTTATTTTAGTTTTAATAGAAGAATCTCATGGTCGACGCGATCGTAGCCTTTTTTATGTCAAGAAATACACAGCTAACGAATTTATTATTACCAATATTTTTGAAGGTGATGTCATTTAAAAAGAGGCAAACAGCTGTTGTATTGGATTTTTCTTCGAAACCAAATTGTTTCTCACTTAATATAGGATTATTATTAATTAAATTATTAAACCTATTTTGAACGACTGTTTCAAAATTTTTTAGAAACCAGTTAAAACAGAGATGGGACGATAATTAGATGCAATCTGTTGCAGTTCCACCTTTATATATTGGTGGAACTATTCTATGTGAATGCATAATTAATATGCCGTAGCAGCAGCTGAATTGAGAGTTTGAATGATTTTAGATATTTTGTCTACAAAAGTGAGAGATGAAATTTACTATAAATATTTCTTCTAAATTTGTCCATTTAATCAAAGTCAATGCTTTTATTTCTTTTGTAATAATAAAAAAAATACTCGTTAAAGGCAGAAGCAATTTCGTTTTCATGTTCAATTACTTTTGTGTTATAATGTATTACTTTAATTGATTTGTTTAAATTTACCTTACTAGTATAGAAAATAATATGTTTGTAGCAATCCCACAGCTTTCTACAATTTTTAGAGTTGCCAATAGTTAAGTTAAAAAATAATTTTTTTTTTTTTGCTTTGATTGTTAAAGTCCTTACTATAAGTTTGTATTTATTGTATAGAGTTTCAGTATGGATGGTGGGACAGACAAATATGAAAATCTAAAATATGAAACCAGAATTTATTCTGGATAATATCAGTTATGAAATGTTTTTGTATTTCTAACAATTTTAGTAGCAAACTTTTGATCAACCTTGTTACAGAGTAGGAATCCATTACTCAATAGCGTGTTTCAGTATGAAATAATTAGTGCTCTATATGTATTTATTAGGTTTATATTAAAGTCACCTAGGATGTAGCTTTGTTTGTATTGCAATGTTATATAATATATTCTGTCAATAAAATCATGAATAGAGTTTTCATGAGCTCTATATAAACCAATTATATTTAAGTTTTGTTTTATTAGGTTAAACACCAAAATATTACTTCCTTGATACTTTTCGCAGTATATTTAGTAACTACGCCGTATTACTTAATCAACCCCGCCGTATTACTTATCCCTATTGGCAAAGTAAGCATTTTATCCTTCAATATTATAAAATTTATTTTCCGAACTATGTTTGGTACGAACAATTACATAAATCTTGTTTTTAAACTGGTATTAAAGCCTCGACATTGTATAATTTTTTCCTTAAGTTTTGAATATTTAATACACAAAATACACCTTGTTGAAATTATTTTTGAATGTTGAATTTTGTTTATTCGGATCAATATGGGTGAAATAATCTATATTTAATAGATTTTGTATATTAGCTATATTATAAAAATAAAATGTTCGAAATTAGTAAGTACACAAACAAAAATATAACTGTTGAAGCTGGGAATAATTATTAGAATGACCAAATAAGCCGAATAAAAACTGATGATGTTCATTGTTGAAAAATAATAGTTTTATTTTTGAGTAAATGTTTAATAAATGTAAGAACATAAAAATTGGAATAATTGTTGAATAATAAATAAATAATTTGTGGAATCTAAATTTTTTGACAGATATATAAAATAGAAATAAAAACAAGTAAAGAAACAATCAGTCGGTACAACCGACTTAGAAACACCCTACACCTATTTGGTTCAAATTCAATGAGAAGTCCATAAGTCATTTTAAAATCATAAAAGGTTTTATTAGTTTGATCGTAAGATATAGTTAACCAAATATAACATATAGCTAACAGGTATGGAAAAAACTAATTTCAGATTGAAATATTGCGATTAGAATTGGTTAATTGTCATCTTTTATATTTTATGATAAGGAATTTTGAGGATTCTGATATATATAAGTACTACAATCATAATGCTGCTGTTATCTGTGTCAGTACTTTTCATGAAACTCAAATTTGTTCGAAAGAAATATTATTTTGTGATAATATATGGTATAAAAGGGTATATAATTTGCTAGTTTTTAATGTTAATTAAAACGATTTATGCTTTAATTAGCTTTTTATCACAAAATTTATTAATTCAGATTTTTGAAAATTGAAATTAATTTAAATTCTTAGTATATGTACCTATTAAGCAAGCTTATAACTGCAAACTATGCGATAAATGTATTTCTAAAATACATTGAAAAATTTAGAACTTTTCATATACATAATTCATTTAAATATAAAAATAAATTTTCAATACATGCAGCAAGTACCTTTGAACACAACTTAAGTGTCGTACACAATTTCTTAATTATAAGTTTTTAATTTATAAAATATATTACATAATATGTTTTATAGTAAAATTCTTAGCCTTTTAAAAATATGAAAGTGTTAAATAAGAACTGAATAAGGAAAGAACACTCGTGTATCAAATTAACAGTTTCTTTATTAATTTCGAAAATTTTGGGATTTCTTAAGAGGCACCTGACTACAATTAAGTCTTAATTTCGGGGACACAAAGGAAATAGAAAAAAAACACCATTATACTTTATAATTTAAAGCTTCTATATTTATTTCAAGGTACTATCTTTATTAATTTCGCATATATGCTTTAGAATCTTTAGAGTAGTGTGGAGGTAAGCAAACCATTATTCCAATTCATCTGAAACTTCACATACACAAAGCAAACAAGAGAAAACACCTATACCTCAAATTTTAAGGTTCTATCTTCTTTCGAAATTATACTCTTCTGGCCACAATTCGATCAAAAACTTCTAGAATCCGAATCCATTGTTAGATCTCAACCATAAGCAATCCCCGCGGTACTTTCATTATGAGTAACCTAGAGTTTAAATTTCATCAAAATAGCGTCTTTAGTTTTTGAGTTATGGTGTTTTATAGATATATGTTCGTTAGCCCTTGAACCATTCAAAGGTTCCAGGACCCAAACTCATGATACGATTTCCCCCATATACCGTCCTCGCCGTACTAAAATTTCATCAAGATAACTCCATTAGTTTTTGAGATATCCTGCCTACGGACGAACGGACGGACATGGCTAAATCGACTCAGGAGATCACGCTGATCACAAATATATGTACATTTCCATATCCAGCTTGCTTCCTTTAGGTGGTTGCAAACACCATACCAAAGAAATCAATGTAATGTAAAGCAAAAATTACTAGTAAAAAAACCAAAGTTCTGCAATGGTCCAGCACCTGTAAAAAATTTTTACGATATAAATTGCTCCAATATCTCAAAGGAATTATTTAATATAAAAAAATCCGGCAGAGTACATCCATTTTCATCGTGTAATTCCAATGAAGAAATTAGTAATACATCAATTTTTATAGCTGACGATTGTTCAGGTTTAGAAGATGAAATTTCGAAATATACCCAAGTAGGATTGGATTTGAAAGTGAAATTGCTAATTATAGTGCAATTGATGAATTGAATTTAACAATTGCTGTAATGAAAAAATGTTAATTATAATGGAAATTCATAAATCGCAGAAATTCTTTAATTCTCGAATGGGCGATATGGAGCAGCAGAATAAAAGTTTCCGAAAGGAAAACATAACTTAAAAAAACGTTTAACAAAGAATTAATCAAGTTGAATTTAAATTAGATGAGATGCGAATACGGGGGTAAAGGATATATTGAAAGTTTAACCAATAAATCTTAATAAATATAAATAATATACTTTATACGTGATTAAATTAGCATCTGAGAAGATTAAAACTGAATTAGATTAAAAAAAAATATATAAACATCTCTTTACTGCTGAAATAGAAATAAAATCCCATGTTCACAAACAGATCTTCTTTTGGCTTTTCTTTTTCATTTATCGCCACTTTAATCCAAATTATATTACAGCGCAAAACAAATTAAGTTATCAAACAATTGTGAGTTTCTATGGACCAAAAACAACGTATATATAGATCCCACGATGCATATATAGATCCCACGAAACACATATTGCTGACTTTACGAGTAAACTTTATGAATACACTCTCAAGTTTAACAACTCCTTAATATAAGGGGATTTTAATATAAATTTGTTAGACAAACATATCAAGGACGTAAGAAACTATAACAACATTCTTCTTAGCAATAGATACCTTATTTATAACAAATTGTAGTTAAAATATGATACAAGAATTGGTGTAAGCTCGTAGCTACGGCGAAGGCTATAAGATAAATTATAATATTGTGTAATTTATATATTTTTTTATTTGTAGAAAATTGTATAATTTTTAGTAATTTAAGATTAAATAAAATACAAGAAAAGCTAAGTATACAGTTTCTGTGTATCAAGGATTGAACAATCTTCTAACGAGAAACCCAAGGGCAGATTGTCAAGCACTAATTTTTGACAAAAAACACAAATTCGCGAATTTCACGGTTGACCATGTAACCCCAGAATTGGATGAAAATGATGAGATAGAGTATCCTAATGGTAAAAGTGGTCGAATGCAATAAGCTTTTGCTTATTATGTGGGAAATGAATTTTTAAAATTTGTCTTAGCTGCATCTCAAAAACAAGACCCATGGAATTGATTTCTTCCTTATAGATAAATAATAAAGTTTCTACGTACAAAATGATAAATTTTTAACAGAATTAGGTTAAATTAACTAAAAAAAGATTAGGAGGGCATTAAAGTTTAATGTTTCATAATATATGGAATTTCGAGTAATCGAAAAATTATATTGATAGGAAAGATAAAGACGGAATAGTTTTATGTTCCAAATACTATGGAAACTTGAGTAATCCAAACAAGAAGGTTTTTTTTTGTCTTGAAATGACTTGAATTTGTTAAAATAAAAGTTTTTAATGTTTTATTATTACACCATATAATTTAAAAAAAATAAGCCTAACAGTTGAACAGTTAGCGCTTAAAAAAAAAAAAAAAAAAATATATTAAATCTAGAAAAGGTTCACATAAATACACAGAAAATAGATACTTATAGTAAATTTTTTATTACTGTGTTTAATAATAGATATTTTAAACTTAGTAAGCATTTTTAGTATAATTGAAAGATTCAGATCTAAAAACAAAAAGGTTGGAATTACAGTTAGCACACTTTGTTGCTGTTCATAGTGCTATAAAAAATATTGATCATTTGGGAGAAATGTTCAACCAATTTTGTAAGTCAGCTAATGTTTTCCAAACTACAATACATCGAACTAAGTGCACAGCTCTCATTAAAAAAGTAATCTCACCATGTTTGTTAGATGAATTATTATCAGACATAACTGAAGCGAAGTACTCACTAATATTAGCCGAATCAACAGATATATCTACTGTTAAATACCTTTGCATAAGCATAAAATATTATTCCTCCCGTTTTAAAACAATTATTACCAATTATTTAGGTATATGTTTTTAGTAAATTTTTGTAGTTTTACGTTTATCTAATTTTGAGTTGTTAGGTATCATATCAATAACAGAAGCAACTGGAAAGCAACTAGCTGAACATGATGAAAGTTTTTTAAAAGAACTAAAGTTATCTATAGACAATTTAATAGGAATTGGAACTGATGCAGCCAGCAACCTTTGTGGTAAAAACAATTCCTTATATTCGCATTTAAAATTTAAAAACCTGATTTGGTTTTGGTTAAGTGTATTTTTCATAGTATATTGCACTGCAAAAGCCGCTCGTGTTCTACCATCAGAAATTGAATTTATACCAAAATGAACATATAATTTTATTGCACACAGTACTTACTTTAAGAAAATCAAAATTCCATAATATATATAAATTGATTAATAACGACAAAAATCCTTTAAATTTAGTTCAACTATGCAATTCAAGATGGTTGTCCAGAGTTGAAACAATAAATATAATTATTGAGCAATATTTAGAATTACAAACTTTTTTTTGGAATTGAAAGGAACGTAAAGGTAAAAACAGAATTCCGACCACAGGTGAAATTTTTCCGCCGAAAATTTTAAAACATATCAGTTCTTATGATTGTCACAATTACTTGCACGTAATTGTGACAATCGTCGCCCAACCAAATTTTCGTCGTCGTCGAAATAGGTTCATTTTCTAATTTTTTCGCTGTAGTCGAGTTTGACAACATTTTTAAACGTTAAAAACAAATTTTTGAATTAAACAGAATTTTTAAACGTTTTTATTTATAAGTTTTTGTAAACAAAGAACGAGCTCTTTTATTTTAGACATTTAATAATTAATTCAATTTTAAATTTTGAAGAACATTTCAAAAAAACCAAAATTAATCTCGAGTTAAATTTCCTTCACTTACCACCATCTTCTTCTTCTACGATTTCTAATTCTTTTAGACAATCTATTTGCCGTAAATACCTTACGAACAATTTGTACAGTTCTTACAATTTTTAACAAATTTATTTTTAAATTTTTGATATTTTTTGTTTATATTTTTTAATTTTTCGCTTCGCTACAATTACGCTTCGCTAGTGTTTTTACCTTAAATCATACCACATAACTTTTATCAGAAATGTATAGAAATAATTATTATTTTCTTTTAATTGTGATCAAGCCTTTATTAAACGACATGGCTAAACTTAATATATTTTTCAATATGTTAAATAAAATTGCAACCGTTACATTTAATATAACGCATTCTTTTCTTTTTATTGTGATCAAGCCTTTATTAAACGACATGGCTAAACTTAATATATTTTTTCAATATGTTAAATAAAATTGCAACCGTTACATTTAATATAACGCATATTATGCTTCGATTCTAGTGTCGAAAGTGTCGAAATTGATAATTGAAATTGAAAAATTGAAAAGAAGTGTCGAAATTGATTTAGAAGTAGAACTGTTAAAGCTGATTTAAGATTTTTGGTGCAAAGTAATTTATTGTTATTAAAACCTTGGTGTGTTCAGAAAGTTTTTTATTTATTTCTGTTAGAAGTTCTACAATAAATTTTAATAATATTTGGTTAATGTTTAAGAGGCAAGATTTTTGCAATTCAATTTTAAATATTCTTTAAAATATAAATCCAAGATTTTAATTATCGTCGTTAAAAATCATTTCCAAACTTAAATTAATATCATTGAAACTATTACTTGAATCACTTTTAATAATTCTCATTAGAAAACCTTTAATTAAAATTTCTATTTAAATTTGTCCATCATAAAAATTTATATCGGTATCGGTAAGATCATTATTGAAGCAAAATAAACGTATAAAATAATTTAAAATCTTTTATTAATTTATTTAATTTAAGCAAGTACGCACTTAAATAAAAAAAATATTAAAATTAAAAAAAAAACTATACTAAGAAGGGATTTGAACTAACGACCCCATCATTTTATAAAATACGAAACATATAAAAAGTAGACTAATTAATTTATTCATCTTCAAGTTTTTAAGATACAAAAAGAAATTATATGAGTCATTTATTTATTTTTTGTGTATCTATTACTAGAATCGAAGCATAATATGCGTTATATTAAATGTAACGGTTGCAATTTTATTTAACATACTTTTAACATAATGTCTATAATGAAATTATAAATAGTTTTTAATTAGAAAAAGTTCTTCTTTCAATTGACCTTCCGTCATTCTGTGACGGGTCAACAGCTAGTATTATAAGAATTGTTTAAGTTTAGGATTTTTCTAATTTATTTTTTGTTTTCAGAATTAATTGAAATTGAAATTTAATTTTTTGTTAAAATGAAATTATTATTAAAAAAATAAGTTTGTTTTTATTTATTTTCAATATTTTTTAATTTTGGCTACTTTGGGCTACTTTTTTCAAAATTTGGGCACTTTGACTATGTAAGATTCTGGCAACCCTGATTGTAGGTAGGAGTTACCGCTACATGGTCCATTCATGTACCATCGTACTTAGCAAAAATAAAATAACTATATATGTTAGTTTTCCTTTTACCGAGCTTCCACAAATTGTTGTTTTGTATTTGTGTCCATTTGTCTTTGCTATTGAAATCTAGCAGTAGTTGCCATACATCTTTTTCGTTAAAAGTGGTTGAGTGTTATGACCAAAATTTATTTGTGAGCGATGAATTATATTTAAAAAACCACTTACAATTGGCCTTTAGGATGAATTGGAAATACAAAAGTAAATACAGTCGGTCATTTATTTTTTTTGGAGCCAAAAGTGGAGTGCAGGAAAAGTTACAAACTAAAATATACAGAAAAAGTATTCAGTCATTGTTAATGCTAAACCATAATTAGGCGAGAATTTGTAGTCTGTTTGGGAATTTTAGAAGAGCATTTTAAGGTTGCTGCAGTTGAAGCAGCAATGAAGGTTTCAGTTTTTTAACCAGTTAAAATTAGATTTATGAAATTATGCGTATAAGTTTTACATATCAATTAATTTCATTTGCCTAATTTTAACTTAAAGTTTACCATACATGAATCCGTTAAACATAAAAGGAATGAATTTTTTACACTTACTAATAATTTTTAGATGACAATACAATTATTTTGTAATTAAATGTACTAAGTGTAAAATAAAAAAATATATTTAAAACTTCTTTTATATAAAATACAGAATTAAATTAAATTTTTAATATTTATAATTCTCTTTATATATAATATAAATACTAAAAAATATTAAAATAAACTGAAAGTAAATAATTGAAAGCCAAAGCCTTAATTATAATTAAATAATCTGTATATTCACTAACTAAATTTCTAAACTAATAAAAATTTTCTAATAATTATTAGTGATTATTATTAGTCTTTATGGAACAGAATTTTTCTAATAGCTAATAAAATATTAGCATAAAAAAATCATATACATAGAGTATTCATCTAGAACAAAAAATGTTAGTCAATTTTGTTGATTTGAAATCACCCCAATACGGCATTTGAAATCACCGCATTATAGTAAAAAGATGACCGTATTTTTGGTATACATAGTAAAATCAAATTGAAATTATTTCTTTGCTTTATTTTTATTTTTCTTTTTATTTAGTTATAAAGAAATAATTTCAATTTGATTTTACTATGTATACCAAAAATACGGTCATCTTTTTACGATAATGCGGTGATTATTTTAATTCACCAAAAGGGTTATAAATGTTTGAGAAATGAAGTAAAGCTTAATTTATCCCATTTTAGTTCCCTTAATAGATGGATCCCCATCAAACATTTAAATATAGGTCTTAACGACAAAAATATAAATGTGTTAGGCATTATATTCTCAGAAAAAGATTTAATTGAAAGGTTGGCTGTATTGGTATTCGATGAAATAGTCATAAGAAGGCTATACTATAGTAGTGCACTGGATGAAATTAGTGGTTATTATGATTATGGTTCATATGTATATTTTATAATGTGTATTTACATACTTAAAGGGTTTTTTATTCCGGAATGGAATATGAATTTTGAAAGCTTATTTATATACTTTTCCATAATATATTTTACCCAAGTTTTTCCTTTTTAGAATTCTAAATTAAATAATAAAATAATAAAACAAATTTTCAATAAGATAAACAAAAATATTTAATTATATTTTTTTAGTAGGTAGTTTAAAACCTAAAAATTATAAAAAAATTTTACATACCAATTTTAAACTAACGAAAATTTGAAATACATAGGTACATTAGAAGACAATTTATGGAATTATTTTCTAACGATTTGAAAGATTTGAAATAATGCAAGTAAAAAAATATAAAGCAATTCTTCTTTTTCTGTCAATAATATTTTTTTAATAAATATATACACAAACTACATATATACATAATACAGCGATTGATATGATATACATACAAAAAACAAAAAAGCGAAGAATTATACACAAAGGTACACAAATCTATTGACATACAAACAAAAAAATTAAAATAAAAATAAACTACAATACGATCAAGTTGATTTTACGAAATAAAAAAACTTGTCTAACTTTTTTATTCTACGTGAATACTCTATGTATATAGTTACTTTATGTTATTAGTAAATTCACTAATAATATTAGACCAATAATTTTATGAAATAAGGCCCAGTTCAATATTTAAATCGAATATCAAAGAATATGAAGAATGAGTCTAACATTATATGTTAAATAATTGAAATGGTACATCAACTCGTTGTTAATAATTAACGTATTATTTAATTCAAGGCTTCAATATTGATTAATATTTTTAGTTATAGGATTTATCAAACAATTATCAAGAGTTTGACACTCATGATTTATTTATTTATAATTTGTACCAGGACAATAGTAAATATTGCCTGATATTATTTTATACCTTTGCCTATTTGGAGTTTGGGCTTCTTAAATTAAATATGTACTTTCTATTTATTTATAACTACTATATTAATTATTTTATTTATATTATAATATATTTGTATATTTATATTATATTTGGTCACCATGGGAATTTGTAAAAAAGAATTATTGTTAAAAAAATTTTTTTTTAATTAAATATTGCATGACCTGACCGGGAATCCAACCCGGACCCCCTCGGTTAATAAGCCAAATGTTTTCCCACTACACTAACTCATGATTTATTTATAAGATAAAATATTTTTTCAAAACTATAAAAATTTCTAGGTTATCTAGATTTGAGACAGAAAAATAATTATATAGCGCAAGGGAAAACTATGGTAATGTGATGAAATATAATCTTGGCTTCTAAATATTATCGAAGTAGAAAGGCTTTTCAAGACTTTAAAAATAACCCTTTTTTAGTACATTTAGTACATTTAAAATTTTAGTACATTTTATTTTTTTAAATTCAAAGATTTTTAATCGTAGATTTTTCATATATTATCAGCAGGGCAACCAAAAACATACACGAACATGTTTTTCCCTTAAGTGCTATTGAGAATCCGAATTTTATCTTTTATCGTGAAAAGTTATGAAATTTAGCCCTATCTGTTAGAGCATATTTTTGCTTCTTCGGTTGTTACAGCATATTTTAGCATTTTTTAACCTTTTTTGAATATTTTGCAAAAAAAAATTTATTTTTTAAGAAATAATTTTAAATAATTTTGTATTCATAATTTACATAAATGTCAAGAAAGTTACGAATTTCAACATAAAGGAAATTAAAAGTATCTTAAACATCTATTATATTATTAGACCGAGTATTAATTTTTATTTATTTAAAAGTTTAGTAGGCGGTTTATTGAGTAACTGTTAAGAACGTATTAAGGTTAATACATATATTTAGTTCTTTTTATATTATACTAGGTATCTTAAATTGTGTTTAAATCTTTAATTAAAAAAAATAAATTGGTAAGTATAAGTATTAAGTATTGAGACAAATTATTAATAGATTTATATCAATATAAACAATTAAAAAGAATAATAGCTATAAAAAGAAAGGTTAAAAAAATGGAAATTTTATGACTATATTTTTGCTTAAAAGATCATATTTTAAGGTTTTAAGAGCATATTTTAAGTGCTTATTTGCAATTTTTAAGGATATATTATAAAAGCTTAAAACTTGTTTTTAGAGTCCTGATTATTGGTATGGTTGCCCTGATTATTGGTATGCGTTTTCTTAATTATGTTTAACATTATCAATATTGTTTGAACCACAGTAAATAAATAAACAAAAAATGCTTATTAAATTTTAGAATTTAAATTTATTAATGAAAATATTTTACTTAAAATTACATCTTTAAATACAATTTTTATTGCCAAAATAAATATTCATTATGCAACGAATTTAGCTGGCACAACAAATATTTAACTTACTTTAAAATAATCAAAATTATGAATGTAGGTCAGTACAATGACATAAGTTATTTTATTAAGTCAAGTTAATTAAATTATATTACAAAGAGATGTGCATCATAAGCAAAAAAATATTAAACAGTTAACTATTAAATAAAAACTATTAAAACTAGTTCGATAATGGTTCCTTTAAAGAATATTTTCTTTTACTTTTAGGTAAAAAAAAAAGTTTAAAACGTAGTCGTTATGAACGACATGATATTCAAAATATATTTTCAAAATATTAAAAAATTTTTTTTATATATGAATCATTTCATATAAAACAACGTTAAAAAGAAGATTTTTTTAAATTTTAAGTACTATTCAAAAATTTAAGTACTATTTCAACACATAGGAATAATGAAAGACAAAAAAGAAGAAAAATCTTTTAAACTATCAAAACGAGGCGAACTACTTGCTATTAGAGTTAAAAATAAAATAGATCAATTAAAAGCTTCAGTTCCAAGACCTGCTTCTGGAGTTCCTTTAAATGCTCTGCCAGGATGGGCTGACGTTCCATTGTATGAAAAACTTCCAATGCTTGATTGTCCTAACAACCAAATTGTTTTCACTAATAGTAAAATTGGACGTGGTGTAATTCGTTATCCAAATTCTCAATATAAAAAATGTAGAATATTTTCTGTTATTTGCAGATTCCAAGTTTTCCAAGTGAATATGATACTAATTGTCAAAACGATGTTAATGAATATAACTCATTGAACGATCCACATTTAAGAGATTTTTATTCACGAGAGAGAAATTTAGATGTATTCAAATATTTTTTTGTAATTAAATATAATTTAATTAAAATAATTTTATAGCTCTTAAAAAAATGTGGAATAATTACTAGAGATAATTATGTTATTTGTAATTTATATGAATTTAATGCATATAGACGGTTATTGAACCGTTTTCATTTATTTTTAATTCATAAAGAATTGGAGAGACGTGTAAGTATTGATATAGTTAATAAAATTTTACAAATTAAAACAAATATTTCCATTCGAAAGGAAAAGTGGTAAAAATTTATTCATACATTTATTATATATTAAAAAAAAAATTTTTAATTAATAAAACTAAAGGAACAAGAACAAGAGGATCGTGCAATGATTGTTCATGCTGAAACTGTAGCAAAAAAGGAATATCAGAAAAGGATTTTAAAAGCAGATTATCGGGATCCAATAAAAGTATTTCAATTAAAACAACAAATATTTAACGATAAAATGGAGAAAAATAAATTGAATTTGAAAAACTTGGAAGAAAAGTTTTTAAAATATCAAAAAATTAAAGATTTGAAATCATTAATATTAAAACAAAAGGCTCAACTTCATAAAGTGGCCATAGAACAGAAACAAATGATTGCAAGTGATATATTACGAAAAAATGTCATCGTTGTCAAAAAACATTTAAAATTAATGAATGATATATCTACCAGGCATATGAAAATATACAAAGAAAATAAATTAAAAGAGAAACTTGATAAAGTATTAAAAATAAAAATACTGCATTTGTATATCTATAATTTTTCTAAAATTGCAAAATTTTTTAGAAATCTGTTCAGTGGAATAAACGAATACAAAATACAATTGAAACTCATGAAAAAAATACTGCTTTAATGTCTGAAAATGAAGCTATAAAGTGCAAAAATATTCAGGTATTCACAAAATATTTATATTATTTCAAATTTAATTATATCTAGTTTTGTCTATTAATATTAAGAGGCGTATAGAAAAATCTGAAAGACAATGGCGAAGAATTCAAAAACGAATAGCACAGAATTCGAAATCAAAATATGGAAGAGTTAAACTTGGTACAAAACCTCATCGAAAATATAAAACCTCTAGAAAGTCAAGTGAAAACAGATTCTCTGAACCCACAGGATTAGTTGAAGCTAAACTTGCAAAAAAATTAAAGAATGAGTTTAGAGTAAAATTTCATTACCTACTTATTTTAAATTTTATTTTTAATAGCCTAATAATACAATAACAAGCTTTCAATTTTAGGAGGGCTCTATAGAACCCATAAATAAAAGTTTTAGTATTTCAAAACTAACTTGCAAAGATATTGAAGATGCTGTTCATACAGCAATTGATTTACAGGAAGATTTATGTGCTTCTTACACAAATGAAAATATTTATGAAGCAGCAAAATATATAATTGAACAAGTTTTAATGAATGTAAATATTTTTAAATTCATTCAAAATTCGGTCATATATATTTTCAATATTTCTAAATTTTAGATTGATTATGACCTAAACTGCAATAAGCATTATTATAACATTTTATGTACAACAATTGACGAAATATTTGACAAAATCCAATTTAGTATTATAGAGGTGTGTTTTATATATTAGAATTGAATATTTATAGAATATTTATATTACAGAAAGTAAGACTTGTTTTGAAAGATTTTGCTGTAAAACAACCACAAAATACTTGCGCTAGATCTTCTTATGCAAGATCAGTTTCTTTCTGTGACTTTTCACCTGTTATTGGTACGTCAGCATTACAAGAAGAGTACATGTTTTGTGGACCAATCAATCTAAAATCAGTCAAAGAAAGAGCACCAACACCAGCCGTGAGTATAAAAATATTAAAACACTAAACAGAAGAAAAAATCTATTACAAAAACATTTTATAAAAGTAAATCTATATTAGTTGTAATTGTTGGCTTTTACTAAGTATGAACTGCAAATTTGTTTTTTTTAGTATTGCTTTATTTGGATAATGTATGTATATAAAAAATTGTTTACCATTCTTTAATTCTATGTGACTATATGAAAGGGTTCATTAACATCAATTACTGTCGCACTAGATGACCCCGTTGTTGTAAGGAAAATAAGTAACGATATATGTACATCTCTAAAAGAAAGAAATGAAAAAATATTTCTAGGACATTTTCTAATAAAGTTTAAAAGAAAATTGCTTGTCGGTGTTAGCCAAAAAGTTTTTGTTACAATACGAGAATTCTTTGAATCTCAAAGTTATGAGATTAACAAGCATTTATTAGGTAAATTATAACACACCTAAATGATAAAACTTTACAAATAACTATTTTATTTCATATTTTAGAAGTTGATAAAGTGTACTTAAGAAATGAAGTAGCAAAATCTATTTTAGGATACAGCCAAAATAATTATAATTTTTATGCAATTTTACGACTTTGTATTGGTGCTTTGTCTTCTAATGTTTTATTCACTCTTCAAGAGCAAGTATTTAATCAACAACAACCTTCTAAAACAAGTAAAGTTTTCAACGAAGTAGAAGATTATGTTGAACCTTTATTATAAAAATATTAATCCGAAAAATCTATTTATATTTTAAGTTTTTGGTAATTCTTTAAATTTTTAATTAGTTTTTCACATTTAAATTAACGTAAAGAGGAAAAAACGTATGTACAACTCACCTCACCAGGTAAAATTTCATTAAATCCGCAAAAATTTGATTTGTTGTAAAATCGAAAACAATATCAGAAATTTGTTTTGATTTAACTAAAAATAAAAATCCGGTTATTCATACTCACAAACTATTAATTTATTTATTTGCTTCTTATGTTATCGAAAATCTAATTTTTTAACTGGAAAATAATTAATTAAATTTAAAGAACTTACCAAATTTAATTTAAAAATATTTTAAAATTTTGATTTAAAGGATAAAATTTCAAAGCCCATGTGTTTTTAATATAACTGTCAAAAACATATGCAAAGCAAATAAAAATAAATTTCGATTTATCGTTTTCATGCTGTAAATTAAAAATTTTAAGAAAAAGAAAAGAAATTAAACAGAATATACTAAAAGATTAATTGTATCATGATTAGCGAATGATTATTAGTGCTTACTTTACATTACAGCTACAGATAACAATTTTCAGGTTCAAGATATTTAGAACATATCATACAAATTAGAACGTGTCCCGCGAAACAATCGCACTTTACACTTGACTAAAAACGCGCTTGTTAATTGTCAGTTGTCATGTCACACTTAATTTATTCCGAAAAACTCCGAATAGTATCAAGTGTTGGTTTGGTATGTATAATTTTTGGTTTGGTTGACCGGAATTAATAGAGAAGTTCCAAATTTTGATGTTTTATAAAATGACAACTATAATAATCAAATATTTTTGTAGTTAAGACTAAAATCGTACCAAATGTAAGTAAATTTAAATAAAAATTATACATTTGACTTACCAAATGTAAGTAAATTTAAATAAAAATTAAACATTTGTCTTACAAAACAAAATAAATAAAAATTGTAAAAAAATTGACAGCCCGTGTAACCATTCTTTCTTACTTCGCACTAAAATTTAGAGTTTAAAGCAGTAGCAGTGTTGTTATAAATTTTTTTTTCAAATCGTACACTAAATCGTGTCAAAATTGTATTTATCGTATTTTTTACTTTTCAATGGCTACACTATACTCTTCAGAAACGTAAGGCCACAAGTACAATTAATACATCCATAACTGTCAACAACACTATGCAGTATTACATTTTCATCTAATTATAGAATTCATAATATATATATAAAAATTTTTTGTCAAATGATATTGACGTTGTATAAAAAGAGGAGGGGAGTTAAGAAATGAATGGCGAAGATGTACACCTGAAAAAGATTTTTTTTTATAATATAGTTAAGTTTATTAAATATTTTACACATTTTTCATACCTACTAATACTATTATTATATTTTATGAATGGCGAAAATGTACATCTGAAAAGGATTTTTTTTATGATATAGTCTACTCTCCTTTCGCTACATTCTTCTGTTTACGAGTTTTCATTCCTTTCTTCGCATAAAAATTAAGATTCCTTTTACTTAATTATTAAAAAATTCTACTTCATTAATTGTACATTTAATATTTGTATAAGTAATGTATTTTTAAAAATGTTATTTATAAGTAAATACTTTGTATTTATATTTATAAATAATATTATTAAAATATCCTTCAATTTCTAAATAAAATCTTAATTTGACAATTCAGAACATCAATGTATAAGTAAATACAAATTTGAAAAATTTACTGGAAAAAAAAAATATTCTTCAAGAGCTCAAAAAATTTAGAAAATTTATTATATACAAGTTCTATTGTGACTTGTAATGTAACCATTACATATTATTCTAAACAAAAACAATACAAGCATATATAGATATGGATATGTATACAATAATTTACCTAATATAATATGCTTGTGTTACTACAAACATATTAGGTAAAGTATTACTACACGGAATTCAAAATTTGAAATTTAGATTATTGGCATATGCTATATTAAAAAAGTTCATGTAGTGTTGCGTTAGGCAAGTTTTAGAAATTTGAAAATTAAAACATTTTTTTGTGGTTAAAAATTTGAAAAAAATTATGAAACAAAATAACATTGCATGTTAAATTACAAACAAAATTTTTTATGTTTGGGTCAAAATCGTATTTTTTTCTCAAAATAAGACTAAAAATCGTACATCGTATTTTGCCTTTGAATTTCGTACAAAATACGATAAATACGATGCTATAACATCACTGAGCAGTAGCAGTATTTTCACTATGAAGAAAACAAAACACCACAATTTTAATTGAGAAAATTGACAAAATAGATGGAGTGAGATAAAGTATTTTTGGTTTTGTATGTGTTTATTCAAATTTGTAAAAACAAGATGAAAAAGATGAACATTAACATCTTTTCTTTACGTTTCAAACTTACTGAATATTGAATTTTTTTTGTCTCATTTTAACTTTTCTCTTTTTTTTGTAGGCTAATTTTCATTACAACAATTTACTAGGAAAAAGTTAGAGCATAGGCAGAAGATACAAAAATTCTATTCGTGTCACGTGTGATGAAGAAAAAACGATAAATTACTGGGAGAGTCATCCATAATCCTTGGAGACTCATCCATAATCCTTAGACAAGTATTGAGAGAGTTACCATAATCCTTGGCAAAAAGATGTTCTCTAAAGTCTTTTTCCTATAAAGTTGCTACTACATACAAAAAAAAGTGTATTCTACTGGGCAAAATTTGAATCAACTAAAAGTAAAATAAAGTAAAAAAAGGTGTTAATAAATAAAAAAAAAAACGCGTAGTTTGGTTTTTAAACTATTGAAGTTTTGTTAAACTGAATATAATGCATCCAACGTTGCAACAATAATCATAAATATTTAAAGTACGTATATTTTTGGCATTGTCAACACAAAATGCAATAAAAATTTTCATTAAGGTACTTCTCCTCCTAAAAATTTTTTACCTGTCAAATATTTTTGTCGGGAATATACGAGAGGAAGAAATAGTGTGTAGCCCTTATAGAACTAGTAGTTCTAGAATGGCAAAATAATGTTCCCGACTCTTTTCTTATGGGATTTCCTATCCTGAGAAATTCAGACAAACGTACGGCTAGTTCTTCTGTCATTATTTAAATTTGAGTAAATTAGAATATTTTACAAGCAGTTTGTCATTAGTTTTTTGTTTACATTTTTACATTGAAATACATTTGGATTGGAAAGTTTGTATATTGTAAGTTATTTCGTATAAAGATATTTACTATTTGATTTAATTTACTTTTTATTTTAAATTTTTAATATATCAATAATTGAACAAAACATCAAGAAACATATTTGAAAAATATTAGAAGAAGAAATTGCAGTCAATTTTTTGGTAAATTTACAGAAGTGTCACTTTATAATAATGAAAAATGGAAAGCAGAAATCAAAACTAAAATACCTTTAAAATAATTTAAAAAAAAAATCGGTTTCATATTTCAATTTCAAAAAGAAATTATTCGCGAAGAAACTAGTAAATACATACAAACGGTACACGTACTTATTTTTGAAATTTGTCTGAAATTTTTTTTTCTATTGCCATTCTAGTCTAGTAATTCTATGGTAGTGCTAATGCGATACTTTTGGAATTTGGATACGGCCTTACAATGTACAGATAAGATTAACTGTTAATTTAAAAAATATGTTCGTATTTTCTGATTAATAAATCTTACTTACTTTAATAAAACATTTTATTATTAAAGAAAATTTAGTATTTCAATTTTAGTATTTTCTTTAATACATCATTTTAATATTTATCTATTTCACACCACTAATATGAACTTCGTGCTAATCTTTCAATTTTACGCTAAAACTAGCTGGTTTAATTTAATTGCTCGTACTGGTGTGAATTAGTATATTTCAATTTTTTTTTCTCATTAACATAAATTTTTATATAAAAAAAAAATCAATTTATATTAAAAAATAAATTATTAGTATTTATTTTCGTGGTCTTAAATTATTTAAGTCTTGTGAAAGATAAGTATTTTCACCTCGATTCTTGAAGGTT
The DNA here is from genome assembly GCA_963082915.1 of Dolichopus griseipennis. Lineage (NCBI taxonomy): Eukaryota > Metazoa > Arthropoda > Insecta > Diptera > Dolichopodidae > Dolichopus > Dolichopus griseipennis. The sequence continues at coordinate 53,018,788 of OY720444.1, read as the reverse complement.
CATCACTTAATACGAAGCGCTCCTCAGCGCGGTTTCTCTTAAAAAAATTTATCACCTCGGACTATTCTTGAAGACTTTTTTTTTGGGGGTGATGCCATTTTTGAAAAGTTGGTAGACATAAAACAAGTTTTTTTTTTTCTTTTGAGTTTTTGTCAAAAGTTATAAAAATAATTATGTATGGATTTTTTTATTTGTATGATTCTTTTCAATATGGAAAGAAAATTAATACAGAATTTTAGAAGAATTATAAGAAATAATTCCAATTATAAATAAATTATGTACCTTTCATTTTTGAGTTTCTTAAGGTTTAACCAATATAAATTATGTTGTTTTAACCTACATTACAAGTAAGTGAAATTAAAATTTATGAAATTCTTTATTTTTTTTTTAAACATGAAAATTTTTAAAACATGAAAACTTTATGAAAAATTTAAATTAATTTTTAGTTACTTCATTTTTTATATTTTTTATATACCAAATTGCTATCACTTCGTATGCTACGCCTTCAAGAATTGCCAATCGTAATGATTTTGCGTGAATTTTATTTTTATTAACTCTCAATCAAATGGTTTATTTTATATTAACAGATTTGCTATAGGTTGTGTAGGTTGTGAGTTATAGATATTTAAAGTATAAGCACATGTTTCTTATTTTTAATATAAATTAAAGAAACTTTAATACCTATAAAAATTGTTATTGTATTTTGAATAAATTATTAAATTTTTTCATTTCCGACTTTAAACTTTTATTCTTGAACTTTTTTCTAGTTTTGGGGGTGTTTTTATTTTTATACCCTACACCTATGAAATAGGAAAAGAGTATATTAACTTTGGTATGGTGTTTGTAACCACCTGAAGGAAGCGAGCTAGACATGGAAAAGTATATATATATGTGATCAGAGTGACCTCCTGAGTCGATATAGCCATGTCCGTCCGTAGGCACGATAGCTCAAAACCTAATGGAGCTATCTTCATGAAATTTTAACTGTAGGTTACTAGGACTTAAAATACGGCGGGGATTGCATATGGGATAAATCGACCCATGGGTTCGGATTCTTGACCTTTTAATTGTTTTAAGGGCCAACGAACATATAAAAGAAATAAGGATAACTCAACAACTAATGGAGCTAATATCATGAATTTTGTGGTGTAGGTTACTAGTAATGAGACTATAGCGAGGATTGCGTGCGGTCGAGATCGGACCATGGGTTCGGTTCCTAGAAGTTTTTGATCGAATTTAGGGCAAACAAGCATAATTGCGAAACCAATGAATATAGAACCTCCACACAGTTCTGAAGACCTTAAGCATACCGTTGAAATTAATAAAGATAGCAACTTGAAAAAATGTTGAAGCTCCAAATTTGGCACAAGGGTGTTCTTTACTATTTCTTGCGTGTCCTCCTAATTTGGGATTAATTGGAGTGGTGGTTCAGTACCTCTCTTAGACCTCCCAAGGTATAAAAGATTATAATCGAAATTACTAAAAATAGTAATTTAAAATTAAGATAGACCGTTTCAATTGTGTACAAGAATTAACTAGTATTTAAAGTACAGCGCGGACTGCATATGGGCGAAATCAGCCCGTGGGTTCGGATTCTGGAACCTTTGAAATGTTCAAGGGCTAACGAAGATAAATTAAAAATCACTATAACTCAAAAACTAATGACGCTATATTGATGAAATTTAAGCTAGGTTACTAGTAATGAAAGTACCGCGGGGATTGGGTCTGCCCGGACAATAAGTTCGGATTCTAGAAGCTTTTCGTCGAATTGAGGCAAAACGAGTATAATTTCCAAAACCAAAGAACACAGAACCTTAAAATTTGGGGACAGGTGTTTCTTCTTATTTGCTTTGTGTACGTGAAGTTTTGGATGAATTGTAATAGCGGTTTGTGGACTATCCCCACAACTCCCAAGACCTTAAAGCATATATTCGAAATTAATAAAGATAGTAACTTTTATATCTGTATATTTCTAGCAGCTTTATAATCTTTCCACTTATTGATATTATATGTTGATAAAGAATATATTTTATACAATCTAATTTTATTTGTTTTTAGTCTCTGTAATTCATCATTAAACCATTCTACTCTATTATTATTGATTTTAACAGTTTTTCTTAAATTATTTAAACCTAATTCAATTATTTTGCTAAATTTCTTACTACTATCTTTAAGTTATCAAAACACAATATATTTTCAAAATTTTTTCTGTGCAATTCTTGTATAAAAAACTCTTTATTACACTTTATATACGAGAACTTAGCTTCATTAAATTTTTTTCTGCACATATTTTGATGTATATGGCTTCATGATCAGCTATTTTACAATTTTTGTCAATATTGACTATGGTATCTTTTAAATAATCGACTAGTACATAATCTATATGGGTTTTGGTGTCTTTTGTTATTCTAGTATAATTTTTTACTAGCTGTTTCAAGCCAAAATCTTAATTACTTCAACAATTTTAAATCTTTCATTACTTGCAGTTTTATAATCTATGTTGAAATCCTCATTATTACTTAAAATTCTTTTCCAAAAAATCCCTTAACATACCTACAAATTCATTTACTGTCATATTAGGTGATCTGTAAAAGGCTATCATATTCCATTTAATATTTGCCACTTTTAATTGAAATATTAGAATCCATATTTTATAATCCCTTGCTAGGCACTTAATCCGATTAGATTCAATATTTTCATTGATATAAACTAATACTCCTCCTGTGTGTCTTGAATTGGAGCAAACTTGATATATTTTGTACCCAGCCAAACTGATCTCACTGTTTTCTATTTCAAATAAAATCATATTTGCAAATTCATCAAATTAAATATAAGTATTTTGTTTCGTCTGTTTAAGAAATAAATCTTATTAACCTAATATAATGTAAAAATTTACATTTAAAATGAATTTGAACGAAATAGCGGTCTAAAAGCTATAGAGATTTTTTTTATTTTGTTTTTGTTTTGCTTTGTAATTTCTTTATTCTGGTATGTATATTAAAATTGCTTACATATCGTCAATGCATGAGTTTATTTTATTTTGTTTTGCTTCGTTGTCCAAGCCACGCACAACAAATAGAAGAATAGATAATAATATGTACATATATCTGTGTTAAATAAAAATAATATTGAAAAGAAAGTGTATTGCTAAAATAAAATGTTTATCTTTCCCATGGTTATTTTTCAGGCGTTCCTGCACGAAATGAACAATATGAAAGTTCTAAATTTGTCATTGTATTTTAGAAATACATTTATTGCATAGTTTGCATATATAAGTTTTTCTTAAAGGTGCATATACTAAGTATTTAAATTAATATCAATTTTTTTTTTTCTTATTTCTTATTAAATTTTGTGATAAAAAGCTAATCAAAGCATTAATCGTTTAAATTTAGATTAAAAACGATCAAATTATATAAACTTTTATATATATATATATTATCACAAATTAGCATTTCTTTCAAATAACTTTGAGTTTCATCAAAATTAATGACACAAATAACAGCAGCATTATGATTGTAATACTTATTTATAACCGAATTCTCAAAATTGCTTACCATAAAATATAATTCGTACGTTGTGCAAGTAACATCGAGCAGCTTAAAACTTAAAATTAATTACTATAATTAACATTGCTTATTTCTATAATTAACATTGCCCAAGGAAAATTAAATTCATATTGTTTTTAATTGAAAATAATTTTTTTTCTTTTTTTCTTTTGCATCTACTCTATTATTAATTATTTTATTTTATTTATGAATAATTACTTTAATTTACTGATCAATAATAAATACATCAGACATTTTTTTTTCAAACATTCAAATTTGACACTTCAAAACAAGCATTTACGATTTCGCATCCAACAATCAATCGAATGGTATGAAAGTTCGGCATGCGTATTTTATACAAAAACCAATTCCTCCTAATTCAGAATCTCACATTTATATAAACATAAATATTCTGGAAAAGTCGTATAAAGCTCATTTTTTAACCAACTCTAATTTTAAATTAGGGTTTGCTTAAAATTTTAGAATTGGATTCAAAATCAGAATTGACCCCTTTTCCAGAACATTCATATTTATGTAAATAAGAGAATCTGAATTAGAAGAGATTTTTTTTGTATGAAATAGGTATGCTGAATTCTCTTACCATTCGATTGATTTTAGCGTTGGATGCGAAATCTAATTTCAATATTTTTAACATTGCCACCGCTAACTAAATTATTAAAACTGGATTTTTTTACTATATAAAAGTGTAATAATACGAAATTATTTACAATATACAAATTCTCTAATCCAAATTTATTTCAATGTAAAAATGTAGACAAAAATACTAATTAAAAACCGTTTATTAAACAAACCATAACCTACAATAATTCATAAAGAAAGAATTAATGTAGGTTCTGAACCATATTTATGTAGTCTATGTTCTGAACAAACTCATTTATTCAACTTTATAATGAAAGAAAATTTATTCTAAACGCATAAGAAAACGCATATGCATTTTTTTGACAGAATACCGCAGGATAAGAAATCACATTAGAAGAAAAGAGTCGGCAGCATTCTTTTGTCGTTCAAATTCTAGTAATTCTATTGTTTTGTTTTGATCATATAATGTTGACTGTTATTAGTTAATGTCGAAAAAAATATAAACGTTGAATTGGTGTAATTTAATTGAATTGGTTAAATAAAAGAGAAAACAAAACTTTAATTTCATAATTCGGGATGAATTTACTTCCCAAAACTCACGAAGAATTCAGTAAATCTGAATACTGGAACTCTTTTTTCAAAAAGCGTGGAGAAAAGTCATTTGAATGGTATGTGTTTTTTTAGTAAAAAAAATTTTACCATAATATTGAATTTTTATAGGTATGGAGAATATTTAGAACTATGTGAAGTATTTAACAAATATGTAAAGCCTAAAGATAATATTTTAGTTGTTGGATGCGGTAATTCAAAACTTTCAATGGATATGTATGATACCGGCTACAAGTATGGTTAAGTTTAAAACTTATAAGCATGTTTGTAGTTAAAAATATACAAAAATACCATATTATTTTTAGAGATTTAATCAATATTGATATTTCAAATGTTGTCGTAAATCAAATGAGGGATATCAATCGTCACACTAGACCCAATATGCAATTCTTACAAATGGATGCAACAAAAATGTCATTTCCTAATGAATGTTTTTCAGTAGTAATAGATAAAGGTACTTTAGATGCTTTAATGACAAGCGATGATAAAGAAGTTATATTAAGTGTCCAAACATATTTTGAAGAAATATGTAGAGTTCTTAAGTAAACAATTGAAAGAAATAGTATACATTTATATTAAAATGTTAAATTTTAGAAATGGTGGACGTTATGTTTGTATAAGTCTCCTACAGGAACATATTGCTAAGTTTACTATAAATTTTTTTCCCAAATATAATTGTATGCTACGAGTTGTTCGGTGTATTGAAGCAGAAACTATTGCAAATAATGAAAATAATGATATGTGCTTTCCTATTTTTGCAGTTATTGCTACCAAATTTAAAACTCTTCATCAACCGGTATTTAATTTAAATAGTTATTTGAATATCAGTATTATCACACTTTGACTTTTTTATTCAAGGTTTTAGAAACTTGTATGGCAGGAAATAAAATGCAAAGAGTGTCATCTACATCGGACATTTTAACTGCTATTGACTCTATACAAAAAACAGCATTAATTTTCAATTCACTTAAAAAGAAATCTCTTCAAGGTAACATTTTTATATTTTCAAATCTTTCAAAAAAAAAATAGTCAAATTTAAATTTTGCTTTAAACTTGAAATAATTATGAATAAAAATTGGTTAGATAAAGAGGACGAAATTGTAATTGAACTTTGCCAACCAAATAATGAGAAAACACGTTTTACAATATACATTGTTGAACAATCATCTCAAAGAGGCTATTCAAAGTTCGGTGGATTTATAGTTCCACAAGGAAGGTAATTTTAAAAAGTAATTTTTTAAAAAACTATTTATTATTAATTTCAGAGAAAATGAGTGGTTATTTTCTACTAAACCGGGAAGAAAAAAATTACTTAATTCATCAAAACATAATCGTTTAGCAATTATAATATTGCATAGAGATCAAGTATATGACACTTTAGAAAAAATTCAAGAAGAACTTGATAGTACATTACTTAATTTGAAACCTATTGGAATGAAAGAGAAGGTAATTATAATTTTAATTACATAGTTTGAATTATGTTTTTTAATTTGCAGATTCTTTATTTATCAATAGGACCAGACGTTGGTAAAAGGGAGCTTATTAAGAAAGGCTATTCAGATTTTTCTGGTGAATATAGAGTAGAAGATGTGGAATATGATGATGGAAAAATATTTAGGCGTTTAATATTTATGAACAATCAAAATGTTATTCAATCTGAAGCCCTTGTAGAAAAAGGTATTTTGTTAAATCTAACATAATTAACTGTTTAACTTTTTTATATATTTCAGTTAAGAAAAAAAATATTACTGAAAAAAGAATAAACATTACTTATTTAGCTTGTGAACATCATATTTATATAATAATAGGTGTTCAATTTGGTTTGAAAAATGTACAATGCGATATTTTAGAAGATATATTAGTTGTGGGTTTAGGAGGTGGTGGCTTATGCTCCTTTATTCACAATATATTTAGGTATCTTAAAAACATTAACTTATTTTGTTATCAATATTTTAATTTATTGAATGTTTTAGAAGCATTAACGTTCATGCTGTAGAAATAGATGAGGAAATGTCAAAAGTTGCAGAAAATTATTTTGGATTAAAGCTTGATAAAAGATTACAGATTTTTATTGAGAATGGTTTAAAATTTTTAAAAAACACTTCAACAAAATATAAAGCAATTGTTTTTGACGTAGATAACAAAGAGCTGTCTTTGGGAATGAGTTGTCCACCTAAAGAATTTTTGAATGATGATATTCTTAAAATTGTGCAAAAATTAATTGAACCCGATGGGATTTTTATATTAAATTTGGTTTGTCGTGATGAAAAATTGAGAGATGAGGTTTTAGTTAAGTTAAAGGAAGTTTTTAATAATATTTTTACGTATAAATTGGACGAAGAAATTAATGAAGTGGTATTTTGCACAAATCAAAGCGAAAATTTAAATTTAAATAAAATGCGTAAAGATTTAGAAAAATCTGGTAAAATATTAAACAATTTAGTTAAAAAGAAAACAGTTATAAAAAATCCTTTTGAAAATATTTCTGACTTTCTAAATAACATAATTGTTGTATAGTTTATAAAAAAATAAAGAAGCTACTAAACTTAAGCTTTATTTTGGTGTTGTTAGTAATTGAAAAAGCTTTAAATTTAAATAATTTGAAATTAATTTTCAGGAAAGTTTTAATTTTTTACGGTTGATTGTTCTTTAAAGAAAGTATATTTATGAATAGTCCTTACCACATGCAATGTTATAAATGAGGATATATATATATATATATATTTACGAGGGAATGGAGAGCTCGAAAGCCATTCATTGAAACTGCGTGACTTTAACACACCCAAACCACACCGATTTTTAACCAAATCTTAGGTGGGAACCTGTGATACAAATGTACAGTTTGGTTACAGGGATGAGCATGAAGAATTTTGGGACTATGTTGAAGGCTATTTGTGATTTTTGGATTATATGGATCATGGGATAAGGAAAATTGGATGGGACATTTAGAAGAAAGATGTTAATGTCCTTCTTAAAATTAAAGAAGAACATTTAACTATAATAAAAATGTTCCATAAAGGTTCCATGAACATGAGCGCATGACAAACGGATTTCCAAGGGCCGCGTTACGTCATTTCGTTATGTCAATTGTGCAGGGATGAGCATCTGTTGTCCTCCCGGTTTCCCATTGGAAAATATTGAGTGAAATCATAAATTGCTTAGTTTTTTTATAGCAGGTGTTAGTTCCTACAGGATATCTATAAAACAAAGGCAGTAACCAAACTGCACCACGTTGGCTCGAGTGGACTGCACTTTGAGATAACATTGGCATCATATATAAGACGAATAGTTCTATAACGACAAACGGTATATGGGATCAGAAGAGGGAATGTAAATTTTGCAGCGATACAAGAAACCCAAATCCTTAACTGCGTCCTTAAGTGCTCCAAAAATACGATTGGACCAAGTTAATTTTTGGTTTAGCTCGATCCCCAAAATGTTCAAGTCTGCCGTATAATGCAAAGCTTCTCCATGTCATTTATATTTGAAAGAGACTAAACCTTAAAACAGATGCCTGAGGGATCAGCTTTTATTTTAAAATCTTTGAAAAATATCCATAAACAAGAACACGAATCGTTCGATTCGAAAGGAAATCTTCAATCTACTTAACAATGACTTTACCTAAAGCCCTGCATTTGGCCAATAAAGCATAATGCCAAACTCGATCGAAAGCTTTAGCAATATCCGAAGCTACTACATCAGACTCGCCAAAATTATGAGACTGGTATTAAGCTTCTTGCACAGATAGGTCATGAGACCACCAATTGGCCCTGTGAGTCTCCAAACCGCTGTTTCTTTTTCTTTTTTAATAATGGCTTTTTTGCCAATCCGGTTAAACCAAGTTTTCGGTTTTCGCGTAATAGACTTCTTGGAGTGATAATAGAATAGTTTGACTATTCGCATTTGCAGCAAAGTCAACATTCGTACCACGAAAGCACAGTGACTAATTAAAGGTTTTGTAAAAATTGTTTAGATCTTCCCAGTTAGCAGCAAGTAGGTTACAGCGCCAAACTAATTTTATGGGAAGGGGCCTTTGACTGAATTGAGTGTTAATTCCAACAAGAATTTTAACCAAAACGTCATTTTGAAAGTTGGGCTAGAAGATTTATATTTGACAAGAGTGATGGAAGCAATGTTTTGTAGGTAGATGGAGTTACCTCTTTTGGAAGCGAAGTGTGAAATAAGTGTATGGCCGTTATAACAACTATGTATGTTTTTAAATTCTGAAATTGCGTATGTGCCTCTCTAGCAAGTATTTGAACTTTGTTATATAATTTTTAAATTAAAATTATGTTGTATTTTTCAAACTTTTACAAACAACATTAAAATTCAATATGATTATAATTGTTTGTTGACTATATTATAAATATACTTACATTTTTCAAAATAGATCAACAGTTGTGAATAGATCACAATGACTACAACTGCTAATGTTGTATTTTATTTTTGATAAAGCCATTATAGATAAGTTTAGAAACTCTTTTAGTTACACCACCTGATCTTCTTATTGCCATTATTTTTGGGAGTATACTGTTTTTTATTTTTTTGACTTGATTGTCCCATCTACGGGTTTGGTAAATTGTGCTCAAACTCCCAAATATTTTATATTTTGTGTTCTGCTAAGGAGAATATTGTTAACTTTAATATTAATTCCTTCACAGCTTTTTAGTTTATAAATCTGAATAACATGTTATTGGTTTTTAAAATTCAACCAATTATTATAGGCCTTTAAATTACTATTTAAAACAGTTTCCAATTCATTTAGTGTGTTTGCATTGGCAACAATATTGGTATTATCGGCATACATATACATACATATTTTAAAAAAAACCGTCATCACCATTGAAATTCAGCCAGTTTGCACAACATGCTCGGGTAGCTGCCATATAACTTCTTGTTTTATATGAGCATTACTCTGTACTTATTAAAGCTGGGTATCTGAAATTTTGCCAAAATTAGTTAAGTGTAATGGCCAAAGTTACTGGAAAAGTTGGTTGGTCTACTGCAGAGGGTTCGAATAAGTGCCATACAACTCCTTCTTTTATATGAGCATTACACTACACCTAATAAAGCTTAGTGTTTGAAATTTTGCCAAAAGTAATTAATCGGATGATATTATAATGTTTATACTACGGTCATACGGGTATCCCAGAGTTGACACAATCTACTCTACTACACACTTCCTCGTTTTTTTTCTTATTCGATTTTTTTCTTTTCTTTAGTGTCATAGTATTCATATTCTTGAATCATGTTACATGTATGTAGAGAATAAAAATAAAGGGTATACTATAAAATAGAAATAGTTACAATACATTTATCTTCGTGCCAACGATATTCAGAGAATTTTAAAAAATATGCGAAAAAAGTTTCATACAAATTTTTAACATGAAAATGTTTATCTATATATAATTCTTAATCAATGATTATATTTAGACGATATGTTACATATAGAATTTATGGATAAAAATTTAGACAAGCCGTTTGAATCTTGCTCAAAAGAAAAGTTGCAAAAATTGGATTCATTTGATGTCAAAGCCCTATTCCCAAGCATACCATTTAAAAAGTCCATCGATATACTAGAATAGTGGCTCCTTCAATATAAGACATAAATTTTGTTCGAGGTGAAACTCTTCAACCTCCAATTGTTAACCCACTTTTGCAACCAATAACAAGATTTCACAACACAATCAATTGCCAACAACGATTATACAATCGCCCTTTCTAGGCTAAGAGTTAGGAACTTTATAAAACGATTATTATTCGATTATACAACAACGATTATACCCTTCTAGCCTAAGAGATGATAAAGTTTATAACATGATCAGATTATATTTGTCATACCTGTTTGATGATGAATATAATAAAATATTGGAAGGTAAGACCAGAACAAGTATAAAAGTTTTAATTGAAAACGAAGGCTTACCAACCGAATACAAAGAATAATATAAATTATATATTAAATTTCATGAAACTAAAAGCAAAGATAATGAATACAACAAAATTCATTATCTTTGCTAAAAGTATATGTTCCAAAGATGTTTCTGTAGTAGTAATTATTACAATTACTTACAGGTTTCAAATGATAATTTTAATAAATTTTTTCATGTTAAAAATAATTTAAATAAGACCTCTACACATTTGATTGATCCTTCAATTTTGATTAATTTATCATTGTATTATCAAAATGCCAGAGCTCTTAGGACCAAAACTTAACTTAACTTAAATGTCCTACTTAAATCAATAAATTTAATGGTTAAATTGTTCTCCTAACAATCTTGAGCTCTTTGATAGCTTTTGCTCGTTTTTAGAAAGACAGATACTCTAAAATTAATTTATCTAATTGTTACATTCCTAAAGGGGAAGGAGTATTGATTTCCGTTAAAAACTCTTTTAATGCAAATGAAATTCCTATTTCTAACGCTGGCTGTCTTGATTGACTGTGTGAATATAAAATTTTCAAATACAAGTAGAAGTCACGACTCACACATAGAAGTCAAGACCGGTTGTGCATTTTTTTTAGTTCAAATTTTTTTTTACAAATATCCAAAATTTAAAGGGTTTCTTTAAATTGAAGAAATTGTCACTTAGTGTTAACCAGTTTTGCTTAGATAATAAAATTCTAGGTAAAATTCCAAATTTTGGTGGAGTTCACAATTGATTTCCAAGAACCGAAAAAAATGGAAGGGTGAGGGCAGATCCATCATAAGTTTGCTAAGTAAAAATTTGGGAACCATCCCCATTGAAGGGCTACGAGGTCTTAAAAATTAAAACTTTTATGTTTTTATAAAACAGTAATTTATTTACCAGTGTAAGTTTTTCCAAAATTAAACATTAACATTGAAGCTCAACATTATATTTCGCACTTATTAACAGGTTTTCTTGAGTGCATTATGGTTATCTTCTAAGTATTTCACTATTAGTCATATAATAAATAAATTTATGAAATAACTAAATTATAATATTATCATTTATTTTTATATATATTTTTATAAAAATTAATGATTAAATACTCAGTAAGAAACCGTATATATAATTTTGAAAATGTGCTTTTTAAAAACTCTTGGTTTTTTTCCTCAATTCTTTTAGCAATACTTTTACATTGTCAATTGTTTTATATGGCATTCAATTTTGAATCTTTACAATGATTTATATGAGATTTTTCATTTCAAAATTTAAATTTCGAATAAACGTTAATTAATAAAATAACAGTTTTAAACTTTAAGAAAATTAAAAAAATAGGATAACTAAAACATAATCAAAAGAGTGAATCTAAAATGACAAAAGATTTATAATATATATGTATATAATGTATAAAAAGAAATATAAAGATTTTTTCGATGGTCTAATACATTATATAAAATATGGGAAATCAATTATTATATTTATATTAAAATTAAACTTCGAATTAAATTAAACTGTAATGATTATCTTCCATTTTAAATTTTAATAAAATAAGAGTATAAAACTCAGCAGAAAATGTAAACTTGAGCTGTACAAATCTCTTATCAGACCGGTGTTATGCTACGGCAGTGAAACGTGGACGATCACCCAAGCGACGGCAAACTTACTTTCCCGTTTCGAAAGAAAAATACTCCGTAAAATTATCGGGCCAATTATCGATCAGGGCCAATTTAGAATGCGACGCAACGCAGAGCTATACAATGTATACACCGACAGCGATGTTGTGACATACATCAAGCTACAACGGCTTAGGTGGGCCGGTCACATACAACGTATGCCAGGTTTCCGCATTCCAAAAAAAGTATTAAACGGGAAAATAGATCGAAAAAGACCAGTGGGAAAGCCGAGAAATCGATGGGTTGATGCTGTCGAGTCAGACGCTGTATCAATGCTGCAAGAGCAAAATTGGATAACTGCTGCCCAAGATCGCGTGAACTGGAAGAGGATGATTCAGGAGGCCAAGGTTCGACAACGGACTGTAGCGCCATAGAAGAAGAAGAAGAAGAGTATAAAACATCATACTATTTGTTTAACTTTTAAAAATTTTTCTCACGGCGTAATTTTTTATTTTTAAATGCTTCTTAGCGCTCCTTTTAAAAAATTTTGCACTTTAAAAAACCAAATTTGGCAACCCTGGTTAAAATCTTAACCTACTTTTCTTATTTGTTTTGTTTGTTTTTTTTTTTATTTCTTTATTGAGCTCATAAAAATTTTAACAACTTAAATTTTTACAATTTTGTCTAACAATTCAATATGGCTGACTTAAATATATGTTCTGCCAACTATGACATTTAAAGCAATATGTTTAACATTAGTGTTACCATCTATCTCAATTTATTTTACTTAGTAAATATACTTCATACAATTTAAATTCTATTTACATACTTGCTCAAGGCATATTTACATATGTTCTATAATTATTTTATTCTTTTTTTTTTTTTTTTTTTTTTTGATTTTTTCCTTATATTTATTTTACTTAATCTAATTTAATTTACTTCAAAATTTCATTCAGACTTAAATAATAATCAGTCTAATCAAATTAATTTCATTTACATTAACTACAATCATCTTATAATTAAGTGTAAATCTATTTTGTTTATTTATCAGCTATTTTATCATCTAATGGTTGATTTTTGTACTTTCAGCTTAACCTCTATGTTGATTTGGAAGTGCTTTTGTATAAAACGGAAGTGATATATTTTCATGCTCATTATCAATGTTGAATAATTAGCTTCATTAAGCTAATTGGTGATATGTAATAGTTATTTTGTAAAGGCACTTGGATTTGATTAGTAAATATGTTCCGTAGTAAAACATTAGTATGTGTTTCTAGTAGTTTACTTATTACTTTTGTAGAATTTTTAATATTGTTTTTTAACAGTGGTTTCATGTTCGCTTGTTCATACAGAATTTTGTTTGGAAAAAATTTTTTGTTTTGTCTTCTGTGTTTTCCTGTACAAAAACGAAGAATCTTCCTTTCGAAGTTTTCTAACTGATTTGCCATGGTTGGGGAAATTTGCATCCATGTTGAGAATCCGTATCCAAGAATTGGTCTTATGAGACTTTTGTAAATTAAGCATTTAGTTGATTTTTGAACAAAATTGGATGATAGTAGTGGTTTCAATTTTGCCGTTACTCCTCTTGCTTTATTTAGTACTTTTTTTGCATGTGAGTTAAATTTGAATTTATTTGTAAAATCTACTCCTAAGTAAGTTATCACATTCTTTAGTGGTATGTTTTTATTTTCAATTTTGCAGGATAATGTTTTACTTTCGCTTACTGCTTTGTGATGTCCCCTACCGCTTGCATTTCTGAAACATATGATATTACATTTGTCATAGTTTAGGTTCATGTTCCACTTTTTATAGTATTCAGTAATTTTAGGTATATCTTTTTTTATCTTGAGTAATGCTTCACTTGGTTTTTCTTCATTCGCAACTATTATTGCATCATCAACAAATAAGATGGCACCAGAATCTCTATCATTAGGGCTTATTATGGGAAAATCGTGTGTGTATATGTTAAATAGTTTCGGTCCAAAGATAGAACCTTGTGGTACTCCTGTTTCAATTTTGAAGGATTCAGATGTCTCCGTTGCAATCGCTATAATTGATTTTCTCCCCGAGAGAAAGTTCTTAATTATTTTTATTATCCACACTGGAAAGTTAAGACACATTAATTTATATATTAATCCTTCATGCCAGACGGTATCAAAAGCTTTGGCTAGATCCAGTTCAAGTGCCACCGTGCTCATTTTATCTCTTAAATTGTTTATAATATAATCCGAGAAAACCAATGTAGCATGCTCCGTTGAGTGACCTTTTCGAAACCCGAATTGATTATTTTGTATTATGTTCTTTTATCAATTCTATTCATTAACGTCCTCTCGAGTAGTTTTCCTATATTTGATAGTAGTGCTATCGGTCTGAAGTCTTTTACATCTTTCGAACTCTGTCTTTTTGGAATAGGTATTAATTTTGCTATCTTCCAAGCATTAGGAAAATATCCAATATTGATGATAAAACCTTATCTACTTCATAAAGGCATTTCTTTAATATAAAGTTGGAAATTTTGTCTATACTTGATGATTTTTTTGTATTAAGTTTCTTTCTCATACTTTTAATTTCCTCCTGATTTGCGAATATATTTTGGTTGTTTGGATCGTTCGCTGGATTATTAATATTTCAAAATTTTCAACTGCTTGGCTAACTGTTCTTGAGAATTGAGTATTATTACTGGATAGCGTATTTTTTGCAAAGGTGCTAGAGAAACAGTCTTTAAAAGCATTTAGTTTCTCTTGAACTGAATTTAAAACTTTATCTTCATTATATAATACATCACTATTTATGTTTGTCCTGAACCATTTTCTTCCTGAGATTCTATCGATTTCTTTGTAACATGTTGGTGATGGTTTTATTTTTCTTAATCTTTTTTTGAATTCTTCATTTAATTCGATTCTAATTCTGTCCTTTAATATTTTGTTTAGACAGTTTATATTTGACGAGGTTCGTTTGTATTCCTCGCTAATTCTATTTAAATTTGCATGATATATTCTTTTTCTTTTCCTTAACCACTCATTCCTTGTTTTTAGCAGCTGTTTTGTTCCTTCAGAAATGCCTTTATACTTCCTTCTTATTTCCGCCACTTTTTTGGAGTGTTTAAGTATCCCTTCATTTATTATTTTTTCAATTTTAAATACATTTTCATCAATTTCGTTAATATTCATATTTCTGTCCACCGGCAATTTGTATTATCAAATGAATACGAACAGCTTACTAACACGGTTTGCAAATCCTTTACATTAACATTTAAACAAATTTTTATTGCATAGTGGTCCGACCGTGATGGTAATGTCTGGCAATATCTCTCTTGAATATTCATATCATTTGATATTAGAAAATAGTCTAATTTAGATGCTGATCTTGGATGCTATGTTGGACCATCTGCTTCGTATAAGTTTACGTCAAGGTATGCTCCATTGTCCAACCAGTTTTTTAGTTTTTCACCATTCCTGTTATTTACGGTGTCCTTCCATTGCTTATGTCTCGCATTGAAATCTCCACCTATAATCATTGATTTGTAGTTGCGAACTAGTTCTACTAGTTTGTCTAGTTCATCCATCATTGAATTACCTATATTTGTAGGTATATATATACTTGCTATTAGCATCTTTTTATAATTTCCGTTTATGTCTTTAATGCTTAAGCTGGCTAAGCACTGGTCAATTTTAGTATTATTGTTACTTATGTTTACTGCCATAACATGTAATTTGTCCTTTAGTACAATTGCTGTCCCTACTCCGTTATCGTTTCTCAGTATTTTGTATCCTTCCAATTCGACTCTAGGTCTTTTTTTTAATTTAGTTTCTCCTATCAGTCCTATGTCTACATTGTGCTCTATTAAGAACTTGTTTAACGACACTCTCCTTTCGTGTGATATATTGAATTCATATTTATAGCAATTATTTTTATTTTACCAGATGCCATTAGTATACACACAATGACCCCACAAAACTCAAGTACGCTAATTGTTTTTCACTAGAATCTCTCATTCGTTGATAACTGGGCCAGAACGATTTGATTTTGTTTAATAACACACTGAGTGGCATGTTAAATAGATTATTCGAGTCATTCATAAACTCCTCAATAAGGTTTCTACTTCCATTTACTGTATAGTTGTTTGTGTTTTGTTTTACCTTTTCTGCATATGAATTTTTGTTATTTCTTGTTTCACTATGTATTTCTTTTTTCCCAATAATAAATCGATTTTTCATCTCAGTAGTTGATTTTTGTTTTTTTTTCTCTATAACTGATGAATCTTTGGCATTCTTTATAGCTTGCTATGTGATCCTCCGAACCGCAATTTGCACATTTTTTATATTGTTTATCCCCCTCGCCTTTCGAACTTGAGCTCTGCCCTGATGGTTTGTTTATACAAACTTCAGATTTATGTGATTCACTACAAATTAAGCATTTTATTTTATTTGCACAGTACTTACTAGTATGTCCAAACCTTTGGCATCTATAACATCTTATTACACCATTGTTTCTAAACTTCATCCAAGTTATTTTAGTATATTGCAAGTATATTTTAATGTTGTCGAGCAATCTTAAATCTTGTCCCTCTTTGAGCTGCACAGTGAATAAGTTAGTTGGGTAGTTCTCCTTCCTGGAGTTTGGCGTTGTGAAAATTGACACTTTTTCTATTTTAATCTCCGGCACTAGGAATTCTATTTCACCTCTAATTTCATCTACATCTGAATCCCCATCCAATCCTTTCAGTAGTACCGCTGCTTTTCTTACCTCTCTAGGGGGAAAAGTAAACGCTTCCACATTAGTTTTCTTCAGTCTATCAATTAAGAATTGGTGAATTACAACATTATCTAAAAATACTTTTATTTTAGAAAATCCAATGGATACAAATTTATAAATAGGATTTTCTATTTGAAGATCTTTAGCCGCTTCCTTTATCAATTCCTCCATTGTCTTCGCTTTTAAACCTGTCACAAATATTGGCGGACAGTAATTTATTTTACCTGTCAGTATTTTGTTTGACACATTTTTAGTTTCTTTGTTAGCACTATTTACATTTTCCCTGTTTAAACGATTTATATTATTCTTATTTTCTTTATTCTTATTACCCTTATATTTATTATTTTCCTCAACTTCAATTTGTTCCCCCAACCTGGCAAATCTATTATTTTCCTCAAAATTTTCTTTGTTAACCACTTTATTCAAATTTACTAAACTCATACTAATATTTTTATTCATATTTACATTTTTATTCAAATTTAAATTAACACTTTTATAATCATTATTTTTATTCGCCTTTTTGCTTCTTTTTCTTTCAATTACCTTAAATTCCAGCGCTTGCTTATTACAATTAGATATCATCGTTGACCATTTGCTTGACGTGCTACTGGAGCTGCTTACATTGAGCGACGTACTGTCACGTTTTCTTTTCCTATTGTAGTCTTCACCATCACTGTTTACTATTTCTTCATCAACAATCTCCACTTCAACAAACTGCCTTAGTTCTTCCACCTTCTTCTCAGATAGTAGGCTTGCCACACTGCCTGCTAGATTTACCTCTTTCTTTTTGAAGTTTTCATCTTCCTCCTCCTTCATTTTAAATTTTTGTTTTTCTTTTTAATTATATTTGAATATTTAAATTTTCAAATATTTAACTTTTTTTTTTTTTTTTCGATTTTTCGTCTCAATATAATTACTTTTTTCAAAATAATTATTTTTTTTTATATATATATACTTAGGATGATTTAAGATTAAAATTTTAAAAAAATTTTAAACAACTTTACTCGGTGAATAATTGACCGGAAGTGATTATTTATTTTGTTTAGAATACAAATATAACAACCGTTGTATTATATTCAAAACTAGGAAGATTATAGTTGCCCTTGTTTAGCTTTAATTTCAACTCCGTTCTAAAATTTGCAAGCAAAAACAATATAGAAATTGTTTACAAAACCGCTTTGTGTAAATTTCAAAATTCTAGCTTTTAGTTTTGAAATATCGTGCTGAACGGTCTGCCACAATATCGACCTTATTGGACTGCTAGATCGAGTTACTTTTCAATGCTGATCCAATCCCTGAGTCTATCATGTCTAGTTCGAGGCGTTAAAAACGGAGTAGCGATTTTAAATATTTAAATGGACCCTAGGTACCTACTACCTTATCAAATACTATATATAAATATCAAATGATGTATTTATTCATAACCTACACTAATTCTTTTTAATGTTCTAACCTACACTAAAAAGAATTAATGTAGGTTCTGATTTATTTCAAATTTTTGAGTATAGGTATATACTTTATACATTTTTTCTTGAAGCTGTTCATCGTTTTGTTCCTGTTATTCCTATTAATTCAGGTAAAATTTTGCTTTCTTTTCAAACTCTTCGTCTAAAACGACAATTGAGATATTACTCTCGTCGGCTTCGAGCAGCAATTCGTACTTCTAATTATCAATCAAATATCAATTCGTCGTGATTTCAATTTCGTTCGTCAGATGTATGTTAAATCGCTTTGTTTTGATTATCGTAACCATTATGCTAACATTGTTTCAGGAACTGTATGCAATCGTCAATGCTATGATCTTATCAAGCATTGTAAACCTAAACAAAACTGTGTTTCTAGTTTGAATTCAATCATTGATGTTGATGATCATACTATTATTAATGATTTATCTCAGATCCCTGAAATTTTTGCAAATCGATTTCAGTCACAACATGAAACCACATTTCAATACCACTCAATGAATGAATCACTGGTTGACGGTTCCATCGAATTCCTAAATAACTTTAATTTCCCTATTAGGTTTTCTAATGAAATATCTGCTTCAATTGTAGATAGGGTAAGTCTTCAAAGTCTGAATAACTCATTGTCGAATAATCAAAGAAATCTTCTTACCTGTCGTGACGAAGTTCAAGAAGTTATCAATACACGTATAAATAAGAAGAGTTCCGGTTGTGATCGAACTCCAATTTGTTTATTTAAGTTCTTCTCACCAGAGATAATTTTATTTTTTACAATCTTTTTCAATCAGCTCATTTCCTCTGGTTATTTCCCTAAAATTTGGAGAATGGCCATTGTAATACCGATTCCTAAATGTGGGAAGGATAAAAATTTTGTTAATAATTGGCGCCCAATCAGTCAACTAAATTCAATATCTAAGCTTTTTGAAAAAATTGTTGACTTAAGGCTTTCTTCTCAGTTGAAATCTATTTTACCACCCTTTCAATTTGGTTTTATTAATAAAAAATCTACTTATCATCCTTTGTCACGATTTACCTCTGATGTAGCCAAAGAACTGAACAATGGGTGCATAACAACGGCGTTAGCTTTAGACATTCAAAGTGCCTTTGATACTGTATGACATAAGGGTCTCCTTCATAAATTGGTTAGGTTTGGTGTCAATACACATATAATTAACATTATACGCCATTATCTGACTGATAGAACTTTTGTTGTTGGTCGAAGTAATTCTTCTACCGTTAGTAATTTTGTTGCTGGAGTACCTCAAGGTTCTGTCTTAGGCCCAAAGTTATTTAATACATATTTTCCTGATATTCCTACTACATTATTAGTTCAAATTTTGCAGTTTGCGGATGATATTTTACTTTATATCTCACACAAAGCACCTTTAGTTACATCTCAGATATTAAATAATTATTTAAATACTTTGATTGATTACTAGACTAGTTGGAAGCTTAAAATAAATGTAAGTAAAACTGAGCTTATTAATATCATAGGGGTCAAAGCTGTTTCCCCATCTTTGGTAAAGCGGTTAAAATTAAAACAAAAAATCGTTTTAAATAATATTGTGATCTTACCCAGTAAGCAATTTAAGTATTTAGGTGTTTATTTTTCCTCAAATTTCAAATTTATTTCCCATATTAATAAAATTATATATAAGGTTAACTCCGCTTCTTTTCAAATCTCTAAAGTAATGTTTAGTCAGTTTTTGGAACCTAAATTTCGTTTGTTTATTTATAAGGTCTATATTCGGTCTATTATTCAACACGCTTCTATGGTGTGGCTTAATCCTATTTTAGTTTCAGCTCATCAAGTTGAGAGATTACGCTTACTTGAAAGAAAGATAATTCGTCGTGCTGGAGGCTTTCATAGACAGCGTGGCTCTTACTTATATATTAATAATAGTCTACTATATGAACAATCTGGAATCAATAGAATCGATAGATTCTTAACTAAAATTAATCTTAAATTTTTCGCTAATTGTTTTAATCACGAAAATCGTTTTATTCGTGGCTTGATCGAACCTTTTTCTGAAAACGTTAAATATTTTTCGCCTTCATTTATATTTCACTTCTCTAATAATAATTCACTGTTTTCTGATGGTGAACTTTTGTTATACCACCATGGTAGTCACAATCCTGACTTGCTGGTTTACGACACTAACCAGTGATCATTAGTATGTAAGTTAGTTTTAGTTTTGTTGTTGTTTTTTTCTATTTCATTACATGTTTTTTTATTATTTTTTTCATTAATTTTATTACTAATATTGTTGATAATTGTTTGTAATTTATTTTTTTTAATTCTGATTTGTTGTAAGCTCGCTTTAGGGTATAACATGAATTTTGATTTAGTGTTAAGTTTTTGTTCTGCTTATTTCTTAAATTAAAAAAGAACTATAAATTAAAAAAAAAAAAAAAAAAAACTTATACTAAGATAAATACAATTCAAAATTCACGATTGTAAATGCCTTTCAAAAATATTCAAAACAGCATTATTCTGTGTTCTTCAAGACTTATGAGTTTTTACCAAAGTATATCTATTGTTAAGAAGTAATTTCACTCTCTTTTACCAAACTTTTACTAAACCTAATACATTTTTTACAACAAAAAACTCTATAGGTCTAGCATATACAGTATATTTTTTTTTTCACATTCACTGTGTATAGGAAAAGGAAAAACATGTATGAAAAAGAAAACAACCCTATGTATTTTTGTAATGTAATTTTAAAGGCGGGCTCTTAGAAAATTGTCTATATATGAGTATAATGTATCAGGTATAGGAATTACTGAAATTGAAATCGCATGTATAAATAGTGGCGGGCTCGTTTGTAATTTTTTTTAGCTGAGTACATGGTGTTAAATTATTTTAAACGAATTAATCTTAGCAATAGTGAATATTTAAAATATATAAAATACTTACATATTCAAATGAGATTTGTGAAAAATGGATAACCATACTTTTAAATGTTTCTGGTGCGGTTTTAAAAGTGATGAAACTGAAAATAATTTTTTTCGCTTACCAAAATCTCCTAAAAGGTAGATTTTTTTAATATTTTTTTTTATTTTATGTGCATATATAATAATATATAATGTTTTTATTTTTTTAGGAGAAATACATGGTTGAAAAATTTAAATAGATTCGATTTGATTAGCATTTAAAAAATAAATTCAATTATAAGTGTTGTGATAAATATGATAATATTATTTTATATAAATGTACATTAGAATAAGAATATATTTTGTAGGTAATAAAAAATTTAAACAAAAATGTAAAACAATTTGATAATAAACATAAATATTTTAGCATGACACATTTATAATAATACATTCTTTTTAATACATTTTAGAAAACTAAAACTATAACATAATTTTAAATTATTTTAAAAATTCAAATTTACATAACTTATAATATAACATTTACTAAACTTTTAAGAAAAAAATGGAGTAATAATAGAAATACATATTAGAATATTAATTATAAAAATAATTTTTATATAAAAATTTTTAAACACTTAATAGTTTATAAAATATATAGCCTGTATTTAAAAAAAAAAAACATTTAAAACTATTCCGAGCCTGTATTTAAAAAGGAAGTAGGACTAGCAACTTCGGCCAGTTGGTACATGTAAGTGGGTTAACAAAATTAAAAATTAAAACACTCAATAGTTCTAATATTCAATTTCCAAAAATATATTAATTTTTGCTAGAACAAAATGTTCATAATTTAAAATAAACAGAGAAGTAAGACTTTTAAAAATTAATTTCAGGTACTCTTGACTGATATACTTACTTACTTACTTACCATGAAGGTTCTGAGCCTGATGTAATTGTGCAGTTTTTTTAAGTCTGCCGATATCTCATCTTCTCAACGGAGGTCCGGTCTCCCTTGACTTTGCTTTCCTTGAAGTCTGGCTTCAAATATCCTCTTGACCGATGCTTGACGACCGTATTTCACGATAGGAGTTTTGAACGAAGCTGTTTTCACAAACCGAAGTAGTAACGGCGGTAGTAGTAAGTAGTTATGCTGCGTCTTATTTCTACTTTTACATATAACTGATATAATAATGATGATATGACAGAAGAACTCAAATTAGACAGTAAAATTGATGAAAATAAAGAAATTATTCGTACTGATGATAGAACAACACCGAACACGGTAGATATATATACCGACGCGGCAAAAAAAGACAACGGATCCGGAATTAGTATCATAATATGTGATGGATGAGTGTTAATAGCTAAAGAAATAGCAGACCATGCAAAAGTCTGTCAACTGGAAACATTCGCAAAAGTGACCGCGGTTAAAATTATAATTCGGGGTAAAATTATAAATATCTTTACAGACTGCAAACCAATAATAAAAATAATGGAAAGCAGTCAGCACAAGTCAAAAACAACCCTAAATTGCTGGAATTCACTGAATGAAAACTGGGGAGACCAATGCACTAAAAAGACGTAAAATTGCCAAGAAGGCCAACAGAGAACCCAGAATGGACATAGAGCCAAAAGGACTTTCCCACTAGAAAGCAAAAAGATTCACAAAGATCTGCACCAAAACCGAACATAATAATATAAATCCAATCAAAATCAAAACTATATGAATATATTGAATTAAATATATATTCAATTTTTCCCTTGGTTCCCCACAGTTTTGAAGAAGTGTACAACATGGTACAACATCAATGTACAAGTACATATTTCAATATTTCTTTTCCAATGTAGTTTGATTTTTTTAAAGAAAAATGCAAATCAAAACAAAAGTAAATAATATAAAAAATTAATACAAAATTTTTCATCTTCATAGATGTCGCGATCGTTTTCCGAATAACCGTATTTTTATTTTCTATAATAAAAATTTGTTTTGATGGGATATATTATATATGTATAATCTCTGTTGTAGGTTCAATTTTAATATGCAGTTTTATTTGTTTAGCACTTTAAAAATATATAATTGGAAACATTTTGTCACCAATGATGTTCAGTAATTATTGCATAACTTTCCTTAAAGGTAGGTTTACAATCTTATAGAACAATAAATGGTGAAACAATGACACAAAAAATATCACCGCTATTCTAAATTTACTCGTGCAGTTAAGTCGGATATAATCTACGAAAAAGCGACTCAAAATTCCGACCTAACGTTAGTAAAACTGCAAAAATCTACGAAAGAAATATTCATGGGTACCATATTTGTAATTCATATTATTTAGTGGTGAGTTCACTTCTGTACATGTAAAAAGTTTCGAATAAACATACATTTTTATTAAATTTTTTAGTTAACTCTGTTTTATAAAAATATTTTTTTAATAATTTTTAGTTTTATAAAAAAATTTAATTCTCTTTTCAACATATTTTTAAACATTTTTAAAAATTTTTTAATTGGTAAAATTACAAAACAACTTTTCGTAGTCAAATTCAAGATGAATTTATTTATTATTAATCTTAAAATACTTTTCAAAATAAAGTTCAAAAATTATTACAAAATTGAAAAGAATAATAATAATTTTTACTTAAGAAAAATGAATTCAAACGTTAATGAGGAAATTTAGAATCGTTTCAACTTTCATAGCGTAGCCAATTTTTCGTAGAAGTCTACGAGGGAATTTAGAAAAAGGGTGTATGTTTCAATAATGTCAAATATTTAAATATTTATTTAAGTATTATGTTATAATTTAACTTAAAATTACAACAACTAAATAAATATTTAAAAACTAACTTCAAATAATGGAATCTAACATAGGTACAATTAAATGCATATTCCCTATTCTTAATTCACTCGTTCAGCTACGTCGGAGATAATCTACGAAATAAATATTCATTCGTTTCGTAGCATACATACTATTTTTTATTTATGATTAATCTTCAAATACTTTTTTCTCAAAATAAAATTCAAAAATTATTAGGTACTCAAATTTGAAAAAAATTATCATTATTTTTATTTCGAAAATGAATTCAAACGTCAAAGTTGCCATTGCAGATTTAATTGTCTACGAGGGAATTGATAATGGCTAAAACTTGTTGTTCATAGCGTAGCCAATGCTTAATAGAAGTTCTACGAGGGAATTTAGAATAGCGGTGATATTTTTAATGAAATTTCAATATGTAAAATAATAATTCAATATGGATTTATTACAAAAAAAAATGTGTATTTAGTACAATATTAACAAATTTTCAGTCCTAATAAGTGATACTTAAATTTAATAATTTGTTTATAATTTATTTTGTTAAACCAAATTATATTTACATTTAATATAAATATAAGCTTACAAGTAAGTAAATTTTATTAGAAAAGGAACATAAACAATACCAATTTTATATTTTGGAATTCTTATTAAAAATTTAATTTAATCCGTGTCACCTATCACACATCATTTTAAAATTCCAAATTCCAGTAAAAATCACATCATATTTGTTTAAAATTATTGAAAAAAAAATAATTTATAAGTATAATTTAAAAAAAAAAAAACTTTTATTCTATTTCATAATATTACTAAATGAATAAAAGAATTGTTAAAAACAAAAGATCAGTTTTGAAATTTAACATAAGGCGTTCCAAAATATTACTTATAAAATAAACACAAATTTTTACTATTTTCCTGCATTTTTTATCTTCTATTTATGTTGCGTTTTTACACTTAAGTTAATAAAATATAAATATCTTAAATATAATTTTTAATTTAATTTAATATATTTGGGTAATTATACGTTGCAAAAAAAAAAACAGTATTTTTATTTGCAGTTATCATTTTTTTTTCCATTCTTATAAAACTTAAAAAAAATATATACTGGTATAGATTACAGCAAAAATAACTAAATAGTTAAAATTATTACTAACAATATTTTTTTATTTGCATTTCAAAAAATCATTCACAAACATAAAGATTGTTTTATTTTTAATAATTTAATCAAATTTCGTTTTATTTTATTCAACAAGGTAACAAATTTATTAAAATACTTTTTTAAATATTTTTTTAAAACTACGTTGCTTTTTTGCTTTATTTTTACCATCATTATCATTACTAATACAATTACTATTACTGTTATTCGTTGATGTATTTGTTCCTAATTCCTCCATTTTATTGTTAGAGATACCTTCAACACCTGCTTGCAACGAAGAACTCTCTGAATTTGTTGTACGTAATGAATCATTTTCACTATTATTTATACTAGTGTGGAAAATTATTTGTTCTGATAAAGTTGAATTTGGTGATGGGTTTCTTTCAACAAAAATATTTTGATCACTATCTAATGAATTATGAATTACATATTTAAAATATTTTTTATTATTGGGGCTTCCAATAGATACGACTTTACTACTTTGTCGATTTTTATTATTCCCATTTCGTATCCATTCCCAGCCTGTTGATTCGGTTGTTGTTTTTTTATTAAATGGTGACTTTAAAAAACTTGGTGACGATAAACGTCTAATTTTATCAGAAGATGATTCTGACTTTTTTAATTTAGCTGTTTTACTATTTTTTTTATTTTTATCACTACTATTTTTTGATGATTTGAAACTATTACTTTTTTTTGTAATATATTCATAAGGCGAATCACCTGCAATAAATTGATCAGATTCATCATCAACAACAATTATTTCTTCAGGTATTGTTTCACTGTCAGCGTCATCATTGTTGAAAACATTAAATTCTTTGCTATTATGCGAAGAATTTATATAATTTTTTGTAAATTTATTGACATCTTTAAGATTTTGTTCTTTATTAAAATTGAATAATAATGGATTATTTCTAATAATTGGTTGATTTTCTTTTGAATAACATATTGATAACTTTCGATTTCTCACATTCGATTTCCGATTACAATCACTACTTTCACTATTATTACCACAAAATTCTTCACATGAATTTAAATTGTCAATTGAATCATCATCATTACAAGTATCCTCAATCATTAGATCTTTGTAACTTGCATTAATTTTCATAGCCTCCTCACTAGGTCTTCGTATTTTTTTTGTTGAATTTATATTTATATTTTTTGGAACACCATCTGCAGATTTTCTTCTTTTAAATTTTTCATTATTATCCTTTCGTCGAACACTTGTTTCTTCAAATTTTTTGTATAAAGATTTTTGCCTTCTACCAATTAATGTAACAGAATAAAATGATGTTAAAATATATATTAAGCCGATTATTGTTACAATTATTAAAATAAACATCCAAAAATGTAATTTAACATTAAGTTCATCTAAATTTGATTTCAGAACCGCATTTTGTTTTTGTAACACTAATTCTAATTCTGTAAATCTACGATTTTGGTCTTCAATAGCTGTTAATGTTTTTGAGAATGAAATTTGTAATTCTTCAACTTGCTTCTTATACCGTCTACTTAACTCTTCCAAATATTGACCAGATAAAGACATGTTTCGTTCAAGTGCCTTTAAATAAAAAGTAAAAAAAATTTAAAAAACAATATTTTATATAAAATTTTTTGATTTCTGATTATAAAACCCAGAAGAGAAAGAACTTAAAATCTTTTATTTAAATAAGAATTCTATGTTCAAAACAAAATCCTATGTCTATTTCTACACTTCTTAAATTAATATTGAAACTGAATTTAGATTTTAGAATATGTAAGAACAAGTAATTCATTTTTTCCTCTTTCACTATTTATATTTCTGCATTAAAAACTATTGATTTAACACAAAAACGATATCCATCTAAAAGATTATAGTAAAAACTTTACTTAAGGACTTTTAAGGCTCTCAATTATAATTTTTTTTTGTAGTTATCCAAAAGTTAAATGTGCTCTTAATTGGGTTTTCTGCAATTTTATTGCAAAAACAATTACGAACTAGACACAAAATGGGCGTTATGAATTTTGAATCTAACAATTAGACATCAACATTATCTTATTAAATTTTTTAATAAACAATTATCAACTTTTATAAATTAATATTTGATGAGTTTAATTAAAATAAAGAAATTAATAAATATTAAAATATTTAATTAACTTATATGCATACACATATGTATATAACAATATGTCATTTTTAAATATCCAATTGTTATTAAGGAATTAATCAAAAACTTAATTGCAAATTAAAATTAGAAAAAGGATTAAAAGTAAATACAAATTTTTTATTTAAGTTTTATTTTGATAGAATTAATAAAACTACTAAACACGCAAATATTTTAAAATTTTTATTCCATGTTAAAAAAAAAGAAAAACAATAAATAAATAAAGGTTTAGTCAATTATTTTGGTTTTCTAGGAATTACGTAATTTTAGAACTTTTAATGCATTATTTCAACTTCTTCATATATTTTTATACGAAACGATATTTTAATAAAACTATGTAGTATAATGTACACAATGCACATATTAATCCCACCAGTTAAATTCTGTTGTCTGTTATGTACATTGAGAATTCAGGTAAGTTTCATGAAAACAATGACGTCATAAATTATATTGATAAAAAGCATAAAATTTAAGTATTTTAATTCTTGTATTATAATACTCTTAGTATCTTTGTATTAGAATAGAATTAGTAATGCATATCCTCAATAATTTCTAAGGTTCTATCAAAATTAGTCAATGCAAAAAACTGCTGAAATATATTTTATTGTTAATTTTATTTATGCATTACATACATATTCACCTTTTTCTTTTTCAGTTTTTACCTATCACACAAATATTTTGGATTTAAATACAATCTATATTTATCTGCTTTTGTTTAATTAACTTAAAACATATTATAATTTATAATTATTACTTAACGAAAATTAATATTTTTTTTTTAAATTAATATTAAAACTTATATAAACTCCTTTTACTTTATATTAATTATAATAATTACATGCAAAACATAAAGGGAGTTATAGTAATATTAGATTTATTTTAATAAACTGTTTTATCTAATGTTTTTTCTGGAAAATTTTACTTTTTATTAAATAATTTCATACTCTATTTCTTGGGAACATACGTGAACTTATTTAAACCTTAGCTTAGAAGATAAAAGTTAAGTTCCCTATTAACAATATGATCACCGTCCTGCCTTTTTATGAAATGATTTTTATACCTTTTTTAACTATTCTCTATGGTAGTTAAATAAAATCTAAATATTAATCTAAATATTAATGTTTTTTAGAAGAAGAATAATATTGATTTTTTGATGTTTTGTTTATTTATTTCTCACCTTCGCATAGCTTTTGATATTATATTAACATTTAGGTATAGAATTTTATTTTATAATACATATTAAATAACTCATTTAACACCTAGGAAACTGGAAATTTGTGTACTTTACTTATATGTATACATAATACCATTGATTAAGAATTATATATAATTCTTAATCAATGATAATACATAAGTAAAAAATACTTAAAAAATAAAAAAAAAAAACTTTTTTTAATCGCCAATAACGTTTAGATTATAAAAAAAAAAACTATTTTTATTCATATGTTGGCCTCAACAAGATGAAATGTAATAGCAAATTAATTTAAATTTTCGAAACTAAGGATTATTCTAAGGGTAAAATTGATGCTAAATATAAAGTAATGTAATTATACAGGGGAAACTTACTAGTAGAAATAATCACTTATCACTAATCTTTTAAGGTAAAATGATTATTATTTTCACATGTTGTCACAGTTCAATTTTTAAAATTTTTTAGTTTTTTTGAAAACCAAGTGTTTAACTCCTATTGTTCTTTTTACCAAACCAAAATTAATTTAACTAAAATTAACACTCAAAATAACTAATATTTACAGTATAAAATAATTAACTTTTAATTCTACGTAGATCCAAATTTTAAGTTTACTTATTATATCAAATATATAGTTATGTTTATTCAGAGTTAATTAATTTTAAAATTTAATTAATTTAAACTGAATTTTAAATACTTTAAATCAAGCAAATTGCTAAACAAATATATAAATGCGTACATTCACATGTTCTATTCTATTTTGTTCTAGATAAAAACCTTCAAATCTTTTTCAGTTTAATAGTTTATTACAGCTTAATTAGTTGCAATAGTACCTTAAAATAGACTTTTAAAAATAATACTAACCTTTATTCTATTTGATAACCTTGTAAAAATGCTTTCGGTATGTTGACTTGATTTATATTGATTAGTTCCAACACTGTTTATATTACCAATTATTTGATTCCCACTGAGATTCATATCACTTGATAGTTGCTCATTGAAAAGTTTTTCGTAATTTTCCCACTGACTATCATCTTCTTTCACTTTGCTTAAAATTATGGGAGGAATAGATGTTGAACTACTTTCCAGCACTTCTTCTGAGCGATCATTTATTTTGTGCCCACTATAAATTGGTTTTTCTTTACTACTATCTTCAGAAATTGACTCTAAGTTATCTTCTTCAGTAACACAATTATCAACAATGTTGAAAATATTTATTCCTTCATTAATAATTGGATCAATGTTCTGAATTGATTTATCTTCTATTGAAGTTGTTGTTTCTAAATTTAATTTATTTTCTTTAATATCTTCTTTTGAAAACGTTACATCATTTGAGTTATTCTCAACTGAACTGTCTGCACCTGTCTCAGCTATAACATGCGATTGTGTTTTCTCTATTTGGTTTGTTCTATCTGTATTAGAATAAATTTCTAGTTCCTCGATGACTTTTTCATTTAAAATAGAATCACCATTCGTTTGCATTTCTTCTGTTGTTAAATTTAATGAATTTTCTTTTAATTTAAAAAAAATATCTTGTAAATTAGAATCAATTAAATTTTGATATTTTAATATATGGCACATTGCTCCTAAATAATCTAAATTAATGCTACTCAAGTAATAACTTCGTTTTTCATCAATAAAAAAATCCTTTTCATTAAAGTTCTCTGAATATTCCCTACTATGTTTAAACTGATATTTGTCTTTTGTAATTAAATCTGGAGAAGATAAAATATTTTTGCTCCAATTGTGATAAAACATTTTTTTTGAATGATTTATGTCGATATTAAATCTATCAAAACATACTTGAGATCTTATTAAATGGAACAAAATTTGTTTTATGCTTAATAATTGGTTTAATTTTTTATATTTGCATGATAATAGATAATTAACATTGTCATTTGTAATTTGGCTACAATTTGAACAACTAAAAGCATCAAAAATTGGTGTAAAGCATAAAATGTTACTACTTTCATTAAATTCGATTCGACTAGGTTTTTCTTTACTCAAAACTTGAGCTGCTTTTTTCACAATCGACATTACTGCGTCACTGGCGGATTTAAATAAATTATTATCCTCCTTTTTAGTAGGTTCAGCTTGAACAATTTCATCATCAACGTCATCAATATCTTCATAAGGATTTCGATTTTCAGAATCAAAAGCTTCAAACTCTGAGGTTCCATAAACTCGTAATAAAGATATTGGGCAGAAATGTTCAGAATTATAATGGGAATGTACATCAACACGAACATATTTTCCAAATAAATGTGGAAATAAATCAAAACTTTGAATATTTCTTGTATCTTCTGCAATATAGCGGCCTACATTTGACCAATCTCTCGTGGGAAATCTATTGCTGACAGCCACTGAAAAGTTTTTGGGTGACGATGAAAAAAGCTCAAAATTTGCGAAATCAATTTGTTTTGCTTGAATAGCTTCACATAATTCAACTACAAACCAAATACGGCTTGTGCATGGACTTAACATGTATTCATCTTTTGAAGAAGTAAGTAATGCCCCCGTATTTTGGGCCTCAGAGTTTGAAGTAATTATTTTGGCTCCACAATCGGGTGAGGCATAGTTTTTCACCCGTAATTTTAGTAAATGCGGTACTTGTTTATTCCCATTTGTAATATTTTTTTTCATAGAAGAAACGTTTACAACGTTTTTTTCCAGATTCTTTTCAGCTTCCTCCATTTGTTTCTGAGCCCATTCTGAAAACACAGGAATTGGTTTTTCTTCAGTAACGTTTGACTCTAATGAATTTTCAGAGTTTTTTGTATCTGGAATAATTTTGGGCTCCGTGTATAATTGTTGATCATCATTTAAAATTGTTGATGTTATAGTGCTTCCCCCTGAATCAATAATTCTTTGTTCAACTTTATCTGGTGGAATATCTCGAGAAATGGCAGGATCATTTGTTAATTCATCCATGTTTGGCAAAGATGTAATTTTTTTTTCATCTAACGATGACGAAGATAAAATATCATTACCAATATTATTATTTGTAGATGTTATTTCAAAGCTTATATTACTATCACTTATTATATTAGACTCTGATAGATAAGGTTCATTTATTTTTTTTTGTTTTTGTTTAGCAGCTTCCGTTATTTTAACTATTTCTACAGAGTTCATTGTATCATCACGTTCGCTACAAAAAAAAAAAAAATTGAAAAATGTGTTTATTCATTTAAAAAATTAGTATCGTAAGTTAAATTTTACTATGAAAACAAGTCATAAAATTGCATGTATTAGTAGATTAGTAAAA
The DNA here is from genome assembly GCA_963082915.1 of Dolichopus griseipennis. Classification (NCBI taxonomy): domain Eukaryota; kingdom Metazoa; phylum Arthropoda; class Insecta; order Diptera; family Dolichopodidae; genus Dolichopus; species Dolichopus griseipennis. Next base: position 52,986,870 of record OY720444.1, on the reverse strand, counting down.
ATAACTAATAATCAAAAAACAACTTTCATAGAAAAATTATAAGAGAATAAATAACAAGGAAGAGTTTTAACTAAATTAGTTAATATTAATATGAAAAATTTTAAATGTGTTCATATAATAAAATAGTAAAATCAGACTTATTTTTAAATTTAAAAAAATTTTTATTTACTTACAGATAATTCAATTTTTCTTCAATATTATCTTCGTTACTTTTTGTAAAATCTTCATCTTTTCTCAAGGGAAAATTATTAATATTTTTGGAGTCTTTTTTATCACAAGATACGCTTTCTGATTTCCAAAGATTTTCACGCACTATATTTTCTCCTGTGTTTAGTTGTTTACCAACTTTTTCATTATTTGAATGTAAATTTTGCATATTTTCAGATGCCACTAAAATTAATAATGCTGAACTGAAAAAAAAATTTTTTTTTATATGTAATAGAAAATTAAATTAACCACATTAATGTAAATCTTTTAATTTTTACCTAGAAGCTATCAGTATTAAAAATAAAATAACATATATGCATTTTAATACAGATTTCATATTGATAATATTAATTTATTTAATTTCTTAACTACATTGATAATAATATATCATTCAACTGAACTTAACAAAAACTTATGTTTTTATTTGAAAAAGTACGTGTACTAAATACTATATAACTGTCAAAGTTGACACTTGAACTTGACAGAGGCTAAATAAAAATAAGAAAAACAAAAATGATGTCGGCAAAAAAAATATTCAAAACTTGTTTCGTTTCGTAAGGGCATGTTTATATTAAACCTGATGTTACGATCAGATCCGACAACATATAGACATATGATGTCATATGATTTTGTACGATTGTATGATATTTCATATAACTAACTATAATGGTCATAAGTCATAACCATCATTCGTTATCATTAAGAAATCATTCGTCAAGTCATAGGTATACGAAACGAAGCGTACATATTATATAATATCATAACCCCTAACTATAAGATACATATGATGTCATATGAACTTTGGATAAATATTCGATATTGTTACCTATTATCCACAAAGTTATAACCCTTACTATAATAGTCATAACCAATCATGCGGATAAAATTTCAAACATAAACATTTAATTATTAAAAATTTATATATTTACCTTGTTTTGTTGGATTTTGAAATTTTATAATTATTTTTAATTTTAAGTTATTTTTAGTTTCTTTTCAATTCAGTTTGCTTGTATGTATGATATCATATGATATGTACGCTTCGTTTCGTATGCCTATGAATTGACGAATGATTTCTTAATGATGGCTATGACTATTATAGTTAGTTTTATGAAAATTCATACAATTGTACAAAATCACATGATATCATATGAATTATATAGTTAGGGATATACATAAAAGCAAACTAAATTGAAAAAAAAAATAAAAGTAACTAATACCAAAATTAAAAAGAATTTCAAAATTTCAGAATCAAACATAATAAAAAGGTAAATACATAAATCTCTAATAATTAAATGTTTATGTTTGCCATTTTATGCGTAAGATTGGTACGTTTTACACTAGAGCAACTTGTGTGTGGCTGATTTTGTTGGAAAGGGGTATGAAACGAAAGAAAAAACTATCCACTACTTGACGCAAAGGCAGAGATTTTTTGAAACAAAAATTTAGCCGATTGACTTGATGTTTTTTACTAATACTATTACAAAAGCAAAAATTAGTTTTTGTAGCTTTCGAAAATTTGTTTTGTATACCTCTTATCATTCTACTTTGAAAAATTGAAGAGAAAATTATGTAAACGTGTTAGGTATGCGGAAGATTTTTTTTATGTTGAATACTAGTTACATAGATTTTTATTTTAAATACTATGTAAGTTTATAAACATAATATATGTATTGTACTTTGTATCCGTACACGATTTGTTCAGTTCGATAACTTAATTTGAAATGAGAATAAATCACACTAAAACATTTACACCCCAAAAAAAAAATCTGATGTAAAAAAAAGTTAGGTTATAATTTAGTATATTATATGTAATCATATCGAATATTTATCGAAAGTTCATATGACATCATGTGACTATTGTAGTTAGGGGTAATTGGTTAAAGTGAATAGTAAAGTATATCTATTGTTAAGTTAAGAAGTAAGTTTACTCTCTTTTTTCTTTCCAAACTTTTATTAAACCTAATACATTTTTTACAACAAAAAACTCTATGGGTATAAGCATATGCAATATATTTTTTTTTGTTTCACATTCACTGTGAGATTTGAAAATTTTTTTTAGCTCAGTATGTACATGGTGTTAAATTATTTTTATTCGCGGTGAAATTAATTCACCTGCTATTTGTGAACAAATGTGGTTTAGGAATAATTTTAATAATATAAGATTGGTCGAGCTTTTAAACATCTGACCCCTTTTTACAGTCTACAGTAAATTCGAGCCAATTTCGTGTATGTTCAGAGAGGCTAACTTAAAGTCTGAGCTCCTTGATACTAACGTTAACAAATTAACTTTGAGAGGCGAGCTTACGCAAGCATGAGTAGTTTTCGTAGTTTGTGTGACTGATCTAGCATTCGTAAGTTAACTTGCATGTATGTTTATATTCTTTTATTTTAATAATTTAATTTAATTCATTTTATTTTATAGTTTTAATAGTAGAGTAGCATCATTTTCCTAATACACTAACCCTTGTAAATGACGACATTCAGTTTATTGTGATGGTTCACTAAATGAGCAACATTCACTGATGGTTGATTTAAGCAATTGTCTGATACAAAAAATAACCCCGTACTATAATAGACATATGATGTCATATGAACTTTCGATAAATATTCGATATGATTACCTATGACCTACAAAATCATAACCAATCATACGCATAAAATGTCAAACAAAAACATTTAATTATTAAAAATTTATGTATTTACCTTGTTATGTTTGATTTTGAAATTTTTTTATTCTTTTTAATTTTAGTTTAAGTTATTTTTAGTTTCTTTTAAAGTTAGTTTGCTTGTATGTATGATATCATATGATATGTACGCTTCGTTTCGTATGCCTATGACTTGACGAATGATTTCTTAATGATAACGAATGATGACTATGACTATTATAGTTAGTCAGCGCAGCTCCGGTAAATATAAATTAAATAAAAAATTTAAAATAAATTTTTATTAGATTTAAAAAATTGTCGTTATTTTTCTCATGAGAAAAATTCGTAATTAACGATAATTTTTATCTAATAAAGATTTTAAATCATTGATTGCCATGACTAGGTTTGCTATTGCTATTTTTTGGTTGCTATTTTTTTTCTACAGATGTTTTATTTAGTTTTTTTGCGATTGCTATTATTCTACGTTACTTTGAAGATTTCAGGAAGGTAAGAATTTAAATTTATTCAAAGTGTTACTTATAATATAGTTTTTAAATATATCCCAAGAATATGAAAAGAATAAATAGTTACTTTAGTACCATACCAAAAAAAGTCAAAGGAGACGAGATAGGTAACGCATCTTGCCATGTTCCAACGCCTAATGCGTCTGTTAATATTAATGTGCAATCACAATCAACAGAAATTGCTGCTGAATTAAATAAAAGTACCAATGACGAAATCATAAGTGATTATCCGGATTGCTGGAATATGGATCAAAAAGTCGAATTTTGTTTGAAATATGACTGGCTAATTACAGAGAACAAAAAGTTGGGCTGTTCAATCTGTCGAGAAATAGGAGCCTTGGAATCGAGCAAAATGTTGGAATGAAAATTTCGAAAGAATGGACAACAATAACTGTAATTCCAAATGGAGAAACTAGACAGCGACAATTATCTTCTTTAAGAAAAAAAATATATGAAGATAAAGAAAGTGCATCTCATAAAGCTATAATTAAAATTCGAAATGAATAAAAAAAGAAGATATTGGAAAATGTTTGTTTTAAGGCGATTTCTCATCAAACCGATACTACTGAAAAAATATTTCGAACTGCTTATAAAATAGCTAAAAAAAATCAAGCATTTAATGATTTTGAAACAGAAATAGATTTACAGGAGCTAAATGGAATAGACATGGGGCACATACCTCATTCCACAAATGCGTGCATAAATATAATTAAACACATTAGCAAAGAGATGAAAACAGCAATAGTTGCCAATATAATTGATAAGGACTTAAAATTAGCTTTGTTGGTTGATGAAAGCACTACGCTAAGCCAATTCTCTACTTTAATTATATATTTTCGTGTGTTTATTCCAAATAACGAAAATATTGATGTAACAAGAAAACCTGTAAATTTATTTATAAATTTAATTGAACTTACCGATGTTACCGCTACAGGAATTTTTAATTCTTTAATAGAAAATCTTTGCTTAATAGGACTTACACAAGATTATTTAAAAAAGAATTTGGTAGCATTTGCTTGCGATGGTGCTGCAGTAATGCTTGGTAGGCGTAGTGGGGTTAGCACTTTAATAAAGAATATGTTACAGTCTATTTTGATATGGCACTGCGCTAACCACCGATTAGAACTTTCTGTTGCAGATGCGATTAAATCTGTTTCGAGAATTAATAGGTTCAAATCTTTTATGGATAAACTATATGTTCTATATCACGCGTCACCAAAAAATTCAAGAGAACTTAGAATATGTGCAACCGAACTTGAGGTTCAAATATTAAAATTTGGACGAATTTTAAGTACTCGGTGGGTAGCTTCAAGCTTCAGATCAGTTTATGCGGTATGGGAAAATTATGAAGTTTTGGTGAAACACTTTACAAAGGCGCAATCGGATAATCAGAGAGATGCAAAGGATAGAAGTATGTATTCTGGACTGCTTTCTAAAATTACTTCGTCTGGATTCATTCTGGATCTTGCATTGATGTGCGATGCATTACAGGAACTATCCGAAATGTCGCTTGAACTACAATCACGTAATATAAACTTATATACAGCACATCAAAAGATAAAATTGCAAACTCAATTTTTTGAAGAAAGAATTACTAGCTTTGGAACTTATTATAAAAATGCTGCTAGTGCAGTTGATAGTTTGAAATTTAAAAATGTTTCTATTAACAAAACGAAAAACTTTCGTACGGTGAAACTGAAATTCAAATTCTGAGCAAAAGATTTGGTTTAAATGAGCGACAGATTACCAGAGGTTTCCGTGAATATTTGCAAGAAAAACAGATATCTTCGTCACTCCTCCCATTGGTAAATATTTTAGATGTTGTTCCAATTTGTACAAGCGAATGTGAGAGAGCATTTTCGCAGATGAATTTAACCATAACTCCAAGCAGATCTTCGCTGTTAACATCTACAACAGCATCATTAATCTTTATAAGAATGGTTGGTCAACCCGCAAAAATATGTCAAATCATGGCTAATTCGAGGTCATCATTCAGCTACGGACACAAACAGCAAAAAAAGAAATCGTGAAAAGATTATGATGAAAACATGGCAATTTTATGGAAAAACTTGTAATTTTAATATTATTTTTTCGTATAATAAATAATAATTATTCAATAAATTAAATTCAGTTTCTGTTCTTGCTTCGGCAGAACATATACTAAAATTGGAACGATACAGAGAAGATTAGCATGGCCCCTGCGCAAGGATGACACGCAAAATCGTGAAGCGTTCCACATTTTTATATTTTTCGTAGTGATAGAATCGGCCGCAATGGAGGAGGTGTTGCTATACTTTTGCGAAATCACATTCCGTTTCAAAATTTTCGAAAAGTTAGTAACGTGATGTTTGAGGCTGCCTTGATTGATATATTTGTTGATAGTGAATGGCTCACTGTAGTCTCAATTTATATTCCACCTCTGCATAGATTAAGTCCGAATTTTTTTGATTTTTTTCTGAATTTAGGTTCATTGTTTATATGTGGTGGTGATTTCAATGCCAGACTTCCAAACGTTGGCAATTTTTCAACAAATTTTCTTGGTAGCAGTTTTTCTCTATTCTTGTCACAAAATCCGCAGTTTTCTACTTATTTTTCTAGTAATCCTACATGTTTTCGCTCTGTTGAAGGTTCATTTATTGATTTCTTTTTTACTTCTAACACATTTCTTCACAAAAATCCTTTTGTTACACAGCGTTTTACATTCTCTGATCACACTTCCGTTACATTAAATATATCTTTCTCTATTTCTGGTCGTACTCCACCTATTTCTGACTCTATTTATTTATATAATCATACTAATATTTCAGGTTTTAATAAATTCATAACTTCTCAATTTAATAGTTTTCAAATCTCTGCTAATAGCAATATGACTCCTGACTCCTTGGAAAACATTGCTGTAAGCATTAATAATACTTTTCTTGAAGCTGTTCATCGTTTTGTTCCTGTTATTCCTATTAATTCAGGTAAAATTTTGCTTTCTTTTCAAACTCTTCGTCTAAAACGACAATTGAGATATTACTCTCGTCGGCTTCGAGCAGCAATTCGTACTTCTAATTATCAATCAAATATCAATTCGTCGTGATTTCAATTTCGTTCGTCAGATGTATGTTAAATCGCTTTGTTTTGATTATCGTAACCATTATGCTAACATTGTTTCAGGAACTGTATGCAATCGTCAATGCTATAATCTTATCAAGCATTGTAAACCTAAACAAAACTGTATTTCTAGTTTGAATTCAATCATTGATGTTGATGATCATACTATTATTAATGATTTATCTCAGATCCCTGAAATTTTTGCAAATCGATTTCAGTCACAACATGAAACCACATTTCAATACCACTCAATGAATGAATCACTGGTTGACGGTTCCATCGAGCTCCTAAATAATTTTAATTTCCCTATTAGGTTTTCTAATGAAATATCTGCTTCAATTATAGATAGGGTAAGTCTTCAAAGTCTGAATAACTCATTGTCGAATAATCAAAGAAATCTTCTTACCTGTCGTGACGAAGTTCAAGAAGTTATCAATACACGTATAAATAAGAAGAGTTCCGGTTGTGATCGAACTCCAATTTGTTTATTTAAGTTCTTCTCACCAGAGATAATTTTATTTTTTACAATCTTTTTCAATCAGCTCATTTCCTCTGGTTATTTTCCTAAAATTTGGAGAATGGCCATTGTAATACCGATTCCTAAATGTGGGAAGGATAAAAATTTTGTTAATAATTGGCGCCCAATCAGTCAACTAAATTCAATATCTAAGCTTTTTGAAAAAATTGTTGACTTAAGGCTTTCTTCTCAGTTGAAATCTATTTTACCACCCTTTCAATTTGGTTTTGTTAATAAAAAATCTACTAATCATCCTTTGTCACGATTTACCTCTGATGTAGCCAAAGGATTGAACAATGGGTGCATAACAACGGCGTTAGCTTTAGACATTCAAAGTGCCTTTGATACTGTATGGCATAAGGGTCTCCTTCATAAATTGGTTAGGTTTGGTGTCAATACACATATAATTAACATTATACGCCATTATCTGACTGATAGAACTTTTGTTGTTGGTCGAAGTAATTCTTCTACCGTTCGTAATTTTGTTGCTGGAGTTCCTCAAGGTTCTGTCTTAGGCCCAAAGTTATTTAATACATATTTGGCTGATATTCCTACTACATTATTAGTTCAAATTTTGCAGTTTGCGGATGATATTTTACTTTATATCTCACACAAAGCACCTTTAGTTACATCTCAGATATTAAATAATTATTTAAATACTTTGATTGATTACTATACTAGTTGGAAGCTTAAAATAAATGTAAGTAAAACTGAGCTTATTAATATCATAGGGGTCAAAGCTGTTTCCCCATCTTTGGTAAAGCGGTTAAAATTAAAACAAAAAATCGTTTTAAATAATATTGTGATCTTACCCAGTAAGCAATTTAAGTATTTAGGTGTTATTTTTTCCTCAAATTTCAAATTTATTTCCCATATTAATAAAATTATATATAAGGTTAACTCCGCTTCTTTTCAAATCTCTAAAGTAATGTTTAGTCAGTTTTTGGAACCTAAATTTCGTTTGTTTATTTATAAAGTCTATATTCGGTCTATTATTCAACACGCTTCTATGGTGTGGCTTAATCCTACTTTAGTTTCAGCTCATCAAGTTGAGAGATTACGCTTACTTGAAAGAAAGATAATTCGTCGTGCTGGAGGCTTTCATAGACAGTGTGGCTCTTACTTATATATTAATAATAGTTTACTATATGAACAATCTGGAATCAATAGAATCGATAGATTCTTAACTAAAATTAATCTTAAATTTTTCGCTAATTGTTTTAATCACGAAAATCGTTTTATTCGTGGCTTGATCGAACCTTTTTCTGAAAACGTTAAATATTTTTCGCCTTCATTTATATTTCACTTGTCTAATAATAATTCACTGTTTTCTGATGGTGAACTTTTGTTATACCACCATGGTAGTCACAATCCTGACTTGCTGGTTTACAACACTAACCAGTGATCATTAGTATGTAAGTTAGTTTTAGTTTTGTTGTTGTTTTTTTCTATTTCATTACATGTTTTTTTATTATTTTTTTCATTAATTTCATTACTAATATTGTTGATAATTGTTTGTAATTTTTTTTTTTTTTTTAATTCTGATTTGTTGTAAGCTCGCTTTAGGGTATAACATGAATTTTGATTTAGTGTTAAGTTTTTGTTCTGCTTATTTGTTAAATTAAAAAAGAACTATAAATTAAAAAAAAAAAAAAAAAAAAAAAAAAAAAAAAAAAAAAATAAAATCAGTTTCTGTATCAGTTTTCTTTCTTATAGAATTAAAAATAATATGGCGTTCCGGTAAATATTTTTTTCCAAAAAAAGCACTGTAGTTAGTTATATGAAATGTCATACAATCGTACAAAATCATATGATATCATATGACTATTATAGTTAGGGGTTATATTTCCTAAAAAATAAAATTTTAAAATTTACATACAGGGCACACAGTATCGCATACAGGACCTTGTTGGCTATTACATATTTTTTAAAAAATAAAATTTGATAAGGCGATCTCAAATTTAAATGTAGGGTTCAAATGGATTCATATTACAGAGATAGAGGTAAGAGAACGTAAATTCATAATCAAAGAATGAATTACGATTATTAATAGTATTTGTTCATAAATTTACAAATACTATTAGTAATCATAATCCATAATTATTAATCAAGATTCAAGAATATTTTCTTAAATCTTTTTAAAAAATTTTGAATATTTTGAATTGTTACGATTCTAATGTACAAAGTAGAAATTTTGAGGTTTGGAAAAATTTAAAGTTGTTTTTTGAAAGTATTTTACAAAAGTTATGGCAGATCTAGACTATATTCCTATCAAACAAAAGAAAATTTTACTTTTCCATAGGTATTTGCAAGTTTTTTAAAAAAAAAAAACAACTAGATAAATGGTTGTTTTGCAAACTTAATTAATTATTAAGGTTTCAGAGATAATATTTTTCTTCTATTCCTCTTATAAGCTTCTTTTAACTGAAAAATTTCTACTTAACGTTTAAATTATAACAATATTCAAAATATTTGAAAGTTTTTTAAAAGATTATAGATAATACTGTTGATTAATGATTGATTATGATAACTAATAATATTTATAAAATTATGAACAAAAATTATTTATTAGAATTTAATAGAATATATATTCTTTGATTATGAATGCATACATTCTTTCACCTTTACACATAAACATTGCATATGGGCGAAATCGGACCATGGGTTCGGGTTATGGAACTCTTGATCGGTTCAAGGGCTAACGATCATATATCCAAAAAAAAAACACGATAACTCACAAACTAATGAAATTAGCTCGATGAAATTTAAACTCTAGGCTACTAGTAATGAAAGTACTGCAAGGATTGCTTATGGTCGAAATCGGTCAATAGGTTCGGATTCTAGAACACATTGATCCAATTGAGTTCAAACGAGGATATTTCTGAAACCAATGAAGATAGAACCTTCAAATTTGGGGCGCAGTTGTTTCTTTTAGTTCGGGTACCACCCACACAACTCTCAAGATCTTAAAGCATATCTGTCCCGAAATTTTGACTTAATTGTAGTGGTGGTTCAGGTTCCTCCCACACTCTTTAACACTTCAAAAATCTAACAAGCATATCTTCGAAATTAATAACGATAGAAACCTTAAATACGGTACAAGAGTGTGCTCTGTTTTATTTTCTTTCATATTTAATACTTTTATATTTTTGTAAGTATATATTATATTTTATAAACAAAGAACTAAAATATTTTTTTAATAAGCGACTAAATTTCATCTTGTTTTTAATTTTCATTATATCAAATATTTAATTGAATTATTTTCAGAAAAAATTTATTTATACTTTAAAAATATTTCTATAATATTGATTTCAATATATGACATAATTGTCGGTTTTTTTTACATAATATCATAATGGTACATAATATATATATAATTAACTAATTGTGTTTAAATTTGCTTGCTAAAAGCATTTGCTGCATATATGTTGAATTTATTTTTATATTTGAATAAATTATATAAATATTTTTATGTTTGACATAGTATTTTATATTACATGTTTTACATTTTTGAATTTGTTAAATAAATACATATACTAAAAATTTAAATTATTGTGAATAATTAAAAATTGATGTACTAAATTATGTGATAAGAAGCTAATAAAAGTATTAATATTTTTAGTTTATTTTAAATATGAAACAAATATATTTTATTACAAGTTAATATTTCTTAAAAATTACTTTGAATTCCAACATATATTAGTGTCTCAGATAACAGATCAAGTTTAGACTACCTCTTATATTTATGACTACAGATGTTGATCACTGCTGTTATCAATAAGTATTACAATCCTAATTATAATAAATGTATTATTATGTAATTAAGTTGTGTTCACTGCCTTTTAAAGGTACTGCTGCTGCATGTATGTAAAATTATATAAAAAGTACTAAATTTGCGATTTTATTTTATAAATACATTTATTACATGTTTTCCATTTATAAACCTTTCAAATAGGTACATATCCTAGTAAAATTTCAATTACTAAATTTTGTGACAAATAGCTAAAAGTATTAATGTTTTTAGTTTATATTAAAAATCATTAAATTTTATAAACCTATTAATATTTTATTTTGAATAACTTTGAGTTTTAATGGAAATTAGTGTCACAGATAACCGAAGAATTATGATTGTAATATTTATTAATAAAAAAAGTGCTCAAAATTCCTTATCATAAATATAAAAGTTGAGAAATTACCAGTTCTAGAATGAGAGATAACCAGAATTTATATGTTATTTCACCTCTAACCATAAACATTTTATGCATTTTTATCATATGAATCTCTGAACACTATATTTAAATTTGAGATCGCGTAATCTTATACGTCATGGTATCGCGTATATTTATTTTTTAAATTTTATTTTTAAGAAAATACGTAGTGCGCAATGGTTGTGCATATATATTAACTGTCGCGTGTGTAGTTGTGTGCCTTGTATGTATATTTTAAATTTTTTTTTTTTTTAGGAAATATAAATAAATACTACTTTTATTTATTAAGTAAACAAAATCTTTTCTAAATAGTATAAGTGTTCATTAACACATTCAAAACTTGGAACATCGTTTATTTTTCTCAAAAATATTTCATACCAAAAAAGTTTATTTGAATTTGTCGCTCTTCCTATATTTTACTCTATGGTTTTAGGTAGTCCTAAAGTGTTTGACCTTTTGAAAAATTTTTTATTGACTTATCCTGTTCTGTTTATTCCTGTTGAAAGAAATAAAAGATGAATGTTAATTGTTGACAATAATTTGAATTAGATCCTTGGACTAATATATTTAGTAACAAAAATATATGTATGTTATTTCATTAAATTAAAACTTATCCTAGTCGGATAAAAAAAAACTAATCTTTTGGTTTGTGTAATAATTATTTACAAAAAAATTATCCTGTTACAAAGTATCTACTTGAAAAACGATAATAATTACACTTTTGAAATGTTGGAAAATAATACCTATTTGTACATATTCATTTGTGCAGTCGATTAAGTAAAAATAAATAAATTTTATTTTGTCATAAAAAAATTTGGAGATGGTATTTATTTAAATAACTATTTGTTTCATATATTTTTTTAGCAAATATAACCTTTTTTTTTTTTTATTAAAATTTTTAGATTATACAATGTTACATACAATAATTAAATTAACAAAAGTGGTAATGCTAAAGGCCTTAGCTAAGCAATGGCCATTTCATCGAATACCAATACAGCCAACCTTTCAATTAAATCTTTTTCTGAGAATATAATGTAGCCTAACTCATTTATATTTTTGACGTTAAGACCTATATTTAAATGTTTGATGGGGATCCATCTATTAATGGAACTAAAATGGGAAAAATTAAGTTTTACTTCATTTCTCAAAAATTTATAACCCTTTTGGTGAATTAAAATAAATATTTATTGCTACGTTTTTTTCATCTTCGGACCATTTACTAACACTTTTTAAATTCATTTTTAAAAATTGTTTGGCTTCGTTACGCAATTGAAACTGCCTATTAATAATGCTACATAGAGATAAATCCTGTTTTTCTTTTTTTAATATTTGCCTTAACTTTTTATTTTGATTTTTTAAGTAGATAATATTTTTTTTAAATTAATTAAAGAAAGCTAACCTTTTAAGAACTTTCGAATACTTTTTTAAATAAAAATCTGCACTCCTCTAAAATTTCAAATAATGCCTGCAAAAACAACTTTTTTCATCTGACGAGAAAGTTTAAAAATTTTCCAAAAGTACTTACATTCAAATTTCTTACATTTTGGTTAGAATAGCATTTACTGCTTGAATAATTATTATTTATTTTCAAAGCTTCTCTGTATTCTAAAAAAAAGAAATCGTCAAAATTGTATAAAGAAATAAATATATACAAAATACTCAAATGTACATACATACATCGATTAACATACAAAAAAAAAACAACAATAAAAATATTAAATAAAATTTTTTAAAAAGAAATCGTCCAACTTGATAAGGAAATATAAACAATTGTACATACATAGATTGACAAACAAACAAAATAAAAAGAAAAATAAAAGTAAAGCAAAGAAATAATCTCAATTTGATTTTACTATGTATACCAAAAATACGGTCAACTTTTACGATAATGGGGTGGTTTCAAATACCGTATTGGGGTGATTTCAAATCAACAAAATTGACTAACATTTTTTGTTAAATGAAGACTCTATGTATATGATTTCTTTATGATAATACAAAGTTACATTTTATAAAGGGTGACATCGTAAATGTCGTAAAAAAACTTCAACCTGATACAATGTGAAAATAACACAATGTAAAAATTTTTGAACACATTGTGTCGAAAATACAATGTATTTTGTTTACAATTCTGATTGCATCAAAATGAAATGTCAAAAAATTTAAATTTTTTCTACAGAAACTTTCTTTGAAAAGTATAAATTAATATTTAGACAAAATGGATATTAATTTCGTTAAAAAATTTTTCTTCAATTATTTATTGGACTGTGGTGAAGAAATAAAAGTTTCCATGACCACAAAAATAAAACTTAACTGACAAAAATTCAAATTAAAACTTCAAAATTTAAATAACTTAAAATTTTTTTTTTGTGTATCCAAAAAATTTTCGATACTCAATTTAACAACACGCGTCGTGAAAATGGGTCGCGAACACAATGTAAAATGAATTTACGATCATGAGACAATGTGAAATTTTTAAGTTTACATTTACGATCATGCGACAATGTATTCACGACGTCGCAAAGACATTTACGATGTCAGGGAAACTATTATTTAAATAAAAAAAAATAGTTATTTCATTGTTAGCATCAACTTATTACATATTGCCGAAACCGGGGACAGTTTTATATTGTAGTAAAAAGAAAATGGCGCACAAATAACTTTGTGCGTCTTCCAAAACCATTAATAATTGAATAAAACATGGGCATGTCGAACGAATGGAAGTAACAATATCAATATTTTGAAATAGCAGCTCAAATGACAGGAAAAGAACAAAGTATTCAAATTACAACTTTTATGAATAGGTAAGAATACGGTTGAAATTTCAAATAATTTTCACAACAAAATACTGAGACACTTGAACAGGTAAAAAAAATGTTTTAAACTCATTTTATACTACAAATAATTATTATCTTCAAACGGTATAAGTTTCATAAAATTACAAGCGATGGATTAATCAGAGTCCAGCTAATTTTAGGCGTCGAAGACCATGAATTACTTACAAAGTTGCTCTCTGAAGATATTCCATTAGTAAAAATCATATAAATTTGCCAAGCTACCGAATCGGCCAACAAACATGCTACTAAAATAACCAAGGAGAACGATAATTTTTCTGTAAACGAAAAATACATATCAAAAACGAACATCGTTTGTGTGCCGGAAATGTGGCAAAAAACATGAAATAAGAAAGTGCGCATCGTTTAAGCATATTTGCAAAATATGCAATAAACCAAACCATTTGGATGCATGCTATAACAATAATCCGAATCGTGGAAAAGAAGAGAAGAAACCTAAACCGATTTACACAGTAACACAAGAAACTACGACTTTTGATTGTTGAAGAACAAAACGCATACATTGATTCAATAAAAGTAAAACAAAATAAATAATAAGTATTTATGTTCTGAAAAAATTCTAATATCTGCAAAGGCCAATTTTTCATTTTAAATATAAAATCTTTTATTTATTAATTATTATTTAAATTCTTAGAAAAATTTTAACATATTAAAATTTATGTTTTATTAACTTTAATTTCTCGCTTTGATTTTATTTTTATATTTACATTATGGGGTATTTTGTTTTTTTAATTTATTAAATATATGTTAGTTTTTCATTTACAAATTTTAGAATAAATAATAAATTATATACATAAGTTTATAAACACAGAAATATTACGAAAATGTAAGTTTTAAACATTTCAATCATGGTTTCATATTTAATTATTATTAACAATTCTTAATATAATTAACAATTCTTAGTAGGTACATGTATACATACGATATCATTGACTTACAAACAAAATAAAAAGAAAAACTAAAACTTTATATTTACTTTACACTAAAATACATTCAACCACGATCAACAAAATTTTGCAATGCTAAAAATAGTGGCCAAAATTTTTGCTCTGACTGAATTATCTTTGTATATAGTTACTACATAACTCCCCACCTTCCATTAAATTTTTATTTGTGTTAACATCCACCTCTATGTAAAAGTTATCGCTATATATATATTATGTTTTATATTAAAATTTAAATTCTTCTTAGCCTTACAAAAACAAGTATTAAATAAGAAGTCAAATAAAATAGAACACTCTTGTACCACATTTAAGTTTTGTATCGCTATTAATTTCGAAGATATGCTTATTAGATCTTTGGAAGAGTGAGAAGGCTATACTATAGTAGTGCACTGTATGAAATTAGTGGTTTTCTGATTATGGTTCCGGCAGAACAAAAGACATCGCAAAATACATACTTACATACATATGTAAGTATATTTTATAATGTGTATTTATATTCTTAAAGGGTTTTTTATACCGAATGGAATATGAATTTTGAAAGCTTTTTTATATACTTTTCCATAATATATTTTACCCAGCTTTTCTCTTTTAGAATTGTAAATCAAATGAAACAAATTTTCAATAAGAAAAACAAAAATTTTTAATTATATTTTTTTAGTAGTTAAAAACCTAAAAATTTTAAAAAAATTTTACATACCTACCTATTTTAAACTAACGAAAATTTAAAATACATAGGTACATTAGAAGACAATTTATGGAATTTTTTTCTAACGATTTGAAAGATTTGGAATAATGCAAGTAAAAAAATATAAAGCAAAAAAAAGAAATTTCATTCTTCTTTTTCTGTCAATGATATTTTTTTAATAAAAATATACACAAACTACATATATACATGATACAGCGATTTATATTATATAAATACATCGAAAAAAAAAAAAAGATAACAAAAAAGAGAAGAAATATATACAAAGGCTCACATCGGTTGACATACAAAAAAAAAAAATAAAAAAAACTAAAAATTAAAATAAAAATAAACGAAAATACGATCAAGTTGAATTTATGAAATAAAAAAACTTGTCTAACTTTTTAGTTCTACGAGAATACTCTATGTCTATGATTTATTTATGCTTTATTGTAACAAATAAAAAAAACCTTATAATTATCATTTGTATTAAATATTAATTTTGTTTAATTAATTTTCTAATTTTTAATATTAAAATTAATATTAATAAATTTTTAATAATATTTTAATAAATATATGGAGTAATACTTTTCGTTTCATAAAACTTTTCTGCAACTAATAAAATTTTACTAATAAATTATTACTGCAAAGCATAAATGATTAGTATATAGACTCGTCACTAAAATTTCTTATTTAAGTGTTCAATTATTTAGTTTATATTAAATACACGACTTCTGCTTATTATAAAATAATCATCATAATCACTCTCATTATCAGAGCTTAACATGATTTTCAAATTTATACTGAATTATGTTTAAGTTGCAACCAAATTAAAATGTTGTTGATTAATGTAAGGCATGTATAATAATGCGTAATTTTTTTTTTAGATTTTATTATTTATTTATTTTTTATAAAATATTTAAGATTATTTACTAAAAAAAAATAAGTTTATTGCATATAATATAAAGTTTGGACCTTCATTATATATAAATACCCTAATGTTTAAAAGACTAATAATGAATTTATTGGTCTTTCTTAACTAATAAAATTTGCTAATAATTAATAATGTAGCCAAAAAAAAATTATTAGTCTAATAATTTTATGAAACAAAAACGTGCTTTGCAGGCATAAAATTCACTAATGATTATTATTTATTTTTATTATACTAATAAAATATTAACCTTTATTAAACAGAATTTTACTAATAAGTAATAATTCCGATCCTATCAATTCAACGACTTCCCAAAGCCTGCAATCAAACAAAGGTGTGCTCAACTCGGAAAGCCAAAGAGTTACAGGGAGTGCAGTGTCCAATAATTTCGGATCATATGTTCCAAAAAAACATCATCAAACAAATATTATTAGCCTGGTAAGAATAGTGAGATCTTTTGGTGAAGGAATGATACAAAAAAATATTAACAGAAGAAGAAGGAATCTGTGAAACTCATTTCTTACCGGTAATCAGATGATAGATATGAAGTCTAGTTACCATTTCATATTCAATTTCATGCGAAGCTCGAACAATCAGAAATATAGCTGTAAGCAGATTACATTCTATGGAACGTCGTGAATTATTTGGAGCCTCGAACTGTGCTAAGCTAATGATTTACATTATGCAAAACATCAATTTAAAAATCAGACCCACTATTCGAGTTTGAACAGGTTCGGAAATAGTCTTAGATTTGTTAAATAGTCATTCGACAGATTGAACACTTATTTATTTAATGATGTATCTGGCATTTATCGACGTCTTGGCTATAAACGAGGTCATGCTTGGTCTAAGGAACAGACTGTATATCTAGAGGACAATATTCTTCGGAATTTCATAAAAACTGTGTATCTAGAGAACAATATCCTTCGGAATTTCATAAAAACCAATTGTGATGGCATGAACCGAATTGGATGAAAAAGGCAAGGATGAATGTCCCTTAAGTAACAACTTTATAGAAACCGACCAGGAAAAACGAAAGGGGAAAACAAATTGTAACAACGCATTACAAGGATAAAAAAAAAGGTTAACTAACATAATTAACACTTACTGTACATACGACAAAAAAATTAGATTGGCCAGTTATATCTTACGTTTTAGAAACAATATCAAAAAGAAACTCCATATTACATGTCGTAAAAGGGAAATCTTATAAACACTCATTATTAAAATGGTTCAAGAATATGAATTTAGTGAATGTAGGTGGTGTGTACACACATCGATTGACACTCTATTGAATACTCTATGTATATAATTACTTTATGGCAGGGCTGGACTGAGAATGAATTTAGGACCGGGAAATTTAAAAATTTCGGCCCTTTTCAATACATTTTGTTTTAACAATCAAGTAAAGTTAAGAATAGCTATGCCTTTTGATGATTGATGAATATATGAGGAAAATTAAAGTCAATAAAAATTACCACATATTTTTATAATATAATATTAATTCTTTTTTATTTATTGTTTAATATATGATTAAATAGAAAATGAACAGAAATGAAATTCACAATGAAATATAAAATAATTAGAATTAACAAAAAATAACATTTAAAAAACAAAATTTTTTTTTCATAAAATAACCAATTTTTAATAATAATTTTCTTATTTTTAATAATAAGTTTCAAATGTAATTTACTTTCTTTTTTATGTTAATAATTTTTTCAACAGACTACTTTTTTCTTTCAAAATGTCAATAATTTCCTCGTTCTTAATAACATTTAGAATATCTCTTTCGCATGACATTAACATAAAATCTTCTAAATGTGTTTGACTTAAGCAATTTCTCAATCTATTTAAGATGTATTTTAATTTTGAAAAACTTCTTTCACACGAAACTTGGCTTGAAGATAATGTTATGACAAATTTATATGGGAAAAATTAAAAAAAAAAATTGTTTCTGTGGGTTTTTTTTTTTATATTTGATATAAAAAAAATATTTATAGGAATCATTTTTGATTTAATATTCGGCACGGCCCACCGGGAAACTCCCGGTACATTGGTAGGTCAGTCCAGCTCTGCTTTATGGTATTATATATTTTATTTTATATTGTTTAACTGCACGAGGTTCTTCAAGTAAGTGGCGTTTTATATATATGTGTTAATCTAGCCTAATGACACTTCACACTACAATTCTGTGGAAAATATCCAGAACTTGATAACCGCAAAATTACAGTTTTTCAATAAACGTGTTTGAAAATTTTTAAAAATATTTTGTGACACAAAATGTTTATTTAAAACATTATTAATAACCATAAAATAACTTGCTGTTGGTTTTGTAATAATAGATTTTTGGAATTGATGTTTTGTTCTTTTTTTACAGTCCACTTCAAATGTTATCTCAAAAAGGGAAAAATTACGGTTATCAAGTTTTGGAGATTTTCCACAGAATTATAAATGATATGGTGGGTTTACACTACATAGGCAAATAAAAAATTCAAATTTAAAAAAATATTAATGTGTGTTAATTTTAAATTACGTAACGTGTAAAGCACTTTAAGTGTACACAATTGAATCTTTCAGAATATTGGCGTTATCTTAATTACTTAATTTATGTTTTGTAGAGTTATGTCAAAGATAATGAATACAATTAGATGTGCACTCTCATATAAAAAATTTTTTAAAAAATAAAACCCTAATATGGGTCTAATATCATCATACATTCATACACGTTAAAAATTAAAAAAGCTTTTAAGAGAGTTAAAAATATAAATAAGTCACGTGACTGTCGATTAACTATAGTATAAAAAAGGCAGGTTTTCATGAGAAAATTTTGCCCAGTAATCTTGACTTTAGAGAGAGAGGTATATAGTATACTCTCAATAGGAGAGAAAGAGTAAAATGAATAAATTTATATTAAATTTTTTTTATATCTTTTGACAAAAACAAATTACATAACCTTATTTTTTAATTTTTAAATTTATATTTCGCCAATTTTTCAATTCAAAGTTAAAATTTTATTAATTTAAAATAAATGATAAAATTTTAATCAATTTTAAATAATTTTAAATGAAAATTAGCCTTAAAGGCTTAAAGGCTAATTTTCATTACGGCAATTTCCTGGGCAAAAGTTAGAGCATAGGCAGAAGATACAAAAATACTATTTGTGCGACAAAGAAAAAACGATAAATTACTGGGAGAAACATCCATATTCCTTGGAGAGTTATCCATAAATCCTTAGTCAAGTATTGAGAGAGCGCCATAATCCATGGAAAAAAGATGTTCTCTTAGGTCTTTTTCCTATAAAGTTGCTACTACATACAAAAAAAAAGTGTATTCTACACAAAAATTTTTTGCATACTATTACATATTTTTATGGATACATGACATTTGAATTTTGTAAACAAACAAGAGAATGTAAACAAAGAAAAAAAACTTTTTATATTATGATTTGATGAACGAATTTTTGTTTAAAATTATTTGAAATTGATTAAAATTTTATCATTTATTTTAAATTAATAAAATTTTAACTTTGAATTGAAAAATTCGCGAAATATAAATTTAAAAATTAAAAAATAAGGTTATGTAATTTGTTTTTGTCAAAAGATATAAAAAAATTTTAATATAAATTTAATCATTTTACTCTTCTCTCCTATTGAGAGTATACTATAAACTATATACCTCTCTCTCTAAAGTCAAGATTACTGGGCAAAATTTTCTCATGAAAACCTGCCTTAAAGATTTAAAGAAGATAATTTGAGAAAGAATTTTTTATTTGTTTTTTTTTTGTAAGCATGTATATGAATGCGATATGTATACATACATGCTATTAAATATTATTGTTGAATGAAGTTTAATAGATTTTTTTTTACTTCACAAAAAGGTTTTTAGATAAAGATTTAAAGAAGATAATTTGAGAAAGAATTTTTTATTTGTATTTTTTTTTGTAAGCATGTATATGAATGCGATATGTATACATACATGCTATTAAATATTATTGTTGAATGAAGTTTAATAGATTTTTTTTTTACTTCACGTAAATGTGTGAATGTGTCTACACGTATTTCTCTATATGTATTATTTTATTCATATGCAAGAAATTTTACATTTACAAGAAATTTAATTTTTTTCTTTATTAGATTTCTATTTTCTGAATTTAAAAGATCATATACTCATTCGATGGCTCCAAAAAATAACGACGTAAGTCAAGTTTGATATGACGATTAAAATATTTGTCTTAGGTATAAGTAAATTTATATATTTTTTTTTTTACTTGGAAATTTTTTATAATTAAATTTCTTATAAATAATATTTTTTTGGTTTTAAGTATAGTTATAACGAAATAAAATTAAAACAAGGTAGAATGTAAACCAAAGGTAAGCCTCCTTATATTAGCATTTTTAGGAGAAATAAAGAAAGAAAAATATGTCGTTAAGAACGTCATAAGTCTTGAAGATCACAGAATAAAATTGTTTTAAATATTTTTCAACTGTTTTTTCAATTTTACATTTAAAATCGCGAATTTTAATTTGTATTCTTAATTTATTCAAAAAAATAACAAAGTTATTATATAATAAAATATATTTCCAATATTTTTGAACTCATTTTTCTTAAAACATCATTTTAGATTTACATCGTTATAATTTGGAGCCATCGATATATTATAATTTCATAATCGTATTAAATCGTATTATTAAAAAAATAAAGTCAACAAAGCTTTTATTTTGTTTTTTTTTTTTTTCGTTCTCTAATTTAATAATGAGAATATAAAGCTTTAAGCTTTTTTTTTTATTTGTTTCTTTTTATTTTAAAGAGCTTGAATTTTAGGGTTTTTGTTTTATATGGACTGTGCACATCTAGTTGTATTCATTATCTTTGGTTATGTATTCATAAAAATTTCAACAAAAAAATATATTATTTATAAAATTTATTTTAAATAAACTGAACAAGAGCCCAAGATTTTCAATTCATGCAAATCTTCAAACTAAAATTAATGTTTTTAAATAAACAAAAACATTTTTGTTGTAGAGTAGAAATTTTATTACATGTATATTTGCTGTATTTTGTTTCATTTAATAATTTGCATTTTATTTTGGCCAAATATTTAATTAAAAATATTAATATTTAAGTTATTTAATTAATTTTAAAAACTTTTAAAATATTATATATTCATTTCTTTACTTTAATTAAGATTTTTAAAAATAAATAAAATTTTAAACGTTCAGAGACACCTTTATATCATTTATGCAGTTATATTTAAAAATTTTTAATTTTATTTGACATTTGTAAAGAGAAAGTAGATGAAATAGCAATATACAAAAGTAGCAAACCTGCGCAATATATAACTTTCCATTTTTTGAATCATGTATGTAGATTTTATTTTCGATTAATAAATTATATTTTTTGAATTTCTGAAAATTTTTATGTATATAGCATATGTATTGTGTTACTGTTTTGTGTCTATTAATTTATATTTTTAAAAAATATAATTCATACCCATTAACAGTGACGTATAGGTATACAACTTAAGCGCAATCCATTTTAAGGGCTAGTTGCTTCATCCGTTGAGTTGTTACATACCTTAACGGAATACGACTCCCATGTCCACTATCCCTCTATTCTAAGCCAGCAACGCCTTTCATAGTAACTGCGAGGCTATGGTTTTTTTGGGTGCAACATTTGTTCACTGCATCATTGGGTTCTCCTTTCTCTTCTTTGTTTCTTCCGACTCCACCGGACTGCTTTTCTTTTAATATTCTGAATCGCTTTATCATTTTCTTAATCATTTTATGGCTTCAACCTTCTGCCGCTCCTGAGGCTCCCAATAACTGACAATGACTACTCCAGTATCAGTATTCTCTTTTTAATTTCACTGCTGACATTGGCCTGCTTCTTCACAACTACTTGTATAACATCAATAATTGGTGTTTATTTCTTCAGTTCATCCCCCTCCTGCATCCTGAGGTTCTCTATGTGGTCCTGCATAGGCGACGAGAGCGATTGCTCAGCATAAGTTTGATTCGGAGTCTTTGTACCCGTTGTTGGATGAACCACCTCTTGCCTCTCTTGCAGCAAATCTGCGATTGGCGGTAATGAACCTAACTGCTGTTAAATAGGTAACTAATTCTAATTGAAGGGCTTTTACTGCCAAGCAAATGAAATGTGATGGTTTTCCTCGGTTGTGCATTTTTAGGTTGAGTGGACCACAATAATCCAATCCGATGTATGCAAATAGCCGAGAAAAATTGAGTATTGAAAATGTATTGAATTGGCCGAGTTTCAATTAAAATCCTGGTTTCATAAGTACTTGTGATCCGGTGTGTTTCTATATGTTTATTTTTCCAAGATTTATCTGGGAAAAGTATTGGAGACTTTTCGCCATAACTTTAATTTGTATTTTATAACCGACCACCCACTCTCAAAACTTCGTTATCGTCTAAAATGGATTGAGTTTCAATAACTTTTACTTATTAGCAATTGGTTGTTTCAATAATTAGGCCTTGATCTCTTCACTAAATTCATATTCTTGAACCATTTTAATAATGAGTGTTTATAAGATTTCCCTTTTACGACATGTAATATGGAGTTTCTTTTTGATATTGTTTCTAAAACGTAAGATATAACTGGCCAATCTAATTTTTTTGTCGTATGTACAGTAAGTGTTAATTATGTTAGTTAACCTTTTTTTTTATCCTTGTAATGCGTTGTTACAATTTGTTTTCCCCTTTCGTTTTTCCTGGTCGGTTTCTATAAAGTTGTTACTTAAGGGACATTCATCCTTGCCTTTTTCATCCAATTCGGTTCATGCCATCACAATTGGTTTTTATGAAATTCCGAAGGATATTGTTCTCTAGATACACAGTTTTTATGAAATTCCGAAGAATATTGTCCTCTAGATATACAGTCTGTTCCTTAGACCAAGCATGACCTCGTTTATAGCCAAGACGTCGATAAATGCCAGATACATCATTAAATAAATAAGTGTTCAATCTGTCGAATGACTATTTAACAAATCTAAGACTATTTCCGAACCTGTTCAAACTCGAATAGTGGGTCTGATTTTTAAATTGATGTTTTGCATAATGTAAATCATTAGCTTAGCACAGTTCGAGGCTCCAAATAATTCACGACGTTCCATAGAATGTAATCTGCTTACAGCTATATTTCTGATTGTTCGAGCTTCGCATGAAATTGAATATGAAATGGTAACTAGACTTCATATCTATCATCTGATTACCGGTAAGAAATGAGTTTCACAGATTCCTTCTTCTTCTGTTAATATTTTTTTGTATCATTCCTTCACCAAAAGATCTCACTATTCTTACCAGGCTAATAATATTTGTTTGATGATGTTTTTTTGGAACATATGATCCGAAATTATTGGACACTGCACTCCCTGTAACTCTTTGGCTTTCCGAGTTGAGCACACCTTTGTTTGATTGCAGGCTTTGGGAAGTCGTTGAATTGATAGGATCGGAATTATTACTTATTAGTAAAATTCTGTTTAATAAAGGTTAATATTTTATTAGTATAATAAAAATAAATAATAATCATTAGTGAATTTTATGCCTGCAAAGCACGTTTTTGTTTCATAAAATTATTAGACTAATAATTTTTTTTTGGCTACATTATTAATTATTAGCAAATTTTATTAGTTAAGAAAGACCAATAAATTCATTATTAGTCTTTTAAACATTAGGGTATTTATATATAATGAAGGTCCAAACTTTATATTATATGCAATAAACTTATTTTTTTTTAGTAAATAATCTTAAATATTTTATAAAAAATAAATAAATAATAAAATCTAAAAAAAAAATTACGCATTATTATACATGCCTTACATTAATCAACAACATTTTAATTTGGTTGCAACTTAAACATAATTCAGTATAAATTTGAAAATCATGTTAAGCTCTGATAATGAGAGTGATTATGATGATTATTTTATAATAAGCAGAAGTCGTGTATTTAATATAAACTAAATAATTGAACACTTAAATAAGAAATTTTAGTGACGAGTCTATATACTAATCATTTATGCTTTGCAGTAATAATTTATTAGTAAAATTTTATTAGTTGCAGAAAAGTTTTATGAAACGAAAAGTATTACTCCATATATTTATTAAAATATTATTAAAAATTTATTAATATTAATTTTAATATTAAAAATTAGAAAATTAATTAAACAAAATTAATATTTAATACAAATGATAATTATAAGGTTTTTTTTATTACAATAAAGCATAAATAAATCATAGACATAGAGTATTCTCGTAGAACTAAAAAGTTAGACAAGTTTTTTTATTTCATAAATTCAACTTGATCGTATTTTCGTTTATTTTTATTTTAATTTTTAGTTTTTTTTATTTTTTTTTTTTGTATGTCAACCGATGTGAGCCTTTGTATATATTTCTTCTCTTTTTTGTTATCTTTTTTTTTTTTTCGATGTATTTATATAATATAAATCGCTGTATCATGTATATATGTAGTTTGTGTATATTTTTATTAAAAAAATATCATTGACAGAAAAAGAAGAATGAAATTTCTTTTTTTTGCTTTATATTTTTTTACTTGCATTATTCCAAATCTTTCAAATCGTTAGAAAAAAATTCCATAAATTGTCTTCTAATGTACCTATGTATTTTAAATTTTCGTTAGTTTAAAATGGGTAGGTATGTAAAATTTTTTTACAATTTTTTGGTTTTTAACTACCTACTAAAAAAATATAATTAAAAATTTTTGTTTATCTTATTAAAGATTTGTTTTATTATTTTATTATTTAATTTAGAATTCTAAAAGGGAAAAGGGCGGGTAAAATATATTATGGAAAAGTATATAAAAAAGCTTTCAAAATTCATAATCCATTCGGCATAAAAAACTCTTTAAGTATGTAAATACACATTATAAAATATACATATGTATAATTTTGCGGTCTTTTGTTCTGCCGGAACCATAATCAGAAAACCCACTAATTTCATCTAGTGCACAATTATAGTATAGCCTTCTAATGTCTATTTCATCGAATACCAATACAGCCAACCTTTCAATTAAATTTTTTTCTGAGAATATAAAGCCTAACTCATTTATATTTTTGTCGTTAAGACCTATATTTAAATGTTTGATGGGGATCCATCTATTAAGGGAACTAAAATGGGGTAAATTAAGCTTTACTTCATTTCTCAAAAATTTATAACCCTTTAGGTGAAATAAAACGAATATTTATTGCTACGTTTTTTTCATCTGACGAGACAGTTTAAAAATTTTCAAAAAGTACATTCAAATTTCTTACATTTTTGTTAGAATAGCACTTTAGTGCTTGAATAAAAAAAAAACAACAAAAAACAACAATAGATGAATACTCTATGTATATGATTTCTTTATGAATAAAGTCGCTTATTTTAACGCACTGTTAAAATTAAATTTAATGGTTTTTCTTTTTTTTAACACACACTGTCTTTAATAAGTTAAAAAATAATAAACCTCACTAATTTATAATTCAATTCGATTTATTCAATTCAATTTATTTAGTTCAATTCAACAAAGCAAAAAAAAAACTTTATTTTTAATACGGTGGCATGTCAAAAGTCCCCAGGGGACTTGTAAATTATTTTTTTGGGGACTTTTGACTTTTGAAGATATTTATACAAACCAAGTTAAGTGTAAAGGAGAAATTTATTGTGTATTAGTGGATGAGTTAAAAATTAAGTTGAAAGAAATTAAAAGAATTTCTTAGAGACGAAAAAAACCAGTTTATTTAAAGTAATTTTTTTTTAAAGAAAAATTACGGTTTAATTATTAAACAAATCACATGTTTGAAAAAATAATTTTTTGGGAATTTATTATTTCTATGTTTGGGGACTATTGACTTATTAGTTAAAGTCATAAGTCCCCGAGGACTTTTGACATGCCACCATTAATACTAATAATATAACTTATTATTATAAATAAAAGTTCGCTATTATATAGGGACTACTTAATATTAAATTAAATTCTCGAAATTAAAAAATAAATTTATAGTCACACAATTTAAAAAAATTTATCACATAATTTAAAAATTAAATTTATACATCTCGAAGGATCAAAAAATGTTTGATTAAATATCGACTGTTATTTTAAAAACAAAACGCACTATTTTAAATTTTTGTGGCAAAGTGATACCATGGTTAAGTCATTTCGTTTTAGATAAGAATTTTGTTATATTAATTTTGGTATTTTTATTTTAGGTTTATAATAACAATAAAAATACTAATGATAATTTTTTTTTGTTTTTTTTGTGGGTGAGGAGGCGAAAATGTACCTAACCGCATTTGAATATGCCGTCACATATTGGTATATGGGGCCTGCATCCACCAAAAACCGTCTAATTCTTTAAAGACTGTCATCCACTAACTGTTCTCGTTTATCTATCCATTGTTCGCATAGGAAGAACGTGTGCTCGGCGTCGTTAGTGTCTCCATCTTCATAGATAAAACTCGCTTGTTCACACTTTCCCATTTGACACAAGTATTTGCCAAAATACCCTTGTCCGAAGAGTAGTTGCGTTACGTAGTAATTCACATCTCCAAATTTCCATTTCACACATCCGTTCAGGTTTGGAATTATTCTTGAAGTCCATCCGCCTCGTGTTTCATTCCATCGTTCTTGCCAGGCAGTGATTGTGTGTTGCCTTGCTGCTATTGCGATTTTGACGGTGAAGACATCTGCTGTTTTACTCAGCCATAATTTTTTCATTTCAATAGCGAGCAGGTTGATCGGAATCATGCCCGCTTACACCAATGCTGCTGTTCCAGAAACCGTGCGATATGCGTTTATAATTCGAAGTGCCGCTATTCTTTGTACTGCAATCATCGGTTTACACATGCAATCGGCCTCTAGTGTGTCAGCCCATATTTCGCTTCCGTACTTCCATTAGCAGTTTTCGTTTGCTGGGTGGGTCCCTTAACGTTTACCATCAGTCTACTTAGCGCCGCTGTTACCTTCCCTGCCTTGTCTCTAGCGTATCGCAGTTGTTCCCCGAAGGTCAGCTTCGAGTCCAATCTAATTCCCAGATATTTTACTGCTTTATGTGCCGTTATAATATTATCGCACAACCTCATCTCTATTTCGAGGGGTATTTGTCGCCGGGTGAAAAGCATCAACTCAGTTTTTTCTGTGGCAAGTTGGAGCACTCGTAAGCTGAGCCATGATTTCGTGCGGATCATGACTTGAATCAGCTTCCATTGTGCTTCTGTTGTGTGTCGTGCTACGATGATCGCGGCAACAGCGTCCGCAAAATCCACTAGAAAGGTGTCGTCCGGAATTTTTTTGCGGAAGATGTCATCATAGCTGATGTTCCATAGATCTGAACCAAGTGTAGACCCCTGCGCTGCACCAGCTGTTACAGGAACATTCTTTAAACCGTTTCTAATTTTTAAAATCAATTCCCGATTGCATAGATAGCTAAGGCTTGATCTGATGAGGTACTTGGGAGCCTTAAAGCGCTATTCAAAAGCTTCTGCCCATCTGACACTATATAAAGCGTTTTTTATATCTAGCATTACAGCAGGATTACTGGCCTCGAATAGTGATTACCCTATTTCAGCGGTATTTATTACTACCTTACCTGTGTCACTTCTATTGTGGATCTACCTGTCCTGAATCCATACTGTTTGTCGCTAAGCCCTCCGGCCGCTTATACTGATTCTGTTAGCCGGAGCTCTAGAAGTTTCTCGAACAATTTACCTGCCGTGTCCAACATGCGAAGTGGTAGGCAAATGGTGAATTTGGGTCTGCTCGTCCTGTATGAGCACAAGTCGCTGTTTCTTATCCGTAAAAAGACCATTTTCAGGCAAACGTTGTACATACACAACAAAACCTGTAGGTGGCTCCCTACCAGGGCTTTGAACACTTCTGCCGGTATTCTATCCGGACCAGGTAGGTACAACATTGTCCATTGTGCTCTCCTTGAATTCCCCCGTTCCTGTTCTGGTGCCTAGTTTCTTCATTACTACTTTGTAACCCAGCCAGCAAGGGTCCTTTTTTATATCTCGGCAGAGTTCCGCCCACTTAATTTTTTTCTACGAATGTCTCTCTCCGTCTGGCTCTGATCAGCTGGCGTCAGCAGCGAGACACTCTTGCCTGAGTAATGTTTTCGTTTCACCAGTAGACTGGTTATCTGGACTTTTGTCCGATTTTGGGCACAGACGCGTCGCTGGCGGATACATAGGAATTTGCTTGTAGGTGACCAAGGCCAAAGCATTTAAAGCTCCGCTTCCTGTCTTCCCGATGTTTAAATTTACATCTCATCCACCCTATCTTTATACGTTGCGCCTTTGATATGTTTTTAGTTGCTTCTATCGGTAGAGTCACAACAGCTCACAGCAGTCCCGCGTTGTTGGTATTTGTGACTTTAGCCGTTATTTCTTCATCAGGTGTGCCAATTTCCTTCTTTACTGCTGCTAGTACCTCGTTTTATTCTGTGAGGCTATCTAGGTCGCGTATTTCAATTGTCGTTTCTGGCTTGATATCTACAACAGTCACACAGTGTAATGATAATAATAATACTAATAAATATGATAATAATAATAATGATAACAATTTTAAAATTTTATATATTCTTTTCCTTAATTTAATTAATATTTTTAAAAATAATTAAAATTTAAAACGTTCAAGTCATTTCTATTCGTTATATGCACTTTATAATAATTTTATTTGGCATTTGTTTACAAAATCGAAAGAGAAAATAGTAGTATACAAAAGTAACAAACATGCGGAATATATCAATTACCTTAAAATGTTTGAAGTGTTTAAGGCGCCTATTCCACATCAACTTTTTCATCAATTTACTTATCCATTAGTGGATTATACCTGGACAATCAAATTAATAAGCTACACACGTCTATTTTCACTATTCAATTTCGTATCCATTTTTTTGACTTTTTGTAATGACATATTTTAAAATTGTTCTAAACATATGTAATTTCAGAACAAACATATCACATTGAAAATATAATTTCTGAACAATTTATTTTTGATTTCATATTTAATTTTGAAATATAAAATGTGTTTTTTTGTGACGTTAAAAAGTTTAGTAAAAATTATGAAGATAATTATGTATCATAAAAATACAATTAAGGATAAAGAAAGAGGTGCTACTACAGCTGCTACTACATTAGTATTATGTATTGCATGAAATTAATGCGTGAGGATCAAGAGGATCAAGAGAAAAACGAACTAAAAATAAGAAAATATTGGATTGTAGTTGAGGCTATTTCGCTACTGAAAAATTGTTGGTACACTTGTCAAGGGGGGGCGAGGATAATTTTAAGGATTTTAAGGATTTTAAGGATAAAAAATAAAAAACATTTTTTACATCATACAGCTCGACTTAGATGTTAATTAAGTTATTTCTTCTGTAATATGAATATGATTTTAAGTTAATAAAAAAAACAAATATAGATATATCATTTCTTATAATACATGTGCACAGCACACTAAAGTTGAAAAGCCGCGAAGTGAGATTTGCAATGACCCTGCGTTTACAACAAGTGGTTGCTCACAGAAGAGCTTAGAATCTCACAAGAATATTAAGTTCATTCCCGAGTTAGTGGTAGTTACATATGATAGTATAAAGGAACACCCCTATTCTGAATTCCTGTGTAGATTTTGTACGTAAAATTAGCTATGTTAAGTCGGATTTTTTGTAGTTATTCTGAATTACGCCGGAGAAGATTAATTAATATCAATGGCAACACTTTTTTTCGAAGTTTCAAAATTTGACATTTTGGTTTGAAATTTTATTAAAAAATTTAAAGCAACAAGTTAAAAAAAAAATTATTTTATAAACAATAACAAAAGTAATTGAAAAAATATGAATTCAATTGCATTTAGATTGATTGCCTTAGAAGAAGAAGAAACCAATCAAAGGGTTCTTAGATCAGAAAGGAGAATTCTTAGAGATTCTTATAATCCTTTCGACTTGAAATAGTAAGTATTTATACTTATATATATTTATTTAGAAATCGTAAGTATTTATACCTACATATTTCAATTTGAAAATTTATCTAAGCATTTATATAAATTTATATATTCAATTATTAGTTTCCAAGCAAATTTTCGACTAAATAAACCTGCTTTTGAATATTTATTGTGTTTGATGGAAGAAGATTTGCAAGCTCCATTCAAGTCTTTTGGTTTAACTCCCATTCATAAATTATGTGCAGTTTTAAGGTTTTTCGCTGAAGGGAGTTCACAACATTGTATTGGGAAAGACTACGATGTGGCAGTTGCTCAATCGACTTTTTCTAAAGTGTTGTGTGAATGTCTGGAAATTTTCACAAAAATATGTCCATTGTGGATTAAACTTTTAATGACACCAGAAGAACAACAAAAGGCAAAATTGGATTTTCATGCAAAAAGTGGAGTTCCAGGAATTATTAAAAAAGGGAACAAAAAAAAATATTTACACTTTGAAAATTTTGATTAAAATTTTTGTAAATAATAAACAAAACTGCAAACAAAGGAATTCAAAGTACTACTACGTATGAATATTTCTTGCGTAAATTTCTGACTTTTAATTTATGCTACGTAGGAATTCAGAATTGCCATTTTATGAATTTCGAAAAAAAAGTATACTACGTAGGAATTTAGAATCAAGTTTGCGTAGATTTTACGCAAATTAGTGTTACGTAGTAATTCAGAATAGGGGTGAAAGAATATTTAAAAATAAGTGTCTTTAGTAAATAAGTAACAAAAAAAAATTGTGTACTGAATTGAATTGTATTTACAATATTTTTTAAATTTTAACAATATTACATTTTACAAATAACATTCAAAAAATTTTCTTAATTCAGAGAATTCCTTAAAAAACAAAATAAAAACCATTTTTCTTGCTCAGCTGATTTTGACTTTAGATTGATGAAAATAGAACTAACTCCAATTAGTTTCTCATTCAGTTCTCATCTCATCAATTACTGGAAAAGTATGGACCATGTATAAAAGACTAAACAAATTAACGTTCATAATCATAGTTACTATAATATAACCATTAACTTGTCACCTGTATCTTAATAAAACATTATGGTTTTTCTAACTTTTTTGTGTTTCTCATTTTTATTATGTTGGCCAAACATGTAAGTATAAATTATCTTAAACTATGTAGAATTATATATAAAATTTGCCATATAATTCAATTTAATGGGTTTACACCAAAAAAGTAAAATTTGTACTTTGTATTTCTTTTGTTTTCTTAATTTTAGTATTCTTTTAATATGATATATGTTTGTATGAAAATTTTATCTCATAAATTATACTTTTGTTTTTTTTTTTTTGAAGCAGATCGATTTGTTTTCATAAATTTAAAAAAATACTTTCTATAATCTATGGCTCACATTCATAGAATCAAAAATTGTCAAAAATATTTGCAAATATTCGGGCTTTAAATTTTTTGTCAGCAAAACATAAAGATATGACATTTCACATGTGACAAACTATTTCATTCCCATTTTGAAAATTTCAACTAGTTGAAAGTATATTATTGTACATTGCCTGTCATGTTTTACTTTACATACTGTTTTGTCGTCGACCGTCGTATCTTCGAGAATGTGAAACAAATTTGTTTCGATTCCAAAAGCTTTCCATTTAACAAAATGGTGGTCGTATCTTTTTGATGTGTTGCGTACATTTGTTGAAAGGAAGAAAGAACTTCACTTTAATAAAAAATAGTTAAAAGACGAAATAAAATTACAATAATATTAGTAATGAATTTGTGAAAATGTCTTGTGTGAAATAAATGTGAAATATTAATGGAATTAATGGTAATTAGTTCTAAAATTACTTTTAATTAGTAGAATAATTTGTCTGCAGTCGTCAGCTTTTTTTTTTTTTCAATTGAGTACAGTCGTCGTTCCATAAAAAAAAAAGAATATAAAAAACGCCGTGCAAAATAAATTATTTTAATAAATATTAATTTATCATATATGTAATAAAAATAATAATGAAAATTGGTTATGAGAATATATTTTTACTTTATTTCAACTAAAGTTAGTATTTAAAAAAAAATAAAAAAGGAAAAGTAATTTTCAGATTGTTTGTGATGTTTAATTAACTTTCTAATAAAGGATACTTTTAAAGTAAAATTTGAAAATTTTGTGAAAAAAAATTAATTTTTGATTGAAAAATTATAAGTAAAATAGTCTAAAATAATTAGAAAATGGCGGTTGTGGTGGTGTGTCTGACTGATAATTTTTTATGTACCTTTGAATATTTAATGCAAAGACATTTTATGGAATGGTAATAATTACCGACGACGATATTCATAAAAATTAAAAAAAAAATATTTTTTATATCAATTTAATATTTTGTACTTGTATTAATATTACATATTTATTTATTTTTAATTTGTGCATATACTTTGACAAATGATTAATTAGAAAGTGGAACATAAGCAATTCAATATTTTTAAGAAAAAAAATTAAATTAAAAGACAAAGTAAGAATTAATTAAAAAGAGAAACTTGCATCTGCGGCGATTACCTTCGCGCATCACACACCCTTATAATGTAGTGGTTAAAAAATTAATTGAAAATTTGCCTATTGAATGCATTGATTTGAATTTTTATTAATTTAATATATACAATATAAATATGTGTAAATATAAATTTTTTATTCGGTAAAGTACATTGTAAAATTAATATATTTTTTCACTAAAGATTTTTATAAATTAACACAATTCATAATTTAAAATTGAAATTAAAAAAAAAAAAATCGATAAAAAAGAAAAAATTGAAGAAACGAAGCGAAAAAATGTGAGTTTTATATTAAGAAAAAGTTGGGAGAAAAAAAATGGATGACATTATTATAATTACATAGATATGTAGGTACTTATATATTTATTTACTTTGACTTGTCTTTTTTTAATCTGCATTTATTGCTTATTTGTTAGAAAGAGGACAGCACAATCGCACAATATTTTTTATTATATTTTCTTTTGTATTAATTGGATATCGTGTTTTGAATTTTTTCGCATAAAATTTTGTTGCTTATTTTATAGATACTTTTTATTGTAATATTTCTGCGGTGCTATTCTTTTTCAATTTCCTTTTATTTTTTGTGCGATATTTTGTTTTTGATTTAATAGTTTGTACAATTTATCTATAGATTTTTTTTGGTGTAGTTATTTAGGCAGTATGTAGATAGAAAGATAGGTAGATAGACAGTTTAATTGCCATTTATTTATGAAAAAAAAATCAGGTATTTAAAAGAGTTTTCTGTATAAATCATTAAAAATAATATATAGACGCATATAAATTAATATATGCATTTATAAGTGGGTAAAAAATATAATTGTTAAACAAAAGCCATCCCATCTTTGTTCGTAATAAATTACAAATAATTATTATTTAATGTTTAATATAAAAAACTATAATTTACAATGAGCATTTTATATATTTCCTATTTTTCGAATTTTATTATTTTGTAATATACCTAATGGAACATCGAAATTTTTTTATTGTTTTTTGCTACTATAACGAATACATTAATTATTGTGTAGACATCAATTCATTTTTAATTTATACCTCGTTTGATTTATTTTTTATATTAAATTTTAATTTTTAAGTAAAACTGCAGGTTTGTTTGTATGTGTTTGTTATTATAACATTTATGTGTACCATAAAGATTTTAATTTGACCGGGTTCTATCCATATAATATATTTTCAATTTTCTAATCCATATTGAATAAAAAATAGGTGTAATTTTTTTTTAAATCTGCAATACCTATTTATTTATTTATTTAAATACAGAAAAAAAGTTAATTAAAATATAAGTTAAGAAAGCGAGAATATGTATTTTATTGATTCATTTAAAATACTAACTTTATTTATTATTTATTGATAAATTTATAATATATTTGAAAAAAAAAATTTTAATAGTTTAATAATATTAAATAATTTAATGAATATATGAATATTAAAAATAAATTAAATAGGTACATAATCAATTACCATAATTTTTAACCTCTTTACCATTTTAAATATTTTATACTATGTTTATTTGATATCTATAAATAATAGGAGTCATCTGAAAAGGGTATTTAAAAAGAGAATAGAAAAAAGACATTAAAGAAGGTAATGAATTTTTCTTTTCTTTATAATTTGTAATCGTTGAAGGGGTAATGCCTTACGCTATATGTTAAATTTAAAATCATAAGCGTATAGCTTTTCCCCTTTAAAGATGCAGACATACGGAAATATAGTAGACTCCAGAAGTATGCAAATTCTTTCAAATATGCATATTTATTATTTTTATTTGTATTATTATTGATTAAATATATAAAAGTAAAAAGTGTTGTCTTTTCATTAAAAAAAATTTAATTATACTATTAGATATTTCCAAGTTTTGTTATTTAAAATTAATATTTGAGTTAATAAATATTGAGCATTCAAAATAATTAAAATTGATTTAATAAATATTGAGGAACCAAAATTCAAAAATTAATATGTTTAATGAATAAAAATAATGTTACAAATATTCAATTTTAAATTAATATATTTTATGTTTCCTTAAGTTTTTGGCGTATTTTCTGTTGAGGATAATAAGTTATCAAAGAAGAATTAAAAAACCATATGGGTGAAAAAAGAGAAAAATTAATTATAAATAAATAGTTTTTGTGTAATACTTTCCCTTAAAATGTGTAACAAATTAATAAGAATTCGCGGAATATGTACAATTAAACTATATACGTAATATTTTTTTTTCATTCTAAAATTATATGTACCTATATATTCTATAATCTACAAATAAAATATTCTTAAGCTCATTCAGATCCATTCACACACAATATTATTGCTCAATATTTGATATTGTGAAATGAATTTGATATTCTGTAGGGTAGGTAATATTGAAACATTGTACAATATATTGAGCAAAATTAAAAAATTTATATTTTAACTCAACATATTGTATGATTTTTAATTGTACAATATGAAATATTTTAATCTGTGTACAATATTGCCACAATATTTTTCGGTTAGAATTCAGTTAAAGGAGCAGTAAAGACATGTACGCTTTTATTGTAATTAATTTGGTATAAGAATGTTCCGTCTTAGTTCCATTATGTTCCTAAACCTAAAGGTTAAATGAAGTGGTTATTCGGTGACCTCCCACACACCTCTCAACACCTAACAAAATTAACCTTAAGAAAGAAACCTAAAATTTAATACAATGTAGTGTCTCAGCTGGTTTGGATACCTATCTCACGCCTCTGAAGAACTAATAAGCATTTCTATCAAGGTCCTGTTTGCTTAATGTTCATGAGATGGGGGGAATTGTGTAACTGTCATTTTAATTTGTTAATTTGTCAGGTGTAGGGCATTAGTAAGTCGGTTTCATCGTCTTACTGTTGTTTCATTACTTTTTTTTTGTTTCCTTTTATTTTTTAAACGTGAGAAAAGTCTGTATCGCTCAACATTTTTGCTAAACTATATTATTTTGCAATAAATTAATATTGTGTGTATATGAACATAAAAAATACTGTAGAATATATTGAGCAATAATATTGTGTGTGAATGAGCTGCTTAATATTTTCGTTTAAATACGAAACTAAATTTTTTTTTTGCTTATTTTTCAGATTAAACATGGGAATAATTAAAATATTTCATTTGACATAGAACAGGACAACTAACCTTAAAGTTGGGATTGAAAAAAAATTCATTAAGTTTTTTTTATATTAATCTAAATGCAATATTAACCTGTGTATTATACATCTTTGTATATTACATAGATTTATATTAATATTCGTAAAATAAGGGAAAAGCTCTGTTTAATATAATTTTTATTTAGAAATAATAAGAGTAAAACAAAATTATTTTAAAATCATATCCTCTAATAAATTTAGTAATAAAAATAAATATCCGTATAAAATTTCAGTGTAAAAGAAATTAATTATTATACGAAGTAATTAAAAAAATTTTAAAATATATCATGACAGACTTGAAGTTTTAAGTAAATTTTAGCTTTATGCTATTTAAAATAAAATTTAAAATTGATTAAAGGAAAAAAATAACTAAAAGTGGTTATTTTTATTTAAATTTCTGTATTAAAATCTAATGGATGGAAATGCACAAAATATGTACGGAAATCATCAAGGGTAAGTTAAAAAATTTGTTTTAATTTTATTTGGAAATATTTTCTGTTAATTTAATGTTGAACTAATTTTAATCATTTTAGAGATCCATATTATAGATATGATCCAACAGCAGCAACAACAAATCCAAGACCAATGGGTCCACCGGTTTCGGGGGGATATACAAGGCATAGACCACCACATCCGTTACAACAACAAACACAATACCCATCGTACCAGCCACAGACGGAAAATATGTATGCTATGGGTACACCCGATCAACATGGTGGACTTGGAATGGCTGACATGAGTGGTTGGGGTCCTCCAGCACCTCAAAATAATCAAGGATATAGCAACTCAGCTGGATTAGGTTCTTATGGACACCCGCAAGCTGCACCTTCACCACAAAGGCAACCACAAAATCAACAAGGGTAAATTATAATTTTTGTAGAAAAAAATTTTAATACATTTATGTACCGGAAAAATTTTTTATATTTTCTATAACAAAAAGTTTTCTAAAAAAAATTTATTTGCAGTTATAGACAACATTTGACATCGTACCAACAACCAGAGCAACCTAAATTACCATACCAAACACAACAAAATATTATGACTAACATGATGCCACAATCCAGCGGATATGTTAATTTAGGACAACAGCAATCGCAACCACAACAACAACAACAGCAACCACAACCGAATCAACAACAAAGATTACCACAACATTATCCACAAACTGGTGGGCATCCTATGTATACAGGTGGGCCACCAGCACAGCCGACTACTCCATCGCAGTCACCATATGCAAATTATGGAACGAGCAACTCTGCACCACCTCCCAATACAATGCAGCATCAAACAGGACGCCCTGCACAGCATTTAAATTATGGTCACAGTACACTAGATACACATCCATCTGTGCCAACATATGGTCAGCACATGTCTAGTAGTGTTGCATCGTCAAGTCACCAAATGACAAGTCAGACGCAGAATCAAACTCAACAGCAACAAACACATTTGCAGAATCAGCAAAATCAATCACAATTACATCCCGGTCAAGTTTCAATACCTTCACAACAACAACAGCAGCTTAATAATACTGGGTCACTGACTTCAACAAATACGTCTCATATGCAACCTCCACATGGAGGACAACAGCAGCATACGACTCTTTTACATCCAAATTCATCAAATTCAGTTACAGGACAACATCAAGGTCCTATTTTAGGAAATTACGGACATCAACAACAACAACAACAACAACAGCAGCAGCAACAACAATCGCCATATATGTCAAATACAAAGCATCAACCAACTGCACATGTTGGGGGTAGTCCACAATATAGGGCACCATTCTCTCAGCTTTCGCCTCAAATGTCCCCAAGACCACCGCAAATGTCTCCACATTCCCATTTGTCTCCCCGAACAAATGTTATGTCTCCAGCTAAGCCACAGCAACCTCCACAGGCTCAATCACAACAACCTCAGACAGCCCAACAGCAATCTTCACAAAATGCACCAGCAAATTCTCAGCATATTCAGCATTCAACATCAAATCAATCTGCACTTTCAAATATGTCAAGTCCAAGGCCTACGATACAGCAGCAAACTCAACCACCTCAGTCATCGTCTAAAAACTCTGTTCTATCTTCAGTTCAACCTGTTAATACTTTAGCGGCATTAGAGCAGATGGTAATGCCGAATCAATCAAACTCGATTCCACCAATTGGGGGCATTACAGGAAATCCAAATGAAATGGTCAACTATCCAAATTATCATCGACAACCACTACCAATGTCAGCTTCACCCATGGGTCCTAGAATGCCCGTATCTCCTCAACATCAGCAATGGACACCTTTAATCGGAATACCTCAACAAAATCCAACAATAAATTCCTTGACAGGAGCAAATCAAACTCAACCTAGCCAATTAAATTTATACGCACAACATCAAGGGCAAGCAAATGCTCCTCCTTTGCAATCACCCGTTCCTATAGCACAACATCAACATATTTCTCCTCAAAATGCTCAACAGCAGCAACAAATGCTTACTCCTAATCAATCGCAAATAAATGAACAATTACAACATTCTGTAAATGACATTGTTAGCCATCAGTCAAATTCAATTACTGTTCCAACAAGTGTAACAAATAATTTGGTATCGCAAATGCCTTTAACACAACAGCCTCCTCCACACCAACTTCTCATGCAACAACAACCACATCAGATAACTTCACAACATGTTGCTTCACTTTCCCCCCAAAATATTCTAAATCAATCACATCAAGTACCAGTGTCAGGCTCGGTACCCGTTCCAGTATCCGTGCCAGTTTCTACACCAATTTCAGTATCTGTATCAGTTTCAGACAGTTCAACGTTAGCTAATGGAAATCAATTAATGCAGCCTATAAATAATAAGTCAATTGCTCCATTAATAGATTCAAATCCGCTGCCTTCAATTACAGATTCTCAACAACAATTAACTCAAATCTCTCAAACTCAGTCACAACAACCGCAACATTCTTTAGTTGATCCTTTTTCAAGTATTTTAGAAGCTTCTTGTTCACCTCAAAATATACAGCAGAGTATAAATCAAAGGCCGTCAAGTCTAATATCCGCACCCCAGCAACCTATAATACAACAACAGCCATCGCCGTTGCAACCACAGGGTCAAGAATCCCAAAATCAAATGCTAGTTTCTCAACAATCGCAGCAAATTCAACAAACTACACCACCACAGCCGATTCAACAACCTGCATCACAATCCCAACCGTTGCAAGTGCCGCCAACTCAACAAATAAGTCAACCCAATCAACAGACTGTAGTTCAGCAAACATTACAGCAGACAGTGCAATCTGTTGTATTGCAGCCAGTGTTACCGCAGCCGCAATCTTTAAACCAAGAGCAAGTTTTGAAATCTCCAAAACCCTCTTCATCATTGAATTTAGAAAGCAATATAGTCGCTTCTTCATCTAAATTGTCATGCAGTGATTCAAGTACTTCCGGTAATCTTAATGATATTGCTAGTAATCAAATTGTGCCTACCAACACTAATAATTTGATCGAGTCTAGTACAAATGATTTAATTGAAAATCAGCAACAGCATTTGCAAGATAATACCTTAAAACATCAAAATTTCATTGTACCACCAGATCAAAATTCACAAAGCTCTCAACAATCTAGTAATAGTACTGTTGGATCTGTTAATTTGGGATCATCAAATCAAAATTCACAAGGATCAAACATGGCAGATTATGATACTTCATCAAATCACGCCGTAACTAATGCTGTTTCAACTGTAGATGATGATAACGCCAGTAGTAATGTAACGGAAACTAATAATGCCATTTCAAACTTGGTTAACGATGATGAGCTTGGTAAAGTCGAAAATGAAAAAGCTCAAGCAATATCTCAAAATGAGCAAAAAATTGATCATAGTTTGAATAATGATAAAGCTGAAATTATTTCTGGTGAGCTTAATTTTTTCTTGGTTTTAATTTTTGATTCTCAAACTTTTTAATTTTTTTTTTCAGAAGAAAAATCGGCAGAGAATATTAAAGAAATTCCGGCTACAATAAATTTAAATGTTGAACAGGATAATTGTCTAGTATCTAATACAGGAGCTTTAGAAAAATCTTCGGCTAAAAATGATCTTCAAAAAGCAGTAAGTGTATCAACAACTGATGAAAATAAGTCAGAGGAAATACAGAAAGATATTCAAATAAAAGATTCTACCGAAGAAGAAAAAATATCAGATGTTCAATCTCAAATTCATTCTACCCAAGCAGAAATTTCGCAATCTGCTATTTTGTCAACTACTTTGCCCTCAACCACAACACAAAATTTACAGCCAACCCCAACATTGCTTCATCCACAATTACCTCATGTTACTGCAGGTTCAGTTGTGCATTCTATTTCGCCTCATCCTGGAATAATCGGACCATCAGTCCTGACCCCGTATGGACAATATTCAAGTGGACCCCAACATGCAACATATACTTACACACCCAGTACTATAATGTCGCATCATCAAGAAAAAATTTCTCTTCAACAACAATTGACTGAATTATATTGTCAACCACCTAGTTCTGAAGTGCAAGAAAAAATTATGCGTTTGCAAGAACGTTTAAATATACTTCAAGCTCACGAGGTAACTGACAAATGTAGTGGGGGGCCAACTTGTGTTTTGCAAAGTGCAATATATTCAAGTTCCCAAATGGTTGAAAGTCCACAAGTTTCAAGCACTACAGGTCGTGGTCGTAGCAAAGGTTGTAATAAACCTAGAAAACCCCGATTGAAAAAAGCCGACAAAATTGCCTTATCTCAATCGTCTCAAGCACAATCAAGTGAAGAATCGAGCCAAACAATCATCCCATCGAATTTACCCGTCTCTGAAGATTGCGTTACGCAAGGAGCTGGTGATAATTCAATAGCGACAAGCATGGAATTTAATGACACTGGAGATATTTCACTTGATAATTCGTCT
This sequence comes from Dolichopus griseipennis, assembly GCA_963082915.1. Classification (NCBI taxonomy): domain Eukaryota; kingdom Metazoa; phylum Arthropoda; class Insecta; order Diptera; family Dolichopodidae; genus Dolichopus; species Dolichopus griseipennis. Next base: position 52,945,682 of record OY720444.1, on the reverse strand, counting down.
AGTGAATTACTTGATACTTCAACGGATAAAAAACCTAAAAAACCCCGAAAACCAAGGCAACCTAAAGATCCTAATGCACCGCCTCGAACACCAAAAGATAAGAACTTAAAAGAAAAAAAAAAAAAGGATTCTAATAATGTTATGGACTCTACAGAAAAGCCTAGAAAGAAACAAGGAAGAAAAAAAAAAGTTGAAAGTGGAGAAGAAAAATCAGAAACAGCTGATGAAGGAACTCCAACAAAATCAGAAATGTGTGCTGATACAACAGAAAAAGAAGTTTTTGACCACGAAAAGTCAAATAATACAGAACCGAAATCTGTTTTAGATAGTTCTGGTGCTGATGCAACAGATTATGATGATATACCAGTATCAAAAATTCCTAAGGAAAAACCACTTGAAAATAAAGAAGAAAATGATGACAAAAAGGACGGAGATGATTCAATCGTTGACTCTGCGACACCTGGTACAGGAACAAAAAAGAAAAAACGTGGTCGAGATTCTACTACGCCTTCTTCTAGTAAAAGACGTAGTTCTCTTGGAAAATTCGGAAAGAAACGTAAAAATAGAGGTCGTATTGTTCCAGAATCTGATGGAGAAGCCGATGATTTGATTGAAACACCTCCACCTTCTCCACCGCCTGATTCAGAATTAGATAGTCTAAAAAGAAGATCTGCTCGTAATACACAACGGAAAAAATACACTGATGATGTTTTGTTACGTTTATCAGATGATGAAATAGATTCTATGTTAGTTGCTAGTGCAAATAATAGAAAGAAAAAGAAGGAAAAAGAAAAGGATGAATCAGCAACAACAAGCGCACCTGCTTCAAATGTCAATAGCGACACAGAAAAAGGTAATTATAAATCAATTCAAGTGTTTATTATTATTTTTAATTCAAAGTTTATAATTATAATTCCTTAGTTCAAGTTGAAAACAATACTAGTGTGGAAGTTCCAGAGAATCCAGATGTAAGTGTATCAACGGCGGCTAGCACAACTTCAGAAACTGCAGTAAGTAGTGAAAGATATTATTCTGCGGAAAATATTGATGAAAAAAGCGAAAAAAATGTGGAGACTAGTAAACCTAATTATGTGTACGTGAATACGGGTGACGAAGATTCTATGGTTGTCCAATATGTCCTTGCCGTTCGAATAGGCAAAAGAGAATTAAAATCAGAACCAATACTTTCTCCAAAAATACAAGGAGAAAAGAAATCGGCAGATACAAATGAAGGAGAAACAGAACAAGATATTATTGAAGACAAAAGTGAAAGTGAAGGGGATAAATCTGTACAAAATGAATTGATAGTAGATATATCCGAAAAAGTTGAAGGCAACAAAATCAATGATGAAAAGACAAATATTGATAGTGAAAAGGCAAATCAAAATAAAAACGATAAAACAGAGGAAAATTCAGAAGAAAATAAAATTGAGACAGAGGACATAAAGGATGAAATTGAAATTAAAGATGGGGACAAACTTAAAGAAGAAAAGGAAACAAAAGACGAAGGACAAGTAAAAGAGATAATTTTTAACAAGGTAAAGGAAGAAAGCAAGAAGGATGTTGAAATCGACAAAGAACAAGGTGTAACAATTGGAAAAAATGAAATTGAAGAAAAGGAAATTGAAAATAATAGTAACACTAGTGTTACAAAAAATTTAGAAGAAATAGTAAAAGATGATTTAATTGAAAATCAAGAAGACAAAGAGATAGAAGAAAAAGATAAAGTCAAAATTGAAACTGAAACTGAAAATGAAGAAAACAAAAAAGATATAAAAGAAGAAAATGTAAAAGAAGAAAATGTAAAAGATAAGAATGAATCTAAAGCAAAGGAAAACGACGAAACAAATTCTGAATCTGATAAAAAAGAATCTATGGAAATTTGTGAGGATTTTGAAGAAAAAATTGACAACGAAATAGAAAAAGCTAGAGAAAATGAAAGTAAAAATAGTAGCCTCTCAGACAAAATGGACGTTGATGAAAGTGAAAATAAAGAAATTGCAGAAAAACTTGAAGAAAATGATTTACAATCTAAATTGGAACCAGATAAAAGTGATTCTGATGAAGATGATAGCAAGTCAAAAACGGAACCAGTTTTTATTGAAGTTGAAGAATATTTAGTGAAATATCGAAATTTTTCATATTTACATTGCGAATGGCATACAGAAGAAGAGTTATTTAAAGGTGATCGCCGTATTACTGCGAAAATAAAACGTTTTCAACAGAAACAAGCACAACAAATGAACATTTTTGATAATATTGAAGAAGAACCATTTAACCCAGACTTTGTTGAAGTTGATAGAATTTTAGATGTTTCAGAACACACAGATGTTCAAACAGGTGAAATAACAAAACATTACCTTGTTAAATGGAAGAGTCTTCCTTATGAGGATTGTACATGGGAGTTAGAAGAAGATGTAGATGAAATTAAAATACAACAATATTATGTTTTTAATAAAATACCACCAAAGTCAGAATGGAAAATAAAAAAACGTCCTAAACCTGAAGAATGGAAGAAATTGGAAAAAACTCCTGTATTTAAAAATGATAATACATTAAGACCTTATCAGTTGGAAGGCCTAAATTGGTTGAAATTTTCATGGTATAACACTCATAACTGTATTTTAGCCGATGAAATGGGTCTAGGAAAAACAATTCAAAGTTTAACTTTTGTACATTCTGTATGGGAATATGGTATTCGCGGTCCATTTTTAGTAATTGCTCCATTAAGTACCATACCAAATTGGCAACGCGAATTTGAAGGATGGACCGATATGAATGTAATTGTATACCACGGATCTGTTACCAGCAAACAAATGTTATCTGAATATGAATTTTATTATAAAAATGATAAAGGTAAAGTTATTACTGACATTGCCAAATACAACGTGCTAATTACAACGTTTGAAATGATAGTAACTGATTATGCAGACTTAAAGAATTTTAATTGGAGAGTGTGTGTAATTGATGAAGCTCATAGACTTAAAAATCGAAACTGTAAGTTGTTGGAGGGCTTAAGACAATTACATTTAGAACATAGAGTGTTATTGTCTGGAACTCCTTTACAAAATAATATAAGTGAATTATTTTCATTATTAAACTTTTTGGAACCAACCCAGTTTTCTTGTGCTGATACATTTTTGAAAGAATTTGGAAGTTTAAAAACTGAAGATGAGGTTAACAAACTGCAAGCTCTTTTAAAACCTATGATGTTAAGACGTTTAAAAGACGACGTTGAAAAATCATTGGCACCTAAAGAAGAAACCATTGTTGAAGTAGAATTAACTAATATACAAAAAAAATATTATCGTGGTATATTAGAAGCTAATTTTTCATTTTTAAAGAAAGGCACTACATCAGCAAATATTCCAAATTTAATGAACACAATGATGGAGTTGAGAAAATGTTGTATTCATCCATATTTGTTAAATGGTGCAGAAGATCAAATTCAATATGATCATAGACTACAACATGGAGAAGATAATGAATCTTATTATAAAAATCTAATTGCATCTGCAGGAAAAATGGTTCTCATTGATAAATTATTACCAAAACTAAAAGCAAATGGTCACAGAGTATTGATCTTTAGTCAAATGGTACGCTGTCTTGATATACTAGAAGATTATTTAATGTACAAAAAATATACATTTGAAAGAATTGATGGCAGAATTCGCGGTAATCTTAGGCAAGCCGCAATAGATCGATTCTCTCGACCAGATTCTGATAGATTCGTATTTTTATTATGTACTAAAGCTGGAGGTTTAGGTATTAACTTAACGGCTGCTGATACTGTTATTATATATGATAGCGATTGGAACCCTCAAAATGATTTGCAAGCCCAAGCGCGCTGCCATCGTATCGGGCAACAAAAAATGGTAAAAATATATCGATTACTTTGCCGTAATACATATGAACGAGAAATGTTTGATAAAGCATCATTAAAACTCGGTTTGGATAAAGCTGTTTTACAAAGCATGAATACGGCACAAGGAAAAGACTGTAATAATAGACAACTTTCTAAAAAAGAAATTGAAGATTTATTAAAAAAGGGAGCTTACGGTGCTGTAATGGACGATGATAATGCTGGGGATAAATTTTGTGAAGAAGATATTGATTCCATATTAAAACGCCGGACTCAAGTTATAACAATGGAAAGTGAAAAAGGTTCTACATTTTCAAAAGCTTCTTTTGCTGCCAGCGGTAATCGTTCTGATATTAAAATTGACGATCCTGATTTTTGGAACAAATGGGCCAAAAGAGCTGATATTGATCCTGATGCCGTCGAAAAAGATGAAAACGATGAATTAGTTTTATCTGAACCTCGAAGAAGAACGCAAATCAGAAGATATGGTCATGAAGATGTAGTAGATATGTCAGGGGATTCGTCTAATGAAAATAGTGATGAAGATAGTATAGGTAATAAATAAATAAAAAAAAAAATGTGTTTAATACGATAATTTTTATTTAAGGTTTAAGAAGTAGGCGCAGAAAAGAAAAACTAGCTAAACGTAAACTTAACAATGAGGATTATATACCCAGAGAAAGAGATACTTTAGCTGCCTTAGGAATGGAAGAAGTACAATATGGTAACTGGGCTAAATCAGAGTGTTTTAAGGTTGAAAAAGGACTCCTCTCTTTTGGGTGAGTTAATGAAAAATGTTGGCTGATAAATATTTAATTTGATAAAATATTTTATTTAATTTTTCTGCTTGTGTTGCATTATTTTAATTTTTACATTTTTTAATTTTAACGCTAAAATTTCTACTTGTCGTTTAAGAAGTTTTTCGCGTCTTTCTAATTGAATGAGCTTATTATTCTGTTCAATATATTGAGAAACGTCTGGTGCATCAAATTTTATCATCTTCTCATCGAGCATTTCTATATTATTTTCTACTTTACTTATTTCTATTTCAACTGCTGTCATCTCGCGTTCCATTTTATTAGTATTAATTACGCTATCATTAATTTTTGCAATAAGACGTTTTAATTGAATTTCTAATTGCAGTAGAATATTCCTTTGGGTCGCTAATGCACTTGAGGCTTTGCCAGTAATACGTTTAATTTTAATTAACTGAATGTTTCTGTCTTCTAATTCTCTGGTGAAAGCATCTTTTTTTATTTGCATTTGTTCAAAATCAGCAGGTCCTAACATTCCAGCTAAATCGGCTTTTTTGACAATTAGCGTTTTAAGTTGATAACATTGTTCGTGTAAAGATTGTATTTTTAAACGCAAATTACTTATTAATCCCATAGCGTTCTTATTCCACACCATAAAGTACTTTGAAAATTTTTCAGAAGGTATTTTGCCAGTTTTTGGATCTAAACCCAAATTAATTACAGAATCTTGAAAACTTTTTACTGTTCCGCGTATTTCATCATTAAAAAAAACTAGCTCGTCAATTCTAGCTCTAAGGCATTTAACTTGGGAAACCGCTTTTGCTTTAGATTTTTCAAATCTTCTTTTCAAATCCATAAAATATTTTTCACAAATTTCTGATTTTATATTATAGTTTAAACGTACATCAGCTGATTTATTAATAGTTGCAGACATTGTTGATCCCATGGACATCATACTTCCAGTTACCTAAAAAAAAAATACTTAAAATTAGGAGAATCTTTTTAATTAATCTCGCATTACCTGCATTGTAGACTGTTTTCCTAACATATTACCTAAAGTTGGAGATGATTTCTGTTCAGAAAATTGTATTTTGTGCGATTTTTCGTTATTAGCCCGTTCTTCTAAAGTTTTCTTCAGTCCAACAAGATATTTTGGATCATTTTTTTCCAGAAATTGAAATAATACAATGTTTTCTAGTTTAATAAAGCCAAGTTCTTTTTCTAATTCTTTTACTATATAGAAGAAACTTAAAGAATCTAATTCTTGATATTTTTGAGTTGCTTGTCGCTTGTTAGCAAATGGTGTTTTAGAATTTAATATTTCTTGGATATGCTCATCTAATAAACTGGCTTCAGAAGAAGCCATGCTCGATAAAGTTCTTCCCTGTGATACCAGACCAACAGGACCATCTACTGACTTGCGCATGTCGACTTTTTTTTTTAAATTGAAATGCTTAACATGTATTTTAAGAGTTTAAAAAATAAATTTGAAATGGATTTTAAACGCAATGTTTTCTTGAAAATAAAATTTTATTTTCTGTAAATAACTGACGAAATTTTTTGTTTTCAAGTAATTTCTTTTTCAAATATTTATTTAAAAAAAAAATTGAATTATTTATTAAAAATATTGGGCCACTCCACACGAGTCGTTTCCCCTTTCGTTACGTGACTATTTTATTTATTATATATATATATATATTTTATATTTATTATTTCCACACTGTTCCTCTTGATTTTCATTAGTTTTATTTGTATGTTTAAATATTAATTTTTAAATCAAAATTTATTATGAGAGTTAGGTAAATAAATATAAAAAAAAACCGCAAAAAATAAATCTTAAACAATTTTTTTTTGTAGTTAGGTACTTACATAAGAGTTTCCTTATTTTAAACTAATCTTTTTTTAGCACATTTTCAAAAGATTTTGTAAAAATGTACCTATATAATTTCACTCTGTCTGTCTGTCCGTCCGTCCATTCGTCGTATGTTTACAAAAACTTTTATTTAGAAACTATTTTTGTCACGCCCCTGGAGGACCTGTAATATCTCAAAAATTTAAATTTTGTTATATTTAAGCACCAGTAACTTAAATACCCGAACATTATATTTCAATACTTGTTAAAGGTTTTCTTAAATTTAAAAGGGGTTCTTTAAATTGAAGAAAGTGTCTTAGTTAGTTTTAACCATTTTTGCTTAGGTAATAAAATTCTAAGTAAAATTCGAAATTTTGGTGGATTTCACAATTTAATTCGTAGAACCTAACAAAATGGTGGTAGTAGGAGGATCATCATAAGTTTGCTTGGTTAAATTTGGGATTCTTCCCCATTGAAGGCTTTTAGGACTTAAAAATTAAAACATTCCTGTTTTTATAATTCAGTAACTTAGTCGTCGGTATATATTATTCTAAAAATCAAACATTGAAGCTCCAACATTCTATTTTGCACTTTCTAACAGGTTTTCTTGAGTGTATTGGGATGATATTCTAAGTATTGATTTCACTATATTGACTATTTTTTTTTTTAAGAAAAAACATTTTGGAACTTTATCTTGGAGTTTTAAAACCAATATATGATTTATATATGAACCAATTTTATTATTCATTTATAAATTAAGGTCGTATTCGAAAGTATTGAACTAACACTTCACTTCATTTTAGCATGTTGGGTGCATTTTATCTGAAGTTTAACAAATCGTTAATAGTCTAAAATTAACGCATTTTTATTTTATTTATAAACACCTTTATTTACTTTTTTTTGCTTTACAAAAATTAAAAAAAAAGCATTCAATTGATTTAATATTATTGAGTACGTCAATTTTTGTACAAAATATGATAATCTAGTGTGCATAAAATTAAAAGAACATTAAATATTTGTAAAAAAAAATATGGACCAATTTTTATTTTTCATTCATAAATGAGAAAAAACTTTCATTAAAAAAAGCGACTCTAACCCATCTTCGTTAACATGCTGTCACATACTAAATAAAATTTATACAAATTCGATACAAATTTCAAATCCTACACGACATAATATAATATGTATATAAAAAATAAATAAAATATTTGAAATTTGATAGAAAATAAATAAAAATATGAAGCTATTTTGAAAAATAAAAAAAAATTCGAGAATTAAAACGATTCATATGAATCAGTATCGAAAGAAATTTTCGTCAACATTCTGTCTACGCTATAGCTTGAAAATAACCAGCAGTGGAAATGTGGAAATATAAAAAAAAATGAGAGGATTACAACGATTCAAATTTAATACGAAATTGTATCGAAAGAACTGTATGTCAAAATTTTGGCTACGCCACCTATAGAATGAAGATAAAAAGTGGCGTCCAAAAATTAGTATTCCACTCTTTGGGTATTTTATAAATTTTAGTTTCTTTTTTAATTCTTATTACAGTATCGGAGGGCAGTAAAATTATTATTTACAATAATTTAAAAAAAATTTGAATTGATATAGTTCTTTCTTTAATTCACCATAGTTGTTAATGGTTACTTTTTAACAATTGTTTTTTTATCATAGTACATAAAATAGATGAAATTGTTAATTTAACAACTAACAAACAAATGTTAATTATTTTTTTTAATAAGCATGATAATTTATAAATATAAAATTATCTATTTTGATTTTAGATGGGGAAGATGGACTGAAATACTAGAATTAGGACAGTTTAAAAGAGGTTGGATCGAGAAAGATGTTGAAGATTGTGCAAGAATAATAGTAAGTGAAAAATATATTTATTTTAATTTATCAGTACCTATGTATTATAATTTTTAAGTATGATGATTACCATGCTAATATTGAGATAAACTTCAGGTTTTCGCTGAATTAAAAAAAAATATCTGACAAATTCTTAACTATTAATATTTTTTTGTTGTATTAATATTTTATCCAAAATTTATAATTTTTCAATTATAATTTTAGCTTCTTTATTGTCTTGTTGTGTATAAAGGCGATGAAAAAATTAAAACATTCATTTGGGATCTTATAACGCCAACTGAAGATGGTGAAATTCAAAAAATTAGTAGAGATCATAGTGGCCTTCATAATCTGGTACCTAGAGGCAGAAATGCCAAAGGTAAAAATTTTCCTTCTAAACGCAAATTATTTTTTTTTAATTTATTAAATAATACAAGGTCGCAATGGTGGTAAAAATCCAGGTGGTAAAGAAATTATGACTGAAATGATGAAAATACCAGAAAAAGAGGAGACTAAAGAAGATCAAATTGATCCAAATCATTGGAGTAAGCAAGAAAAATATGATGCCGAAAGTTTCTTGGAAGGGGCATATAAGAAACATTTAGGGCGTCACGCCAACAAGTGAGTCGTGTGGAATCGAAATCTTATTAATTTTTTTTTAATATGATAATGAATTTTATTTACTTTTTATAGAGTTTTATTACGTGTAAGATTGTTGTACTATATACAACATGAGGTGATTGGTGATTTAGTTCAGCAAATTAAAGATGGTAGTAATATAAGGTAAACATTTAGATTTAAACAATATTTTTCATTTTGCTTGAAGAAGAATTATGCTTTGAATGCGATGTAATTAAAACTGTTCAATTGAAATTCTGTATAAAACTGTTCAGGTGAAATTTTTGAATCAATAATTGGGCCTATTATTTTGAAATAATTTTATGAGTAAAATTAAAATTCTTCAAGCAGAATTGGAAAAAACTTATCTGTCACATTGTATTTAATAGTAATAAAATTAAAATCATTTAAAGATCATGAGCATTATCTAAATTTTTAAATCATTTCATTTAAAATTAAAAGATTTAGGTAAAAATTGCTTTAAGGTACTCTTATTTATTTCATAAATTTTAAACTATATTTTTTAAACACAAAGTAATTTATGTAATATTGAATTTAAATTGAATGTTACCTTTAGTTCAAAGTAATCAGGGTTAATTATATACATTTGATAATTAAATTATAATTGTCTAAATATTTCTATATTCTTAAATAATTTTAATATAAAGTCTATTTTGCAAATTATTAAGTAAATAAATACTAATACTGTTTTTTTAACTAAAACAACCTCTGTTAAACAAATTTTTAAACCATTAATTAAAATTACGAATTCGAAAGTGGAGTTCGGGATTTGTGAAAGTACCGACTTTGAAGGGAGCCTGGCATGATTGATCAGGTGTTTAGATATTTTAGCGCACTTTCAATAAACGTTTAAATTTTCAATCCAAAATTTGTGAATTATACTAGATATAAAACAACTGCAAAAAGTAATTTAACAACTAACTGTAAAACAACTATATAGCGGTATAAAAAGCAATCCAAAAATTTTGCTGCAATTTAGCTATATCAAGAATACGTTATTTAGAATATTTAAATTGCTCGAAATTTGATCCATTTTTTTTTTTAACTAACACCCTACACGCTTAAGATATTTGTTTAATATTTATTTAGATTACTATGTGAAAATCTTTGCTTTTGTATTAATTTATAAATTAATTTTATAGTGGTTAAATTTTTAAATCTGAAAACTTATATTCATTGGTTAAACTTTTTTGATATATATACATTAGGTATGTGTAAATGTTATTCTTATTTAATATTTTGGATTTGTCATTTGGCATAAATTATTATAATTTGATGTAAATTGAAAACTTAATCAAAAATTTTTAAAGGATTCCCAAATATGGTAAAATAACTTATTAAAATTTATATTAATAAATTATTATTAATAAATTTACTTTATATTAAATTCAAACTCTTAATTTTCTGATAGTTATACTCACTCCTTCATGTTATACATTATAAATTTACATGTTAAGACAAAATAATGAGAAGTGATAGAAATTCTAATATATATAGGTTTTATTTTTCCTTTTTTCATGAAGAATATATAAAATTAGAATTCAAAGAAATGTTAGATTGGTTGGTTGTTTTTTTTATTTAGTTTTTAAAAAAGTCAAAAATGTATAAAAAAAAACAAATAAATAATATAAATATTTATAACAAAACGGCGAATAGGGCATTCACATTATTTATTTAATAATTTAAGTAATTTACTGATTGGCTTAAAAGTTTTAATACTTAATGAAATCGGCAACATTTAAATTATACTTACAAGTTGAGGAGAAGAAGTTCTTATACATTCTATTTATTACCATTATCTATTGTGGTAAAAAAATGCTTTTTTTTTTATATAATTCGGTTATTTTGAATTTTAAGTTAATCTTTTGTTTTTCCATAAATTTTCCAAATTACTTATTTTAATATTTTTATTTATTTCTTTTTTTAATTGATTTTAATTGAAACATTGATGTATGATGATCGTTTTAATGTATTTATAAAAAATACAATAATGAAAATAATATATAAATAAAACGAAAATAGTGAGATCCCTATTCGCCCTCCAACAACTCCTGATCAAGTACCAGCTACATGGTGGAACCAGAATTGCTGTGACAAAAGTTTATTAGTTGGAACCTTTAAACATGGTTGTGAAATGTACAGACTTATTAGATCTGATCCAACATTATGTTTTCATACACATATTGGAGCTGATGATGATGTTTCCTCTGCTGCAATTACAAAGTAAGTGTTTATCTTAGCAAAAGGTTATATATATCTATCTATATATGTATATATATATATATATATATGTATATATATATATATATATATATATATATATATATGCATATACATATATTTAAAATTTTTATTTAGTATAAGTATGTAAATTAGAACAAGTTATTTGGAAAAAAAAAGAAATAAATAGGGTTTAAAACAGAATCATAGGTAGATACGACATTCTTTAATTGTTTGCACAATTATTTTCTAAAGTGAATTATTAGTTTTTTTGATTTCACAAAAACAAGGAGAATTTGCATGTAGAAAATATAATAATAATAATTCATATTTGATAAAAATAATTTTGGAATTCTACCATAAATTCAACTTAATTCATTTGTCATTTCAATAAATTTCTAATTCATTTCTTTTTATCAAGAATTAAATATTAAAAACTATTTTTAATTTAATTAATAGTGTTGAAGAGGATTCAAAACTTGGAGAAGATAATGAAGAAGTTGATGAGGACGGAACTGCCACAAAAGATTCTGATTCAACAAAACAAAATGCAGAAATTTCCAACTTACAACTTAAGACACAACCAGTTGAGGGGGAAAATGAAAGACCCAGCTCTTCTGGTAAGAATTTTTTAAAACATTTTTTTCAGGATATTAATTCAAGAACGGATTTAAAGAGTTGAATGTATAATGAATTATTTATCATTTTCCTAAAATTTTATTCTTTAGGTCTTGATGAAGAAGAAAGTGGTATGGGAAGCTATCCTCCAACAAATTTACCTCCATGTGAAGAAAATGCATGGCCATCAATGCAAGACTTGAATACAAGACTAAGAAGAGTAATAACCTCTTATCAAAGAAATTATAAAAAGGAAGAATTGAAATTGCAACAAAAAGCCAAAGTAAGTCTTAATATTTAAAGTGAATATAAAATTTCAAATAAGTTTTTTCCAAACGTTAAAGAATAATTGCAAAAAACAAACAAAAAAAATATACGTGCTAGAAGCACATGGTCTAGAAGTTATTTATAATTTCAATTATTTTTAGATCTATTTTCCAAAATTGTGTAGATTTGAATAGTTATATTTTAATTTTTGTAGATATTTTTTATTTTATTTATTTTATGTTATTTCGTTTTTTGAAAGTTGGTTGTTATATTTTTAATTATAAATTTTGGGGGAAAAATATTAAATTTTTGCACAGTAAAATTATTATTATTTTGTTTATTTTCCAAATCAAATTTAGTGTGTATTCTGCACGTATACTTTAATTTTTTTTATTTAATTTGGTCAAATGCAATTTAATTGAATAAGATAATTAAGGCAAAAATGTTTCATTTCTTATATTTCTCAAAAACAAATAAATTTGCAAAAAATCTTAAATTGTCAATTTTTACCACAAATGCTTGCCTAACTAGTTACAAGCGTTGGTAACAACACCACAACAATTAACTACACAAAATGGTTCTGGAATAAGTGGTGTACAAATAAATTTAAATCAAGGATCACAACAAAATATTAATCAGAATCAACAGCATTTACAGCAACAACATCAACAACAACAACAACAACAACAACAACAAGTAATGCAACAACAGCAAAATCAACAACAACAAGTAATGCAACAACAGCAAAATCAACAACAATCTCAACAGCAATCGTTGCAATCCGTACAACAACAATTAAATTCGCATTCTATAAATAATTTACAAATATCTGGTTCAAATGTTCAAGGTCCAACAGGATCTGGAGCATTAACTGGTCAATCTGGTACTGTAATAATTGGTACACCATCTGGTAGTGCGCCAACTAGTTTAAATGCAACTACATCAGTTAATCAAATAAATGTTGCAACTTCAAATCTAAATATTATGAATGTTAATCAAGGAAATGTTTCAGCAAATCAAATTCAACAAAATTCACAAAATATAATACAACCAAATTTACAACCTCAAACATCTCAACAAATTTCACAACAGCAAAAAACCCAACAACAACAACAACAGCAATCTCATGCTGCCTTAGCTGCTGCAATTGCTTCATTATCGGGTAATCAGATAACAACAGCTGCCGATCTTGGATTAATGTTAAGTCTTTTGAATCCTAATGATGCCAGCCAATTGGCCAATTTGGATCTAAATAAATTGGCTATGTACTTGGTTAGTATCAGAATAAAAATAAAAAAAACGTTAAAAATAAATTATTGAAAATATTCAGAATACAACATTTTAGAAAAAAAATTTTACAAAAAGTGTTGTTATTAATAAAATCATGCTTGAGCATTGTTTTTTCAATTCATTAAATATTATTGCAAATTCGCATCACAATAGTTATTTGCAAAATATATAAAACTAAATTTTATTATAAATTGTTATTATATTAGGTTTTGCTTACAATTTTTTTATAATTTTAAATTAAACATATAGCTGTTATTGGATAAAAAATGGGTTTTGGCAATTTTAATTTACCAGATTTTTATTGTCCTTTAAAAAGGTTATAAAAATAGCTTTGCAAATTTTACTTGTAGTATTTGCAAAGTTATTTTTTAAGTGTATATATGTAACTTTTATTCGTATGTATAATATGTATAGATTTTATGCAATCAAAATTAATTTGGTTTGAAGAATTATTTACGAACTTACTTCAACTTAATATCCATATTCATATTTTTAATGTACATATTATATATTTAATATATATATATAAAAACAATTGTTATGCAACATATGATAACTAGATATTGAACTTACACTATGTTTCTGTTTCCTTTTTGTTCTTTTTGTAAGGAATATGTAGTTATTACCATTTTATTTATTTAATTTGTATTATTAATTGAATTTTGTCATTATTAATTTCAATTTGATATTTTTAAAATTTTTAATTAGGTTTAATAAACTCAATATTTTCAACTTTCTCTTTACTTGCATGGATCTACTTGAATATTGATATCTACTAATCTTTCTAAAATCTAAAATATTACTAACATTAAATCTTCGAATATGTTCTATATTTAGTTAATTATTACTTGCGTAGTTTATTTTATGTATTTACGAATATTCTAAAAAGTTCAAATATTCAGAAAGTAATTAAAAAACATTGTAAACCGATACTTTCATACAGGGTAGTATCGTGAAAAATATCTATAATTGTTGAAAAATAATGGGATCAAAAAATATTGTCTTCAAAAAAATTTAGTCGGTTTACAATACGTTAAATTTATGCACAAAACACATGTTATGCACAGAATTTAATATTTGAACTACTTAAAATATGAAGATTATAAATTTGAATAATGAAATTAATTCTCAAACTTTAATAAATATTGTTAAAATGCTTATAAATTTTTACATATTTTTTTTTATATATAGAAAATGGAACGTCAAGGAAAACTAGAACAACAAGCAAAAGAACGTGAACGTCAGCGTTTCGAATGTATACCAAAAAAATGGAATAGACGTGAAGAATATGAATTTTTAAGAGTTTTAACTGGATATGGAATAGACTTTCATCAGCATTCAAATACAATTGTAGCGCCTGATTGGTCCAAATTTAAACAAATGGCAAATTTGCAACGGAAATCTGATGAAACTTTAAATGACTACTATAAGGTATTAATTGCAATGTGTAAACGTGTAGCTGGAGTTAAATTAAATGAGAATGAAAAAGGTTTAGAAGGAATTATTGAAGATATAAGTGAAGATCATGCTAAACTTATTTTAGATAGATTAGAACTTTTATCAAAATTGCGAGAAATTTCTAAACATTCAGCGTTAGATCAAAATTTAAGATTATGTAATAATAATTTTGATACACCTGATTGGTGGGAATCCGGTAAACATGATAAAGAATTGGTAACTGCTGTTTTAAAACATGGTTTATACAGGTCTGAATGTTTTATATTCAATGATCCTACATTTAGTTTTTCTGAGTCAGTTAAACGCTTTGAGAAAGAACTTGAGGCCCAACTGCAAATATCAATTAAACTAGATTCGTTAACCGTCCCAATTCCTTTACCTGAAGTTCAATTGGAAGAAATTTTTACTAAAAAAGAAGATATAAAATCGGTAACAATACCAGATGATTTAATCAAATGTAAGTTAGAAGAAAATGACAATGTTGATAGTGATGATAAGTGTTTACCAATAAAGGTTGAAAAATCTGAACCGTGTGATAAGAATGAAATAACAGATTTAAACGAAACAGAGGATTCAATATTGAAAAAAGATAAAGAGTCTGAGAACCCAGAAAAAGGAAAAGAAAAAATTGATGAAGTTATTGAAAACAAAGTAGAGGAGGAAAAAGAAAACCCAACTCTCGTTTTGAGGGAAGATGGGTATGAAAAAACACCATCAGTTGAACATCTTACAACTGATGATTCAATTGATAAAAAAATGTCTAGTGAAGAGTCTGAAAAACCAACAAAGGCTGTAATTATAACTAAAGTTAATAATGATGAAAAGACAGAAATAGGTGAAGAAGAAAAATTAGAAATAGAAAAAACAGAAAAGTGTTCGACTGAAAATAAAGAACAAGAAGAATCGAAAGAAGAACAAACTAAGAAGAATGAACTAGTAGAACAAAAAGATAACAATTTTGAAGATTCAGCAAAGTCTGATAAATCAGAAGAGAGCGAAAACAAAAATTATTCTACTAATGTTGAACCTCTGGCTAAAATTGAAGAAAATATTGAAATATCAAAGTCTGAACCTAAACTTCAAGATATAAAAACGTATGAAAGTATTGATTTAGTATCCCCTGCTGGAAACGGTGATCCAGATGACGATGAAGTTATGAAAGAAAAAGAAAAAGCTGTTGAAGAAGAATGCAATAAACAAGCCGCTGAGTTAAAAGCTCGTTTTCCTGATTTGGAAGTAATTCAACCACAAGTTAAATGTAAAGTTGAGAAAGAAAAGCCTAAAATAGAAAATATGATGCATGTTAGGTGGTTTAAAGATTTTGCTTTAGAAAAACGGATGTGTCATATAATAACATGTGTAGAAAAAGGAGAGTGGCCAGTTGGAAAGAATTATTCAGCTTATACTGGATGCCAAGGAGTTGATTTAGATATTCCCTTACATGAAACTATAATGCATATGAGTATACCTGAGCGTCAATCAATTACTCCTGATATTATTACAATAACAACAGATCAAGGAGTTTCAAAACATTTACAAAGTCAACTTTCTGCTCCAACATCAAGTACTTCTATTAATTCCAATTCTAATAGTCTTGTTAGTTCGCTTGGACAACCAAATACTTTTTCAAACACAAGCAACGTAGTTAAAATGAGTAATACGATTCATAATTCGAATTCAAATAGCAATATTAATAACAATAATAATAATAACCATAATACCAATAATAATAACAATAATAATAATAACAATAATAATAATAATAATAATAATAATAATAATAATAATAATAATAATAATAACAATAATAATAATAATAATAATAATAACAATAACAACAATAATAATAATAACAATAATAATAATATTAATAACAATAGTAGTAATACAAATTCCAATTCCAATCCGATAACCTCAACAATTGGACAAGCAAATATTAATCCAGTATCTGCAGCTCCAGTAATAAATCAAGTACCAATAATTCCACCTCCAACAAGTGCTTCAAATACTCCCAACGTTAATACTCCTGTATCTGCTACTCCTACTGGCGGTGGTAAGAAGAGAAAAAGACATATTGCAATTGACGTAGAGACCGAACGTGCTAAGTTACATGCTTTATTAAATAGCAGTAGTCAAGTTCCAGGTATATATTTTTGAAAAACGGAAGTTATGAGATTTTAAATACATTTTTAAATTAATAATTATTTGAATTATAAAAATTATTGTATTACTTCACCTTTTATTGCATAGTTGCCCCACCTAAACAGAATTGGGATGAAGAAACTCCTAGTAGTGATTCCCCGTCATCAAGAAAAAATTCAACATCACAACCGCTGCAACCCCCGCCAGCTCATCAACATCAATCCATTAATAGACAAACTAGTATGACATTTAATAAACCAACTTCAACAAAAACTGCACAATCTTCGATAGGAGCCATGGATTTATCTGCTAGGTTAGTTTTCTAAGTTTAATATCATTTATTAAAAGCTCCTTTGTTGTAAGATTTCTTATTTTCAACTTTTTAAATTTTAGTTTGCCGTACAGTGTTCCAAAAATGACCGTTGCTGAGATGTTGAAATCTCCGATTGACTTGAGTGAGGTACAAGATTTTTCAATGGGGTCAAAGAAGGGGTCAAACATTTTGCAACCCCAAATACCAAGCCCAGTCTCGAGTGTTCCAAGCAAAGGAAAATTGGATGATACATTATCAAAATTAATGAAAAAAAATAATTGCGTAAGAAAATTAATCACAATATTATGAACAATACATTAGTTTCTTATTATATTAGACTATGGAAGAACCTGTTGTTGGAAAGGAAAAGAAAAGGAAGAAACTTGATGAAATAGTGTTAGGATTATCAGCTGCCAAAGAACAAAAAACTTTTCCAGATCCATCACTACCCTCGTCTAAAAAACCACAAATTACACCGAGCGTAACAGTTACTCCCGCGAACATTTCAGTGTCTTCTGCTCCTAATTCCAGTAATAATCAGAAACCCTTCTCCATAACTGTAACAAGTGTTCCAGGAAGTAAGAATATTTTTTTTAAAATCTTTAATTTTTGACTAATTATATTACAAACTTTTAGGAACCTCGCAATCTAAGTCTTCGTCAAATACACAACAATCTTCGCCATCAAGTTCACAGTCCGGTCTAGCTGCACTTCAAAATATGGCAATGGTTGGAAGTGGCTCGTCAAAGGATAACTTAACGGCTTTCCTGGCTCAAACCATGTCACAGGATCCTCAAACTTTTTTAAAACAACAGCAGAAAATGATGCAATCATTACCTGCTTCACAAAGAAAAGCTTACGAGGGTATGTTGGCGGATATGAAACAAGCAATGGAAATGACGTAAATATACAACTTTTTGTTATTATATTTAATAGAATTATTAGAACAGTTGAACAGTTATCACTTAAAAATATATATATATATATATTTTTTATTTTAGTGCGAAATATACTCCACATGATGCTAAAGTAAATAAGTGGTTGGCTGAACAAAATGCTGCATTAAATGAACAATTAAATCTGGAATACCGACGTTCTACTCGTCAACACGGTTCATCTAGCCAATCGCACAAGCAACAACAGCAACAACAACAACAACAACAGCAACAACAGCAGCAGCAGCAGCAGCAGCAGCAGCAACAACAACAACAGCAACAACAGCAGCAGCAACAACAACAACAACAGCAACAACAACACCAACAACAGCAGCAGCAAGATACTCATGCACATGTGCAGCGTCAATCAGAACAAAGTTCAAGATCACAGGAGACACAACGCCAGCAACATGAACAACGACATCAACATCAACAACAATCTCAACCTCTTTCTTCTCAAAATTTAACCGGAGAAGAATCAGTTCCAGTTATTCATAAACAAACTGGGAAAAGACTAAGTGGAAGTAAAGCACCGCAGTTAAAGCGTTTAATGCAATGGTAAATCAAGAAAAAATAATCAACAAACCAATTAATTATATAAAATATATATTATTTTTGTAGGTTAACAGAAAATCCAGCTTACGAAGTTGATCCTAAGTGGCTAGAAATGATGCAAAATCCTATGTCAACGCCATCTCCAAAACCCTCCCCTGTCGAAAACAGTAATAAATCACATAGCAGTGGTAGACCATCATCAACTTCAAGTAATACATCTTCCAGTGGCCACAACGCTCAGTCCCAACAAGGTCAACAGCAATCCACATCCAAGAAAGGACGTTCTTCAACAAGTGGTTTGGATGCTACCGCAATGCAATTTGCCAGTTTAGCTGGTTTAAATCCAAATTTGTTATCAGGTTTACCTGGTCTGGGGGCCTTTGATCCAAAGAATCCTTTACTCATGCCATTTGCTGGAATGCCTGGATTAGGTTCGCTAAGTGGTCTTGGGAATTTAAACAATATGAATTTGTTCGCAAATTTAGCTGGTTTAGGAGGATTAGGAAATTTAGCTGGAATGGACACTCAAAGTCTGGCTGCACTAATGGCAGCTGCTGGTTCAACTAATATGGGAAATTTGACTGGTGTAGGTTCTGGTACTCCTATATCTAAGTCCAATAGTTCCCAATCAGCATCAAGTAAAAAACAAAAACTAGAAACAAACCAGCAACAGGGTAATAATTCTTCAAATCAAAGTAATTCGAATAAAATTCCTACTTCAAATACAAGTAGTTTATCAAATCCAAGTTCTAATCCATCTAATGCTGCAGCAAACCAATTTCCATTCTTGTTTCCTAATCCGTCGTTGTTATATCCTCCATTAGGTTTGGGAAGTTTAAATCCGTATTCTCTTGGTTCTACTGGTTTATCTGCATATGACCAGTTGGCACAACAATATAGCTTATTAAATGGTGCTCAAAATAATAATGTTTCAACATCTAGTTCCACCTCTGGAAGTACTAATCGCCAATCTCAAAGCAAAAGCGGTTCTTCGAGATCCAGTGGAAGTAGCGGCTTAGGTCAATCGAATTCAAGCAGTAGTGGCAATTCGTCAAATTCTAGAAATCGTAGCTCAAACTCAAATAGAAGTGTTGAATCTTCACAGTTATCTAATTTGTTGATGTCAAATACTGATACACATTTGCTTGAATCCCTTAGTAGAATGACTGGAATGGATATTGCTCAAGCTTCAAAATTAATGCAGCAAATGGGAGGCTTACCATCATCTTCACAGAGTGGTTCAAACACAGAAAAGCGTTCGAGCTCTATGTCATTAGCCAAACAGCAGGAAGCGTTGGAAAGACAAGCCGCAAAAGAGCAACAAAAATGGATGGAGAGTTTTGCAAGAGGTTTGCAACCAGATTTGGCTACTCTACAGGCTTTTTCACAAGGTAAATTTAGTTTTATATAATTCTCAATTTTATTAAATATTTTGTTTACTAGGTAAAATTCCATCTATGTCATCTACCGGTAATAGTTCTTCAAGTAAAAATAATTCATCAAAAAGCAATCAAAACACAGCAGCTGCAGCAGCCGCTGCTGCTGCTGCAGCAATGTCATCTTTACCTTTGTCTTCAAACGATTTTAGGGAAGCACTCTTAGCAGAAATGGCACAAGCTATGGCAGCAGTTGGTGGTGGTACTAATACCGCAATTTCCAATACCTCAAATAATTCTGGAAATTCTATGCCAGGACCATCTACGTCATCTTCATCTAATAAGCGTAATCGTGATCAAGAAATGAAGGATGCTTTTGAGCAATTCAGTAAGCAGCAAATGGATCTTTATACCAGAACTTTAGGACTGGGATCAGGCATTTCATTAATTCCAACGTCTTCCATGGGTACTAGCAGTAGTGATGAACATCACAAATCTAAACGATCTAGAAATGATTCTTACTCTTCATCTAGTAATTTAAAAGATGAATTAACTGCAATTCCTCTCAATTTGGGCGGGCATGATAAAAGTCATAGCCGTCATTCTAGTGATTCACAACATATGGATAAAGTAACATTGACACCAGTTGCAGCGGCTGCAAGTATAGCTGCTAATTTACCATCTCAAACCACAATTACCATTGCTCCACCTATTGGTTCGGGCGCTAGTTCAAGTAGTGAAAGAAGTGAACGTAG
Organism: Dolichopus griseipennis; assembly: GCA_963082915.1. NCBI lineage: Eukaryota > Metazoa > Arthropoda > Insecta > Diptera > Dolichopodidae > Dolichopus > Dolichopus griseipennis. The sequence goes on along the minus strand of OY720444.1, from coordinate 52,924,791 downwards.
TGAATCAGGTCGTAGTAGTTTAACAATAACAGAAGCTTCAACAGGTAAACAGCTTCCAATCGACACGGAACTTGAAGAGTTATCAATACAAAATTTGCGAGATGTGGCAAAAAAACAACAACAACATCAATTACAACAACAACTACAACAACATCAGTCTTCTTCGTCGGGAAATTCAATTGATTTATGTAAAAGTACACCTGATAAAAGATATAATGATCCTCATAGTGATAGAAATGAAAGGGATTTAAGTAATAGACGAAATGAATCTTATCAATCAAATGATCAATATTTAGATGATACATCAAGCCGACAAAATTTGAAAGATCATCTTCGTGGCTCCGAACATCATCGATCTTCAGATTCTAGTGACCATCATGAATCTAGTGAAACTAACCGGAGATCTTCAGGTAGGTTAAAAAGACCTCGTTCTGGTGGTGTAGAAAATACTAATATGGACCCACCAACTGAAAAACGTAGTTTAAGAGAATTGCGATCAACACGATCTACAAGACAAAGTGACCGACTAAACGAAAGTTTAAACTTGTCAACAGGAAATAACTCTAATACTGATGATTGAAATTTAAGGAAACCTAGGAATATTAGAAATTCAAATAAAAAGAAATAATTGTAAATTTATAAGATTATATATAATATGTATTATAGTAATTTTAATTTCTATATAATGATATAATATTCTAGTTTATTTAAAGTTAAATTGTACTTTAAAGATCCTAATTTTTCTATATATACTTCATAATATTATTTTCTTATTTTTGCCAAAAAAAAATATTGTGTTTCGTTTTCATATAAATACGTTTTCTTTGTTTTATTTACGAAATTTTTGTAATTATGTTATAAAAACGATAAGGTTATAGTTGTGTTAACTAAAATAGGAAAATAATTTTTACTTATTTAATTTATTTTTATAAATTAGAAAATAATATTTCACTTATTTAATTTATTTTTATATATTATTTATATAAGAATATTAATGTAAACTGCTGTATCAAACTCAATAGTTAAGAACTAGAAATATTGCGACTGTTATGTTCTAGGTATTTTTAGTTTATTTCCAATTATCTAAATATTGCGGCATTTTAAATCCCTTTTTTTATTTTTTAAGGTGGAATGATTTACAAAAAATGCATATGCAAAAATGAAAAAAAATTAAAATTATATATTTAATAATATACAAATTTCAAATTAACAAATTTAAAAACGTTTTGATATTATATATTTGTCATTTAAGGACAGTTAAAAGTTTAAAATAAGGATTATGTGCAAGATAAAACTAACTATGAAACTATAGGATGAATATTTCTAAAAATGTAAAAAATATAAATGATTATCATGACAACAGCAGCAGCTTAGGTTGTTTGAAGTACATATTATTTAATTTCTTAACCATAGGTGTGCTCTTAGGCTGAAACTATAAAAAGTAATCAAAAATTATTTTAATCGGTTGCTTCAAAAGCATAAATTATTTCTGTACAAAAATTTGCTTTTGATGTCAACCAGCAAATATTGCTTTGCATAATAAGTTTTATTCTGCATATAATTTAATATATTATGTAATTAATATATATCAATTACAATATGTTATGTACTATAAGAATCCTTCAGATTTTGTAAAACATTTTAGCTTTAAGTAGAAAAGATTTATATGGAAAATAATTTAAAAACTATATAAACACAAACATATATATACATAAATAACAGATAATATATATACATATGCATATATATTTAAATATTATAATTAAAGAAAAAATTAAAAAAAAATTATGCGCTTTAACAAAAAAAAACAAAATTATAATTTATTTTTAACATATGCTTATTAATTACCGTATTACACAATTCTAACTATACAACTTCTTTTTAAAATATTAGGTGTTAAGAGAAAAAACAAAACAACTATTACATAATTTAGGTATGTTTAATATTTTAGTAAAATATTCTCTTAAAAAAATATTATTTATAAAACATAATTTCTTCTATATAAACAAAAACCAATTAAAATGTAAATATTATATTAAAAAGATTTTGTCTATACAATAAAATAATTATATTTATATAAAGAAATATATAAAATTTCATTCATTTTTATAGTTAAAGGAATAAAATATTATGGTTTTTATTCTTTTGCAGATTATACGTATATTCCTCCTCCTTTAAATAAAAAATTATAGAAAAATATAGGAATTCAAAATCATATAATTCAAAAATATTATTAGAATAAATAGGGGAAAATTTAAGAATATATCGAAATCAGAAGTGAAGTAAACGAATTATATTATTTTAAATAAAAAAAAAAAAAAACAATTAAAATGTAGTTAAAAACTAAAAGCTATTTTTCGGGTTGTAAATAAAGTGGGATATGTTGTAACAAAATTGTAAGTTGGCAGGGTTGAAAAAAAAAACTTAACTAAATTAAAATTTAAGTTTAATCTAAAAATTATATAAATAATTTAAATTGGATATATTTTATTTTTGATTTCTTTTATTTATTTTTTTTTAGTTTTTTAATTACACTTTATTTACAAAATGTCCTCTATCTAGTTCTTTTTCTTTATTTCTTGTAATTGTCATTTAATGTCATTCAATGTCTAGTTTTCAAATTTTTAATTTATCTTCGTTTTTTAACTCGAAATTATTTTAACTTAATAATTTATTTTAGTAAATAATTGTATGTTTGATTTTATACTCATTTTCTAACAAAAATGTTTTCTTTAATATGCTCCATAAATTTTGTTTGATTTTTTTTTTCTAATGTTAGTAAACTGATTTAAGAATAAAAATTCTTCTTTTATTGCGCAGTTTTCATTTATTTTAAAGTTTAAGTTATATAAAATAGCACTTCTCTTTAAATGAATTTAAATAAAATATAAAAATAAAATATCTATCTTGAAAATTTATAAATTAAAGCTTATAAATTTAATGTCTTTAAAATTTTTTTATCTCCTTTATTGTGATTTTTAGAAATATGTCTAATCGGTTTTTTTGATTATTGTTTTTCATAATTTATATTGAGTTCATATTTAGTTTGTGTTAAATAAAAAAAATTCCATAAAACAGGAACAAATATTAGAGTAAATACGCAACCGTTTACATTTTACATAATTGCTGAAATATTAAAAATTAAAAATTTATAAAAATGTTTTCTGAACATTTTATAATTAGGGCTTAGAACAAAAACTGAAATTAGTTGCATATAAAAAATAATGTTTTCAATTGTAAAACAAAATATATGAATAAATATTTGTGGTTGCTGATTAATTAAATGATGGGCCTCATATAAAAATAAATATTAAAAAAAGAATGTTAATTTCTGAATATAAATATTATATATTATGCATATAATCATAAAGTAACATATAATATAGAGTATTCACGTAGAGTAAAATTTTTTTACCAATTTTTTTAAAAAATATTTTTCGTTTTTACTCAGTACTCAAAAATTATTCTCATAACAACTATTTTTACTTAAAAATTGAGAATAATTTGTTTTTAAACTCATAAATAAAAAAAAATTCTTCTCAATTTCTTGTTTTGAGTATTTATTAATATACCTTTAAAAAACTATATGAATTGTATATACATACATACATACATATTTATTTTTATACATTATTCTTCTTATTCCATATAAAAGTATGAAAAGCTAAATCTATACTGCATGCATAGTGTATAGGTATATGTATTAACACATATAAAATATTTAAGGTCTTTTTACTTTTTTTTCGTTACTTTGATTTGAAATTAAAAAAACTAAATAGAGATTTTACATCTTTTATTGATGCATGTGTGAAATATGAAATTAAAACAGCTAAGTGTATTTTTCGTTCTTCTTGTAAATCAAAATAGAAAAATTTATTTTCATATTTATTATTTGTAACTTTTGATATTAATGTTGAATGAATGTGCGACAGACAAGCTTATTATTAAAAGTTGTATGGCTTGTAAAATCATAAATAATCTTATCATTTTAATAAGTATATATAAGAATTTTACGTTTAAGAAGAATTTAGTTCGTTATTTTGATTGACTCAAATTTTTTTTTTTAAAATTTAAATGGACATGAAAGGTAAAAATATAAAATTTAATAAAATTTCAATATTTTTTTAAATAATTCTGTTTTATTATTTCTGACAATGCGGAATATATCTATCAGGCCGAAACGCTAATTTGATGTTCAGAATTTAACCAAATTTAAGTATATTTATAAAAAAAAGTTTATTATTTTATAATAATACATCAAATACATAATAATCATAAGATTATTACATAAAAGACATAAAGTATTATAATATTTTTCAGAAGATTAATAGACAAAATTTTTACATGGCTTTATAAAAATATACCGCATTGTTTCAGATGAAGAAAATTAGAACATATAAAAATGCAAGGTGTTTCATGAGTAAAGTATTTTTTATTCCTAAATAAATGTAGCAATTAAGTTTACTTTTAAAATTCATAATCCAAATTTTTTTTTACATGTATGTAGGTACATACATATTATTATGATTACTATTTCTAATGTAACATCTTGCATGATAAGTTATAAGAAAAATGCAATGAAATTTAGAGAAAAGCTATAGTAAAAGCAATAAGCTATGATGTGACAAGTTATACCTCGTAATTACACGAAATTTTGGGGGATATGAAAAAAAATTTTTAACTGGAAATTCAAATTTTGTAAAAAAAAAAATTTCGCAAAAATATGTAATTACTTTAATAGTGATAACTTGTCATGTAGCGAATGTTATTTTTCTTTTTTAATTGCTTTTGTCTAAAATATAATACTTATTCTAATAGAAAATTTATAAATTAATACTTACATGTAAATTTTGTTCCTCAATTTTTTTAATTCAAATTTTAATACTTAATAATATCTTCATAACAAAATAAACACTTGTAACAAAATAAACACTTGACACTTTTAAAAATGCGCGCCTTTATTAAATTTATTATAATTCTTAATATCAAAATAAGAATACATAAAAAATACATCAAAAAAAAAATAGAGAAAAATATCACATAAAAAAAGTTACATTTACAAAAAAATATGTACACACATACATTTTTCTTAACATTCATAAAACGATGCATAAAAATGTAAATATGTGAATATGTACATACATATACATATACTCTTCATATAATATCATATGATAATACTCAAATTATGAAGAATTTTTTTTTTTCTAGAGCTTAAAAAAAATTCTTCTCAATTTTTATGTAAAAATATTTGAGTTTTAAAATTAATTTTGAGTGTTGAGTAAAAATGGGACTGGATATTGAGTAAAATGGGACGGGATTTTTAAAAAGAAATGACTAACGAATTTTGTTCTACGTGAATACTCTATATATATGTTACTTTATGATATAATTAAACAAAAAAAGAAGTAATTCTGTTTTAAGCTGCTGTGCAGAATTCAACTCTTTTTTTTGATGAATAAAGTTTATAAAATAAAAATATTTAAAATATATAAATATAAATAGTTGTAAACCCCTATTGAATAAATTTAAATTAGGTATATTATTTAAGAGTGGATATAATAAAATTATTAAAATTAGAATATAGAAAAAAAAATATTAAATAAAAATGTATTAAATGAAATTTTTGTTTGCTATACAACATTAATTACAGATTTTTTTCATTGCAAATTTAAATTTTCTTCTGAAATTTATAGCGTAGATAGTAAAGTAAAATGTATCATTGAAAAAAGAAACGGTGACAAAACAAAAATTAAATGTTGAAATTTATTTGCGTTTGGGAGGTATATACGATAAGTTTGAAGGGCGTTGAGGTGGAGCGTTAATGCTCTTTCAAAGTGCAAAAAGGGCCGGCCCAGTTTTTATAATTCAGTATTAACTTTTCACAGAAAGTACTTAAGCCCAGTATTTTTTTTTATTAAGTACTGCGAAGTAAGTACTTACTTTTCAAATTGTTAGTATTTTTGAAAAGCAAATGGTTACGGTAAGGAAAGTTGGAAATTTTTTAAAAATCAAAGTTTTATTTTCTTTGCTGCTAATTAAATAAAATAAAATGAAATAAAACAATTAACGAGTAAATATGGACGACGACATTGAAGAAATTTAAGGGTAAATTTTTGTTTTTTTTTTTTGTTTAAATAAGAAAAAACTCATTTTTCAAAACAATTTTTTACTTCAAACAATTACTAAGAACTTAATTATCAAAAAGACTTTCAATCGGAACTCTCATAAAAATTTTGATTTTTAAATAGTACTGCCGACTGCGATTCAAATTGATTTCTCAGTATTTGAAGTTGAGATTTTTTTTCTAAGAACTGTTTTCACAGTTCCTTACTTTTCAAAAACACCCCCCCTCGTGTGCACTGTTATTGGGGTCTTATTGAACTTTTATTGACTCTAAAATCTACCCTAATTCAGAACCTAGCAATACATATGTATAAATATTTTTAAAGAAGCGTTAAACCTTGCTTTTGAATCCAACTCTAAAATCCCTCCTAATTAGAATCCGATATATACACCCCTATTCTAAATTCTCCCGTACAGCTACTTCGGAGATAATCTAGGAAAAAGCTATTCTCAATCCCGACTTTACGTTACGAAAAGTGCAAAAATCTAAGGGTAAAATAACGAAAGAACTAGACATAATCAAAATAATAAAGAAATGATATGAAATATCTTACTATTTATACCCGTGCATACATATATGACATCGGGTATATTAAAATTGCTCCTCCGTTTGTAACGCATCGATCTAGAGGAGCTAGATATAGTGTCAAGGGTGCGTATCGGCTCAGAATCGAAAAATGAGTCGATCTAGCTATGTGTGTCTGTTCGTCCGTCCGTCCGTGTGTCAGCACGATAACTCAAAAACTAAAGGAGCTACAGTTTTGAAATTTTCACAAAATATTTTTCAATCAATTTCTAGGTTCCCTATTTTTTTTGGTGAAGATCGGACCAAAACTTCGGGTAGCTCTCGAACAACTAACTTTTTTAACTCCAATATTTTCATATAAAAATTTGAAATTTGTCTGCGCATCTTGTATTAACATGAATTTATATGAATTTTGTTTTTTTTATTGTTTTTTTTTTCTTTTTTTTGTAGATAACGAATTTTTCGAGTAAAGATTTCATATGATTTAATGCGTAAAATTTTTAAAAAAAATTTTAGATTTGGACTTTGTACTTTGAGATTTATGAGTATGATATTATTATATGAGTATGATTATAATATGATGCTTATTTTGCTTAGGTTTAATATATTTGTGAATAAATGAATTAAAAATTAATTACAGGAGATAGAATTGAAAAATTAGAGCTAGAGTTTTGAAATTTACACAAAACATTTTTTGGACATTTTTTAGGTTCCCTATTCTTTTTGGTTAAAACCAGACCAAAGCTTCGGGGAGCTGCCACACAACTTATTTAAATCAATATGAATTTCCTCAAAAGTAATAATACCAGGAAGATTAAAATTACACACGGTTAGTTCCATAATGAATCAAGCACTTATATGAAATTTCAAAATGTTACGGCTTAATTTTCGTGGGGCTGCCATACAACTTCTTTGCACCAATATGAATTTCTTCAAAACTAATTATACTCTGAGGATGAAAATAACACACTATTAGTTATATAATGAATCGAGCACTTATATGAAATTTCAAAATGTCACGGCTCCATTTTCGGGGTGCTGCCATACAAAGTTTTCAATTCAATAACTGTGAATCTAATAAAACTAGGAGGTTAAAATTAAAATTGGGCAGGTAAAGTAATAGGACAAGTTACTTGGCAAAGTTGGACATCACTCGGACCAACTTTTAGGGTGGGGCAATTTTTTTTTTTTTTTTTTGTTTTTTTTTGTTGTTTTTTTTTTTTAAGCAAAAATTATGGGATAATGAGTTGAATTTTTTTAAACTATTTTACTTTTTTATATTTTTTGTGTAATATATTATAGCATTAGAGAAATAAATAACGGTTTATTTGACACATTATAGTGAGTATGCACGGGTATCTAAAAGTTGACAAGGGCAACTATAATCTTCCTCGTTTTTATTTATGATTAATCTTAAAATACTTTTTTTCTCAAAATAATATTTAAAAATTATTAGGAACCTCCTACAAATTTGGAAAAATTGTCATTATTCTTACTAAGAAAAATTAATTCAAACGTCAAAGTTGCCATTGCAGATTTGAATTGTCTACGAGGGAATTGAGAATCGGTAAAACTTTTTGTTCGTAACGTAGCCAATTTTTCGTAGAAGTTCTACGAGGGAATTTAGAATAGGTATGATACACATATAAATATTCTGTAAAAGCGGAATACCCTGATACCAAGTCTTAAATCTCTCCTAATTCAACCATCTTCTATCACATCGATAGTTGTACATAACACTGCAAGTAATAGATTTTATTTTAAAAAAGAAACAGCCACTGGTGGTTTATCGCTCGCCGGACGCGCGACGGCCTTTACAATTATTTATTAATTCAGTAGTTTTTTATTAATATTTAAAATTTTAAAGAAACAACTAGACTAAGGCGACCGTACGTCATCTTTTATAGAGGACAATCATCTATTTTAACTCGCTGTCATCTTTAAAATTTGTGTCATCTTTTTGTCATCTTTTTTAAAATATGTCATCTTTTGTCATCTTTTATTTTAAAAGCTTGCTTAATATTTGTTTTTACTTATTGGGATTTCGCTTTGAAAAATAAATGGCAATACTAATTTTATTTTTCTAAAGTTTTGTGTGGAGAGGTTATGATAACATTTTGATTTTAAAAAATTTCTGATGTTGTTTATTGTTTCTAGGTTGTTTATATATTATGCGTCGTGCAAATTTTTTGTTTATTTATTTTTGTTACAACAAACATAATAAAATATAATTTAATAATTATAAATTAAATCAATTTATATATTTTTGTTAACAACGTATAACAAAAGTTATATAGCAATGAATATTAAGTTTTATTATGAATATTTTTGACAAATTTAATTTACGAGTATATATATGTTAATTATAATATATGTAAAGAAATTGAACTGAAAAGAAAATGAAGTGAAATCATTTTTTTAATTTTTTTTATTTGTCATCTTTTTTCCTCTCCAAGATCTGGTCTGCTTAAACTAGACATGATACCTCTTCGTAGGCAAATTTAGAATTGATATCAAATTTCTATCACTTCGTATGACTACTCCTCCAAGAATTGCCAAACGTGATGATTTTGCCAACTGACATCATGTCAAATTGCCAACATGGCGTCAATATCACTTTTGAACTTTCAAGATTAACCAGTCATCACTTTTTGATACTCATCGTATGCTACGCCTTCAAGAATTAGGGTGTATGTAATATGTACTTTGTACTATTTTTTACAAGAGATGTGCTGAGAAGCGTATCGTATGAAGTGATGAGTCTTCAAAAATCGAGGTGATTATTTTGCAAATATTGTTGAAAGTTTTATGTGTTTTAAAATGAAGAGGGAATTAATTTTCTTAATTATGATTTGATATTTTTGTGGTTTTGATACTATTATCCTTTTCTGTGTTATCTGCATTAAGAGGTTGGGAGTTTTCAATATCCTCATTTGTAATAATTTCAATTCTACTTAGAAAATTCCTTATTTTCTCGTGCTTGTTTATAAAATATTTTACCATCATATTCTTAAAATTTCGAGATGTCAATGCATTAGTTTCCTATTTGTTTCTTTAGGATAATTAAGCCACAATAGAGGCCAAATATGTATGTTTGGAATATTTTTTTGTTTTTTTTTTTTTACGAGGGAATGGAAAGCTCGAAAGTCACCCATTAAAACATTGCGGTATTTATTTATCACATCATAACCAAACCTTTTTTGGACCAAACTTTAAGAAAGAAACTGTGATATAATTAGGATATGGAAGGATTTTGAGATTGTGGTGGAGATTATTTGGGGTTTTTGGATTATGGGGTTGGGGCAAATTTGATGGGATATTTTGAAGAAAGATGTAAATCTTCTTGAATTTAACTTAATTGTACATATACACATAAATTATAAACTTTGAGGGAAACGTTTGATATAATATGGTTCCACAAACGTGATGAACGCATTACAAACGAGTTTTCATAAGCCGTGTTACGCCATCTGGTAATCTCAACTGTGTAGGAATCAGCATCTGTTGCCCGTTGGAAAAGATTGAGTTGAGGCATAAGTTGTTAACTTTTCTCAGAACAGGTGTTAGTCCTTTCAAGATATCTATAAAACAAGGTGAGATATAAAACACATCCCAGAATTTTGTTCCCAGGGACACCAGAATTTATTTTATGATGACCATCGGTAATAACACATATCATACGATTCGAAAGGAAATCTCCAGTCCATCTAATAATTTCCAATCTCTTACCCGTTGAAAAAGATTGAGTTGAGGCATAAGTTGTTTACTTTTCTTAGAACGGGTGTTAGTTCTTTCAAGATATCTATAAAATAAGGCAGAGATAAACAGATCCCTGAGGGACACCAGAATTTATTTTATGATGACCATCGATAATAACACATATCATACGATTCGAAAGGAAATCTCCAGTCCATCTAATAATTTCCGATCTCTTGCCCGTTAAAAAAGATTGAGTTGAGTTTGAGGATAAGTTTTTTACTTTTCTTAGAACAGGTGTTAGTCCTTTCAAGATATCTATAAAATAAGGTCAGAGATAAAACAGATCCCTGAGGGACACGGACACCAGAATTTATTTTATGATGACCATCGATAATACATATCATACGATTCGAAAGGAAATCTCCAGTCCATCTAAAAATTTCCAATCTCTTGCCCGTTGAAAAAGATTGAGTTGAGGCATAAGTTGTTTACTTTTCTTAGAACAGGTGTTAGTTCTTTCAAGATATCTATAAAATAAGGTCAGAGATAAAACAGATCCCTGAGGGACACCAGAATTTATTTTATGACGACCATCGATAATAACACGTATCATACGATTCGAAAGAAAATCTCCAGTCCATCTAATAAAGACCCTACCTTGACCTAAAGCCCTGCATTTTGCCAAACTCGATGGAAATAAAGCATCATGCCAAACTCGATGGAAAGCTTTAGTAATATCAAAAGCTACAACATTAGATAAACCAGAATGATGAAGACTGATATTGAGCTTCTCCCACGCATAGGTCATGAGACACCAGTTGAACTACGGACTCTGAAGCTCTATTGCCGATCAAGAAGCAAACCATTGCGATTTAAATAATTCAAAGGCTTCTGGTTTATAACTTTTTTCATTACTTTGGAAACGAAGTTATAGCAATAATTCGGTAGTTAAAGTGATCGCTTTCATCGCCTTTTTAGGATTTGGAAAACCATGTGCAACCTTCCATTAGGTAGAGTGAAAAGGTTGCTCAGTGATTTTTAAATGGAGGTATATGTCTTTTTAAGGAAGGTAGTTGTAATACCGCCGGGACCGCCTAAATTTTTTATATCACGATTTCACACCAAGATTTTCATTACTGCTCGCATCCTGAAGTACATTCTTCCAAAGAAGCAACCAACTTCTAAAGCGAACCGTTTACAATACAAATTCACTGTTTCTTTAGAATCTGATATGGTGGGCTATTTATATCAACAAGTGGAGGCAAGTGGAGATTATCTACCTTTAAATTTTTCCAAAAATCCACAAAGAATAGCTAATCTTGGATATGTGGATTAGCTTTCCTTCCAATATTTTGTTGAACAAGAATTTTTGTTTGTTGATAACTCTCTTGCATCTGTTTCGAACCACTATATAGGTGCCCCTTAAGCCTAAAAGCCGCTGACCCTGTACTTTTTGAAGTCTTTCTCTTTTCAAGAATGGCTTCTCTGCAAATATGATTAAACCAAATTTTGGGTTTCCACTTAATAGACTTTATGGATTGCAGGATAAATAATCTTAGAATATGTGGTTAGAAATAGATGCAAGAGAATCAGCACTCGGGGAGATCCTAGTGCGGTTTTTAGCAAGTTGAGAAAGAAGAAAACGAGTGGAAAATAATTCCCAATTGAGTTTGGCTCGGAGGTGCTGGAAAAGTGAAGCCAGTGTTTGCTATGAACATTGAAATCCCCCGCCAGAACAATTTCAGTTATAGACTAAGAATCGAAAATTCCATTGATCTGTTTGGAAATGTTTTCAATTCCCATAACAGTTGTCTCGGAGAATATTTGATAAAAATTTACTATTCTTATTTTTGATAACTTTATTTTGAATTGTTTCTAATAATAATAAAAAGCAAATAGTATAAAAGTTATAAATAAATCAAACTAACATATAAATTAAAAGAAAAAAGAGAAAACGAATAAAAAATTAAAATAGCAAAAATAAAATAAAATAACCATAAAAAAATCATATCCATAGAGAATTCATCTAGAACAAAAAATGTTAGTCAATTTGAATCAAGTTGAAAAGTTGATCAGTTTCGTTGCCATCAAATTTTACTAGTAACGCTCGATGCACTTACCAATACAAACAAAAAAATGTTTATTTAAAAATTTTTGAACTGTACGCATCTTAAATAAAAAAAATTTGAGACCGGACAAAATATGAAATATTTCTGGTATTGGAAATTGATAAAAATCAATATAAGATTACCATATTAGGTTTTACATATTTCTATTTGTTATTTTTTATCTTTCAAACTAAAAACTAAACAATGAACAAATATATTTGTATTATATTAAATATAAATAAAAAATAATAAAAAAAAAAATAATTAATGATATAAAAAACAATTAGTTTAAGGAACAGATTTAGAAACTAATTTTAAAATTGTATAATTATGAATGTTTGCTCAGTCCCACAGATGTTAATTAAAATAATAATCCATTTTTAAATGACCTAGATGTGATAGGAGTAAAATAAAATTACCTACCCACTCAATGTAAATAAAAAATTAAATCTCTTATATTATCTACAAATCCATTTTTTTATTTAGGTAGCTACAAACCTTTTTTTTTATATGAATAAAAAATTACAAAAACTTTCCGCTTTTGAAAAATCACCTGACTAAACATTCTCCGACGATAACTATCTTCGAATGAACTAAATTTTACACAAAAATTCATAAGTGCATAAATTGGTAAGTACACTGGTGTGGGCCTGTGCAATATTCACTTCCGTTATTCTATAAAGGAAAATTACGTGAATGCAACGTTTCATTACATACCGTCTGCCTTGGGGGAATGACAATATTACTATAGTTAATAATGAAATAATGTGTTCATCAATTATATCTGTACTACAAGAAAATTAACAAAATTATATACTGAATGATAGTGAAGCTGACAACAGAATTATAAAAAAAAAATATAAATTTGATATGGTATACAATGAAATACTTGCGGTTTAACACTTGACGAAAAACATTTCTCATGATATAGAATTAATCTCTAATGAAAATAAAGCATTATCGGCTAGAGTAGTTGAACTGGAAAAAAGTAAAATTCTTACAATATAGCAATAATAAAAAGAATATTGAAATTGTTGGTGTACAAAATGTCAACAACAAAAATGCCATTGACTGTGCATTAAAATTTATAATTTATGGTTTGAATCAAAGTATATCTATTGTTAAGAAGTAAGCAGGGTTGCCATTCAGAAAAAAAAAATTGGTTTTAAAAAGTTACCAAAATACCTTGGATACAATGCTTTTGCCTGATATTAAAATATATTAAAATAAACAAAACAATTATTCATATATGCAACATAAAAACACAAACAAAACAATTCATATATATATGTATACATAAAAACGAAGTTCAAGTTGATGGATCTGATTGTTCACAATCCCCTACACCCAATCCACTTACACGGGCCCTAGTAGATTCATTATCTTCTTCTACTTCAACAACCCGGATATTTTTCACAAGATATCTGCAGAAAATAGTTCGTTATTTGTATATTAAATTATTTTAACAAATTTATTAATTAACTTTCCATTCTAAAGAATCGTAAAAAAGTTTTTAACATATTTACAAAATTCATTGTTTTGTAGGTACATATGTATAATATAATTTAGAATTAGGTAGGTAGGTTTAACAATGATCTTAATTATATTTTGAAGTTATTAAAAAATTACCAAATCACCAAAAATATTACCAACTTACCAAAACCAAAATAATTTTTAAAAAATTACCAAAGTGGCAACTCTGGAAGTAAGTTCACTCTCTTTTACCAAACTTTTACTAAACCTAATACATTTTTTACAACAAAAAACTCTATGTGTATAAGCATATGCAATATATTTTTTTTGTTACACAATAACTGTGTATAGGAAAAACATGTATGAAAAAAAATCAACACTATGTATTTTTGTAATGTAATTTTAAAGGCGGGCTCTTAGAAAATCGTCTATGAATGAGAATAATGTATTAGGTATAGGAATTACTGAAATTGAAATCGGGTGTTTATATAGTGGCGGGCTCGTTTGAAATTTTTTTAGTTAAGTATATGGTGTTAAAATATTTTAAACGATTTAATCTTAGCAAAAGTGAATATTTTAAAAATTGAAATTGAGATTTTGAGAAAAATGGGTAAAAATAATTTTAAATGTTTGTGGTGCAGTTTTAAAAGTGCTGAAACTGAAAATAATTTTTTTTCGCTTCTAGTAAAAAGTCGATTTTTTAGATATTTTTTTTTTTATATTTTGTGCATTTTTTTAGGAGAAATACGTGGTTGAAAAATTCAAATAGATTCGATTTGATTATCATTTAATAAATAATTTCAATTACATAACTCAACATATGTGATAAATATGATAATAATTATTTTATAAAAATGTACATTAGAATAAGAATATATTTTGTAATAAAAAATTTCAACAAAAATTTAAAAAAATTTGAAAATAAACATAAATATTTTAGCGTGACAGATTTATAATAATAAATTCGATTTTAATACATTTTAAAGGCTTTTTGTATACAGACCGAAAATCAAATATTTTAGAAAACTAAAGCTATAATAAAATTTTAAAGTCTTAAAAATTCAAATTTACATAACTTTATATTATAACATTTACAATTATATTTTAAAGTTTATTATTGGTATATTACCTACGACACACTATGCAATTTTGCTATGTTTCAATAGCTATTTTGCTATGTTAACAATTTGAGTAAATTTTTGCATATGTATGCGTGGAAAGAGTCAAAGTTAGCAAGAAAATTTTTGATCACGTGAAACTACTTCTTAACAATACATATTACATATACTTTGGTTTGAATGTAAAGACAAAAAAGAACAACATATTGATAATTGTTATGTCAAAAAAACTATAAATAAATCTGATCATATAAATGCCGAAAATTCTTCAAAAACAAAGGACGTGACATGTGTTAACTTTATATCTGCATTAACTAAGGAGAAGATTATGAAAGAGAAAAAAGACATGAAGAAATGCTTCTATTATTAGTGGTTATCGATCTACAAAAATATATAATAATGAACTTTTATCAAAAAATACAAATATAATTTTAAAGGCAGCAAATGCACTTAGAAAAGGTAATATTGTAAAATTCTGCTAAGTGAAAAATGACTCAGTTTTTATAAGAAAAGAAGAATATGGGAAAATTTTTAGAATTAGTATTATTGACGATCTACATCAGTTTGTAAACATTTAAATTTTATTAATAATTAAAGTTAAACAAAATTATAAAAAGTAACTTAAATTATAATCTTTTTAATAATATGTATAATGTTGACTGTGATGAAATTATATGTTCTGAGGAAAATGATTGTAATACATCATGCTATTAGTATTAGCATGATGTATTACAATATGGTATATTTCTCGTAAATTTAGAAACTTTTATAAACAAACCAGATATTATATTTTAGAGTGAAGTGTCGAATTTTGACTAAGAAAAAACAATTTTCAATATTCCAAATTATACACTCTTTTCGTGTTTTAACAATATGTATCAGTAGGTGATGTTTGTGCGTTTGTGAAAAATAATGTTAATTGTACAAGTATTTTTAATGAATAATGTTAGTACTTCCGACATACTGAAAATTTCTTTCTTAAAAGAAGAAAAAAGAAAAAAAGAAGAAGCTGACACATCAAATAAAATTCTAGCAAATGAGTTCGAATTGTTCATTCTAGAATTAGCACATTCTACAATATTCAAGTCTTATACTAATTTTTCAAAATACACAGCATTCTTTTAAAACGACATTCGTTCATTACGACGAATATTTTCCATCCCTTCATGGTAATTAAAAGCGAAAAGTACTGCGACGTACTTTACCTCGGAGTTTTAAAATATAAAAATTGACAAGGCGTTTGTAATTGTTTTAAAAAAATTTATTGTAATTGTTTTTTCTTATGTTCCTACGATTAATTATTAAAAATAAAATATTTTAATATAACATTTTTTATACCCGTATGACTATAGATCAAAGGGTAAAATAAATTTGTCATTACGTTTGTGACGCAGAGAAGAAGGGGGTAGATATAGACTCAAGTGCATGGATCGGATCAGAATCGGAAAAAAATCGATTTTGCTATGTATAAAAAAAGGTACGGCGCATAATTTTTGTCAAAAAATTTAGAAATAAGTAGGTACATGAATTAATATGAGAGCAGCCAAAATACGCGTAATGCGATGCTGTACCTCGGATTTTTAAAATTTACAAATTGATAAAATGTATAAAAATATTATTATTGGTTTTTCTTATATTTCTAATATTATGTTTTGAAAAATAATACTTTTTTAAAATAATTTTTTATTAACAAATATCTAATATTAAAAATAATTCAAAATACGTATAATATGGAATTAAAAATATTTTTTGTATGTACTAAATTAAAACATTTAAATAAATTAAATACTGTACGCGCATATTGATTAACGGATATGTAGATAGACATTTTGACGTACTGCCGTTTTAAAATTGTATGTCGTATGTTTTGATTTAGGTTGAGCCATAATAATTGAAAAGTTGATTTTACATTTTAAACATCGAATAATGTTTTTTTATAATAAAATACTCTTTTAGTTTTACTTTGGCATAACAAACGAATTTTATACAATACATACATACACTGTACGCGCATATTGATTAACGAATATGTAGATAGACGTTTTGACGTACTGCCGTATTAAAATTGTATGTCGTATGTTTTGATTTAGGTTGAGCCCTAATAATTGAAAAGTTGATTTTACATTTTAAACATCGAATAATGTTTTTTTTATAATAAAATACTCTTTTAGTTTTACTTTGGCATAACGAACGAATTTTATACAATATATGCATTTCTTTTAGCAAAAAAAGGTAGATGAAGAGTAGATATAGGAGTAGTTTGTAAATGGAACGCTAATTTTTGTTTCAGGAATACATAATTGACAGATTAATTGTCATACATACAGAATCTGCCGGAAATTATTTAATTATATACTCCTCTTATCTACTCTTTTACAAAAGCTGGTGTAGCTGACAGTAGTTGAGAGTAGAAAAGGGTTTACTCCACATAAAGAAACGCAAGCAATAACATTTGAACGTTTGTTTTAAGAAACTTATGAGTCATGACCATACATAGAAATATATTTTTGTCAATAAAAAACTTAGAAAACATTAAATAAATAAAGTAGACAAAAAGGTATAAAGTAAACTAAAGAATTAAGAATCATTTTTTGCATGCTTTTTAGAAATTCAGATAGGCATACATTTTTAGTAAGAATTTCAGATTTTATTATTGAAATGTAGTTTCTACTTACCTATGCAGCTATTAAATTTAATGATGGAATAAGAAGATTTCTTAGATTTATTCAAAAACCTTTTTTTTTTATAGTAGTTTTTTTTATATCTATGTAGATATGTTATAAATCTTAAAATTCAGATTTAAGAAAAAAACTTAACTTCTGACTTCTGTCAACTTGACTATTATTTTGTACTTCTGCCAGCTTCAATATAATATAATACTAAGTACTAAACTTATGAATTATGATATGTTAAATTTTGTTGTACATATGATGTATTCATAGAGCTTTTTAATTAGGATAAATGTTTAGAAAAAAAAATACAGTTTTCTATATAATGACAGCATTAACTCGAATTTTGGCTACTTGACTTCAATAAATATATGTATATGTTTAGAAATATAATCAAATTTTCAGAAAATTATGTATTAGAAAAATTATTATATTTAGAATTATAAAACCGTATTAATTATTAAAACCTTTTTTTTTGTGTAATAACTCGACCAAATTATACTCTCTTTAAAGTTGATGAAGCTATAGGATTAAAATAAAATTATAAATTTCTTTTTTAACCAAATTTCAAGCGCAAGAATTGTTGCCATAGAAAAAAAAAACACAAGGTCACACAAAACGAATTTTTTATGTAAATTTAAAAGTAAAATAAATAGAATTAAAAGTAAATAGCTCGAATTTCGAGCACAGGGCGATACTAGTTATTATTATAATGTATAATAATGTAAATATACGCAACACAAAGTATACGGCAAAAACTACAAGTGTCCATCATAACATTTTTTTCTTATTATTCTAATTTTATCTTCCACACTTGTACGCTAATTCATATTATATAAACAACGTGCACCAAAGTATATCTATTGTTAAGAAGTAATTTCATTTGTTCACGTGATCAAAAATTTTCTCGCTAACTTTTGCTTTTTACACACATACATATGCCAAAATTTACTCAAATTTCTGGAAGTAGATAATAATAAGAATATTTCATGGAAGAAAAAGACAGAAAATTAAAAAAAAATTGAATTCATAATATTACATGGTGTTGAAATATTTTAAACGAGTAGTTTAGTTTTATGGCCAAAGTTTCTGCAAAATTTGGTTCGTCTACTGCAGTGGGTTCGAGTAGCTGCCATACAACTTCTTATTTTATATGAACATTACTCTCCACCTAATGAAGCTGGGTGTCTAAAATTTTTCTAAAAATAGATTAGTGTAATGGCCAAAGTTTCTGCAAAATTTGGTTGGTCTAATGTAGAGGATTGGGATTCGAGTAGCTGCCATACAACTTCTTCTTTTATATGAGCATTGCTCTATAACTATTGAAGTTGGGTGTCTGAAATTTTGCCAAAAGTAATTAATGTTTATGATAATAATGATATAATGTTTATATAACGGTCATACGGGTAGCCCTGAGTTGACACAGTCTACCCTACCACACTCTTCTTCGTTTTTTATTTTTTTGTTTGTATGTCAGTCGATGTGTGTACATTTGTATATATTTCATCTCTTTTTTTTTTTGTATGTATATCATATCAATCGCAGTATCACGTATGTACACAGTTTGTGTATATTTTGATTATAAAATAAACGAGGAAGATTATAGTTGCCCTTGTCAACTTTTAGATACCCGTGCATACCCACTAACCGTTATTTATTTCCCCTATGCTATTATAAATATTACAAAAAAAATATAAGAAAGTAAAATAGTTTAAAAAATATTTAACTTATTAGGTATCCCATAATTTTTGATTAACTTATTATCCCATAAAAAAAAAAAAATAGCCCACCCTAAAAGTTGGTCCGAGTGATGTCCAACTTTGCCAACTAACTTGTTCTATTACTTTATCTTCCAAGTTTTGATTTTAACCTCGTAGCTTCATTAGATTCACAGTTATCGAATTGATTACTTTGTATGGCAGCTGCCCGAAAACGGGTCCGTAACATTTTGAAACTTCATATAAGTGCTCGATTCATTATATAACTAACAGTGTGTAATTTTTATCCTCGTAGTATTATCAGTTTCCAAAAACCGTGCATTTGAAACTTCATATAAGTGCTCGATCCATTATATAACTAACAGTGTGTAATTTTCATCCTCGTAGTATAATCAGTTTCTAAGAAATTCATATTGGTGCAAAGAAGTTGTGTGGCAGCTCCCCAAAACCTTGATCTGGTCTTAACCAAAAAGAATAGGGAACCTCAAAAATGTCCCAAAAATGTTTTGTGTGAATTTCAAAACTCTTGCTCTAATTTTTCAATTCCATCTCTTATAATTAATTTTTAATTCACGAATATATTAAACTTAAGCCAAATCAACTTCATATGATCATATTCATATAATAATCATCATGATGATTCATCATATATATTCATAAATATCTATCAATATCAATAAGCCATTTACTTAAAAAAAATCTTTGTCTTCTTTTTTGCTTATCTTAAATAAACTACGCATCATTTAAATCATATGAAATTCTAACTCGAAATCGTTATCTACTTTTTGTAACAAAAACAAAAAACAAAAAAACAAAAAAACAAAATTCATATAATTTCAAGATGCAAGCAAAATTTAAAATTTTTGTATGAAAATGTTGGAGTTGAAAAAGTTAGTTGTTCGAGAGCTACCCGAAGTTTTGGCCCGATCTTAACCAAAAAAAAATAGGGAACCTAGAAATTGATTGAAAAATATTTTGTGAAAATTTCAAAACTGTAGCTCTTTTAGTTTTTGAGTTATCGTGCTGACACACAGACGGACACACAGACGGACGGACGGACAGACACACATAGCTAGATCGACTCATTTTTCGATTCTGAGCCGATACGTACCCTTGACACTATATCTAGCTCGTCTAGATCGATGCGTTACAAACGGAGGAGCAAATCTAATATACCCGATGTCATATATGTATGCACGGGTATAAAAAGTGTAAATTATGAAATAAAGTATATTATTTAAAATGTTTAATATGCGGTTTAACAGAAGAACGACAAAATAAGAAAGTAAAGTTTTCTAGAATTCTGCAAGATAGTTTACGGTACGTAAATAATATATTTTAATATAGATATGTACGTATTTATTTTTAAATTTCTTTTATCAAATTTTAATATGAATATGTATATAAGATTTATTAAAAAATAAATTTCACTAATTTTTTAAAAACTTTATTTATTAAAAACTAAGTTTCATACTGAATATTTTATCGAAATATAATGTTGGAGCTTTAATGTTAACGTTTAATTTAGGAAATATATACAATGGTGACTAAGTTATTGCTTACTTATAAAAACAGTAAATTTTTAATTTTTAAGTCCTAAAAGACCCTCAATGGGGGGGTTGCAAAATTTCTCAAGGATCTCACTTCACTACCTCCCCACACATTTATTTTTATGTTATACGAATTAAGTTTTGAATTCCACCAAAATTTGGAATTTTACTTTGAATTTAACTATTTAAGCAAACATTGTTAAATCTGAGAGACCATTTCTTCAATTTAAAGAGCCACTTTTAAATTTAAGAAAAACTTTTGACATATGTTAAAATATAATGTTGGACCTTTAAATTTTGTTTATTGATAAAAAAACAGGTATTCAAGTTGCAGGTTTTTAAAAATAGCAAAATTTAAATTTTCGAGCCCTTACAGCTCCTTAACAGGAGGCATGATAAAAAAATTTTTTTAACCGACTCCTATTAATTTTTAAGGGTCTAACTTCTCCCAATTTCAAGTCTCTAATTTAAACCGTTTACAATACATGTAGGTTCAATAATTTTGCAAAAATTGAGGTTTGCATAATGGTGAATTTGAGTACCGTATGGCAACCCTATACATTTGGCTTTAAAAATTTAAAAAGCTTATAGAATCAGCTGTCATTTAGCGTTTTCAAATAGAAAATATACCTAATAGAACTGTTGTTACAAAAATTTAAATATGGAGCTTTTTCCGACTTTGGAGAGCTGTAGCTCCCTAACGGGTGGGACTACACAAAAAAGTTCTTCTGGGAAATGTTTTTTTTTTAAATTGAGTTTGAATATTTTCATTATAAAATGAACTGTGAAGAGATTGTTGCAATTCCATTTATAAAACAGTAGCTACTTCATACTTAGCTTATTTATGGCTAAAAACTTCTGCTTTCAAAGCCATTAAATTTAATGACGAACAATTTTTCAAATACACGAGAATGAACATGGAATTTATAATGTATTGTTTTCTTTATTACACTCTAGATTGGAAAAAAGAAAAAAGACGGTATACAATTTGTCCTGAAGGAAGATTAGCTTTGACTTTATCTTAAGTAAATTTTTTACTTATATATTGGTATTGGTTGTATTTACCCTTATTGGCCTTTATGTATACGTAATGAATAAATTAAAGGTTTTAGGTATCTTTCTCAAGGAGTATCCCATGAATTTCTTTGTTTGTCCTTTAAAGTTGGAAGAATAACAGCTCGTAAAATAATATTAGATACATGTGCTGATATCTGGGAAGTTCTCTTTCCCATATACGTATCAGAACCAAATAATCAGATCTATAATTTAATTGTTAGTTTCGTTTTACTGGTTAGTTGTGATGCTAAATATATTTTCACCAAAATATATAGCGGTGTTAGTGTTAGTGATTGTGGTAAGGATTAATTTTTTAGTTCTTTTGAATAAATTTGTAATATACTTGCGATTTTTTATGTTTATTATGTGAAAGCAATTTTGGGAAAAAGCTTTATGACCGGAAACTTGATTTACCTTTTGAAAAAAAGCTGAACAACTCTTCGATTAGGTTCCCTTATTTTTTTGATTAGGTTCCAAGATGCTGCTCTCCCATTAAAGAGTCTTACTCTTGATAAAAAAATTTTGAATCCAAGAATTTCACGAACTCGTGTTGCAATTGACAATGCTTTTGGAATAATGTGAGCTAGGTGAAGAATACTCCGGATAAATAAATGGCACTCCAGAAAATGCCGAAAAGGTTTGATTTTACAAACAAAATTTTAATTATTGTACTTCACAACTTTATTAAAATGAACAACTTTAAAATATTCCACAACACTATATAGTTCCTCGTCTTTAATTAACCAAGAAGATGCACTTGGAAATATAATACCAGGTGGTTGGAGGCAAGAAGTATCAACAAATTCAATTTTTGTAAATTTTAAAAACAGATTCGGCTCAAATAATTCAAAACAAAAAGCATTTCATTTAAGAGACACCTTAAAAAATTTATAAAAAACAAAAACAAAAATTCAACTTCCTATGCAAGTAAAAATTCGTAATAATTTTTATAAAAATTATAAAAAAATATGTTATTAAAGTATGTACTTAAAAAAAAGAAACGTTATTTACATTTCCACTCTGGATTTCTTCTAGTCGGCATTTACATAAATATTCAATCAATTTAGTTTCAGCTTCTTTCTTATTTTCTGCGTTTAATCCGCTTAACATTACTCTGATCCGAGTAATAATATCGTTTTCTGGTACTCGAACAATGTTATCATTGTTTAAAAAATTTTTTAAAGCGCTTTTTTAGCCCTACGTTTGCTTTGGTTCTAAAATTAATGTTCAGATAGGTTTAAAAAATTTATAAAACTCTAACTTACTAACTTACTCTAACCGTTTTTTTGCAATAGCCGTCATCGCTATTTAGACCCAGCCATTTTATATGAGCATTACTCTAAACCTATTGAAGCTGGGTGTCTGAAATTTTGCCAAAAATATTTTAGTGTAATGGCCAAAGTTTCTGAAAAATTTTGTTGGTCTACAGAAGTTGGTTCGAGTAGCTGCCATATAACTCCTTCTTTTAATATGAGCATTACTTTGCACCTACCCAAGTAACAAAATATATCTCATAAGACTCTAGAAGCATTCAATTAATTCTGAGAGTATTGCTCTCATAGTTTACTCTTGAAGAATTCTTCTAGAGTCTTATGAGATCATTATAAGAGTTGAAGGGCGCAGTTATGGGAGTTAATTAACACTCATAACAAGAGTTTAGCTTTTATTGTAAGAGTTCTATAAGTATAAAACGCTCATAAGAACACTACTATGAGAGTATTAAAAAACATACAAGTTTATTTTTGGTGACGATTAAATAAAGTAAATTTTTAATTATATGTATGTGTGTAATATCATAAAGAAGTATATTAGATTTAATATGAACATATAATTATAGGAAACTAAAATATCTTTTTCGTCAATAATATAAACCAAAATAATACGGGCATTGAAATTTTATTAATAAAAGTAGGCATTTTACCTCGAAAAAAAACAACGCGCGCCAAAAATAATTAAAATTTAAAAAATTTTAATAATAATTTTTTAACCCTTTTAAGGCTTATTATTCTATTTCTACCTATGTTTCTGTGAAAATTCGAGTAAATTTCTGTAAAACTGAATATAAAATACAATAAATTATTTCTTAAATTGAATTGAAGCTATAATTTTATGTTGTAAATTATTTAAATTTAATAATTTTTACAAGAAATATTTTTTCATATTTTTTAATTCAAAAAAATTACTTATTGATATAAGGGTTAAGATTGAGAACAATAAAGAAAGTCTGAATAATATGGCCGCTATTTGATAAGATTAATAATTGATTTTCTTATAAGAGTAAAACTCTTCATATGAGAATAGTTCACTGAAAAAAATTGTTAACAATATCAAATAAAGTACAAAATTTTTCACATTTATGATTTGTCCGTTTATTAAAATTCTGAACATAATTTAATAATATTATAAATATGTAACATTATTATTGTTATTATTATTAATAGCATTAGCTGACAAGGTTATTAATATTTAATATAAATATTATTATAATTTTAAAAACTTATTAGTTCATAAAATATATTTAATCAGGTTCACAAAATTTATAATTTTGTATTTTGGATAATTATTATTACCTCATCAAAAATATGTCTTCATCAAAAATATGAATAAGTTTTTAAGTTTTGAATAAAATTCAAAAATCTAAAAATTAATTTTAATTCATGCTATGCTATAAAAAATAAAAGATAATCCTATTTTTAAACGAAATTAAAAAAAAACAGTAAACTAATGTAATATACATATTTCGTGTTTTTAAGCATTAAATAACTTTAGAAGTTTAATTTAGAAATAGTATAGGTAGTCTATTATGCATTATATTAAAATTTGATTTTTGTATAAATTCTAATAAATTTAAAAACACGCAGAGTTTTTGCATCTTCTTACCGGCTATATGTATTTAAAAGTCTGGATGTCACTTTAGAATTTAGATAACACCATATCTATATAATATAATTAATTATCTATTAAAAAGTTAATTGAAATAAAAATATCATTAAAAATATTTTTTACTGACATTACCTTACAGTGTCTTATAGCCTACATATTATACTTCTTTATATTTGCAAGAAATTAAATAAACTAATATGAAATTTCTTCTCTAAATTTCAACTGTTTTTGTTATTTTAACTATTGCCTTTTCTGGTAGCTGCTTCAGAATTTGTCCGGTTATTAAATCATATCCCGGAGCTTTTTTAGATTTAATGTTGTTTTTAATTTCTTTTTTTCACTTCAGCTGGATTTGTTAATGCGATTTCCTTTTGCTCCTGAATTTGTTTTACATCTAGATCTTCCTCTTCTTCTCCAGTGTTTACTTGAAATATCTTTTCTAGGTGTTCCGCAAATAATTTGGCTTTTTCTTTATTATTTCTCGCCCACTTTCCGTCCACTTTTCTAATTGGAGGAATTGCTGCAATAGGTTTTTTCAGATTTTTAGCTGCCTTCCAAAGAGAGTAATCAGTACTTTTATCATTTGTTAGCTTTTCCAAATATAAATTTATCGATTTGTTTTTCACTTCCTTAATTCTTCTTCTTAGTTGTTGGGTGAGATTATTCAGCCTAGTTTTATCTTGTGGAGCTCTAGTTTGATGCCATTTTTTCCTTGCTCTGCGTTTTATTGCAATTAGTTCTAAGATTTCGGTTGGATATTTATTTTCTTTTACTCTTTGTTTAATTACTGGAGTATTTTCCCACACTGTAAGTTGTATATCGTTAATGTAGTTTTCCACCTCCGCATCCAATTGTTCTTTGTATTGCAACGGTACAGCTAGTTGTATTTTTTCTTCCAGACATACTTTAAAGCTTTCCCAGTCAGTGTATTTATTGGCGAGAATCGGAATGCTCTGCTTTTCAATAGCGTTTTCACTTACAGTTATCAGAATTGGTGAGTGGTCAAAGTATCTTCTATCTGTATGAAATTATTCGAAATGTTTTTAATAATGAAAAAATCTATTAAATCAGGTATTTTATTTGGATCTGTAGGCCAATATGTAGGTTTTCCTGTTGATATGGTTTCACACCCAAATTCGCTTGTTGCTTGGAATAATTCCCTGCCTTTGGTTGTTGTTAGCCGTGATCCCCAGTGTGTATTTTTGGCATTAAAATCGCCTCCTATAACAAACTTTTTTCCTAGTTTCTTAAAAAGATCTAAATAATGATGTTTCTTCAGAGAGTACTTAGGTGGACAATATATACTTGCTACTACAATAAAGTAGTTTTTACATTTTACGTTTACGGCCATAGATTAAAAACATAAACTATTAAGATATCAATTATAAATTATAATTTTTTATTAGATATGATCTGGTCTGAGTATGTAATTTTTGTTATAAATTTAAATTCTTCATATTTTTTAAGATTTTTTTATTTCTGTGGTACACATTGGTTATTTTTTTATTTTCATGAATTCAAAAGAAAAATACTTACAAAACGAATAAAACTATTAAAAAAAAATATTTTTTAATATACCTGGCTTCTCTGCATTTTTAGCACATTTTGAAAAAATTTTGTAAAAATGTGCCTATATAGTTTCACTCTGTCCGTCCGTCCGTCTGTCTGTCTGTCCGTATGTTTACAAAAACTTTTACATCGTTTGAAATAGATAAAAGAAATTTTAACCACGAGTAGGTATTACAAAAAAAATTATTTCGTAGAAGAATTTTTTTCTGTAGCCCCACCCGTTACGGAGCTGCAGCCCCCCAAAGTTGGGAAAAGCCCTATATTCAAATTGTTATAACAAGAGTTCTATTAGGTATATTTTCAAACTGAACACGGCAAAAGATAGCTGGTTTTATAAACTTTATAAATTTTTTAAAAGACAATTATTTATGGTTGCCATACGGTACTAAAATTTACCATTATGCAAAACTCAATTTTTGCAAAATTTTATGCTACACATATCTTGTATACGGGCCAAGGGTCTTAAAATTTTGGGAGTAGTTAGATCCTCTGTTTAGCAGCTATAAGGGCTCGAAAATTGAAATTTTGCTATTTTTAAAAACCTGTAACTTGAATACCTGTTCAAATTTTTTTTTGTTAATGTACAAAATTTTAAGGGCCAACATTATACTTTAACATATGTTAAAATATTTTTTTAAATTTAAAAGCGGTTCTTTAAATTGAAGAAAGAAATTTTTTTTTGTTAATGTACAAAATTTTAAGGGCCAACATTATACTTTAACATATGTTAAAAGATTTTTTTAAATTTAAAAGCGGTTCTTTAAATTGAAGAAAGTGTCTGTCAGTTTTAACCATTTTTGTTTATATAGTAAAATTCTAAATGAAATCCAAATTTTGGTATAATTCACAATTTAATTCCTTGAACCTAAAAAAGTTGGGGGAAGGGGAATAGTGAGGATTAGATCCTTGAGAAATTGGGCAACCTTTCCCATAGAGGGGCTAGTAGGACATAAAAATTAAAAAAATTACGGTTTATATAAGTAAGTAGTAACTTAGTCACCAACGTATATATTTTCTAAATTAAACGTTCACATTGAAGCTCCACCATTATATTCCGATAAAATTCTCAGTATGAAACACTATATTATTTTGAAAATGTGCTTTTTTAAAAACCCTTGGTTTTTTTCATCACTTGTTTAATTCTAATAATGAACCAAGAGGAGGTGGAATCGCTTTTTTTATTAAGCAAATATTCGGTATACGGATTTAGAAATATTTGAGCATTTCAATACTATAATTTTTTCGTTAAATAACACTTATCCATCCTTAAAAATTTCAGTTTCCTGCAAAAAAACCAAGTGAAAACAATAGCGAATTACAATAGCACTTCTGGATTTAATTTTTAATAAATACAAGAATAAAGTTCTGATGGATGATATTAATATTGATTTATTAAGAGACACGAAGCTCTCCAGATCTTTTAAAATTTATGTTAGAATCTAACGTAGTTACTATAAAGAACGTACTAAGTTATGAATCTACTACTAGAGTGACTGAAAATTCTTCTACGATCATTGATCATATTCTGACAGACCTAGAAAAGTTTGACTTTTACATTAAGCCTCACGATATAGTAAATCTGGATCATAAAACTATTAGTGTCAAATTAAATAAAGTTTTAAGAAAGATTGAACCTATTTTTAAAAGGGAAATCTACAACACTTTTAAGAAATATTAAGAAAATGTAAGAAAGTTACTTGAAATAAATAAATGTCATAGTGTGGACGATCTTATAAATATAGTGCAAAAATCAAAGGTGAATTCTATAATTAAAACGCTCCGAAGAGTTAGGGTGCGTTTATGTTGGAGCTGCGGTAAGTGATAAGGGCGGCGAAATGAGCATCGACATTAAAAAACCACATTTTCAAAATTATATAGGGTTCTTACTGAGTATTTTATCATTTATTTTTATAGAAATATATATAAAAATAAATGGTAATATTATAATTTAGTTATTTCATAAATTTACTAATTATGAATAATAGTGAAATCAATACTTAGAAAAACAATTCCTGTTAACAAGTGCGAAATATAATGTTGAATCCTAAATTAAAATGTTTAATTTTGAAAATACATACACTGGTGAATAAGTTAGTACTTCATAAAAGCATAAAAGTTTTAATTCTTAAGACCTAGTAGCCCTTCAATAGGCAAGGTTCCCAAATTTTGCTTAGCAAACTTATGATGGACCTACCCACCCCCCTCCTGTCGCCACCCTTCCATTTTTTTAGGTTCTAGGTAATCAACTGTGAACTCCACCAAATTTGGAATTTCACCCCCAATTCTATTATCTAAGAAAAAATGGCTAAACTAAGAGACAATTTCTTCAATTTAAAGAACCCTTTTTAAATTTAAGAAAAACCTTTAACATATGCTAAAATTTAATGCTGCAGTTTTAAATTCTGTATATTTGTAAAAGAAAATTTTTACAGGTATTTAAAAATAACGAAATTTAAAATTTCGAGCCTTATAGCTCCTAAACAGGGAGCTATAAGACCAAAAAATTTTGCGAACCGACTCCCACTAATTTTTGAGGATCTAACGTCTCGCAAAATTTCAAGACTCTAGCTTAAACCGTTTAGAAGATATTTGGAGCCAAAAATTTTGCAAAAATTGAGTTTTGCATAATGTTAAATTTTAATATCATATGGCAACTCTATACACTTAACAATGTATTTTTGTGAAGTTTAATAGGCAGCTCTGTTTTACCGTTTTCAGATTGAAAATACACTTAATAGAACTTTTCTTATACCAATTTAAATATAAGGCTTTTTTGAAATTTCCGGGGGCTGTAGCTTCATTAACCTTCAAAATTAAGAAAAACCTTTGACACATGTTGAAAAATAATTAAAGAGCTTTCAATTTTGTATATTACTAATAAAAATTTTCAAGTTACAGGTGTTTAACAATAGGAAAATTGCAATTGTCGAGCACTTATAGCTCCTAAACAGGGGGCTTGACAAAAAAATTTCAAGACCCTAGCTTGAACCGTTTAGAAGATATGTGTGGCCAAAAATTTTGCATAATGATAAATTTTAGTATCGTTTGGAAACCCTAAACATTTGCATTTTAAAAATTTATAAAGTTTAAAAAACCCGCAATCTTTTGCATTGAAAATAGACCTAACAGAACTCTTGTTATAACAATTTAAATATAGGTTATTCCAATTTTGGGGTGCTCTAGCTCCGTAACGGGTGGGGCTATAGAAAATTGTTTCTACTACGAAATTTTTTTCTTGAAATACCTATCCGTGGTTAAAATTTCTTAACTTTATTTCAATCGGTGTAAAAATTTATATAGGCACATTTTTACAAAATGTTTTGAAAATGTGCTAAAAACAGCTAGTGTTGTAACTATGTACTTCTTGATTCGTTATGAGACGAGTGTTTGATTTTATGTTATCATTATCCATATTGTGTATGTAGTATTTGTGTTGCATATTTTTGGTCAATCAATTTTAAAATGTTATATTTTTGATGTATAGTTTAGTTGAGGTTCGTCGATCATGATCAAACAAGTTTTTAATAGCTTTGTTTTGAATTATTTGTAATGCGGTTATATTTTTCAAAAATGTTTTTCTCCAAGTATCAACACCAAATGTTATTATACTGTAAAACAGCATGCGGAACACCGATATTTTGTTGTTGTGCGGTACTCTTAGATTCTCCTAAAGATTCCAGCTGTTCTTCTTAGCTTTTTCATTTGTTCAGCGACATGTAGTTTCCAATTAAGATTTTTATCAATAATAACTCCAAGATATTTGCAGTTATTACTTCTCTCTATACCAGGCATGTGCAAGTCAATTGAACGCCGGAGCCACTGAAGAAATTTAGTACGTCGGCATGAGCCACATATAAAAAAACTAATAAATAAAATAATAATGGTTTTTGGTTTTTATTTAATTCAGAATAAATGTACTAGTTTAGTAACATAAAAACTGCAACATAAAACATAACATAATGTAAAATAAATCAACAAAAAATTAAAACATAAATAAAAACTATTAAATTAATGAGAAATTTGAGTGGTTTTGTTTTGGCTCAATTTATTCAAATCAGGTACAATTTTTGTTGTTGAAATCCTGAGATGTTCCAAGTTTATATCAAGGATTCGTGTTCTGTATTTGCTCTTGCAATATTTCATTTTTGAAAAAAAACTTTCGCAAAGATAGGTATTTCCAAACGCACTGATTACTCTGCTTGCATATAATCGTAGTTGGGGAAACTTTGACTTAGTTATAAATTTTTTATAAAACTCAATTTTACTAATCTCATTCAATGAAAAAACAGCTTTTAAGTGTTCATCACACTGCAATTCAATTAATTCCATTTGTAAATTTGCAGGCACTTTATCTGGATCTACTTGGAATGGTAACGAGAATATTTCAAAATGTTTATCGTATTTCGATATCTCTTGAAATCTAGACTTGAAGTTGTTAGCTAATTCTTTTATATATTCAGCATACTTTCTAACATTTTTGCCATGCTTATAAAAGTTTTTTAATTCTGGGAAATGTGTCGGTTCGTTTTTCTTAAGCTGCTCTTGCCACAAACGTAACTTTAACCTGAATGCTTTTACATTGTTACATGAGTCGACTATTAAAATATTTTCTCCCTGCAATTTGAGATTTAAATTATTAAGGTGTTCAGTAATATCTACTAAGAAACATAAATCTAATAACCAGTCAGAATCAGAGAGTTCAGAAACTTTGAAGTTTTCAATTTGTAAAAACATATCTATCTCATTTATAAGCTCTAAAAACCTTCTTAAAACTTTCCCACGACTGAGCCGCCTAACATTAGTAAAGTAAGTAACATCACAATATTCGGTGTCAAGCTCCTTTAAATATTCTTGAAATTTTCGATGTTTTGTGGCATAGGATCTAATAAAATTAACAGTTTTTATGACTACAGTCATCACAGAATTCATGTTTAGCACTTGAGCACACATGTTTTCTTGGTGTATGAGGCAATGAAAGATAATATTTTCAAATTCTTTTTTCTTTTCTGGGAGTAAGTCGTCAACTGCACATAATAAAGCATCTTTAATAAAATCACCATCAGAAAATGGTTTCAATTTCTTTGCTATCAGATATGAGACTGAAAAGCTTGCCTTAACAATATTTGACGATTGTTGCAGCGTTTTTTTTAATAAATTTTGCTGGGCATTCAAAGAGTTTTTTAATCTAATAATCTTGGTTGTCCTTTCATTACCGGAAATGTCATGGAAATCTTGATGTTGTTGCATATAGTGTCTTTTTATATTCGACCCTTTTATCGTTTTTGTCAAACTTCTGAAAATTAAGCACATTACACTTCCATTTATAAAAGCATGAAAATAATCCAGCTCCCAACTATTCTGGTACTGCCTCTTTTCGTCACACAATTTTCTTTTACTCATTTTTACTCCTTTGGGTTAAACTTAATATTAATAATCAAAAAAATTAAGATAAAAAATAAAAAATAAATACCTTTTCTTGCAAAACAAACAAATCATGACCAGTTAACAAAAAGTATACATTCTTATTATACATTCTATAATAAGTAAAACTTTTCATATTCGGTTTTGAATGCTTTCAAACCAAATGCATTCATTACAAATGATTATAGAATAGAGTAAAAGAAATACAAAATTATTGTAGAATAGAATGAATATGTATTTGATTTATTATGTGTACCCGAAAATAGAATATTTATAGTATTTGTATTTATATACCGAGTACACCAAATATAATAAAAATATTTATAGTATTTGAATTTATATACCGAGTACACCAAATATAATAAAAAAAATTTTAATATGGAGTACGTATAACCAGTATGTATTATATCGATGAGTAATATGTAGCTTTGTTTGTTTTGTCACTGCTTTGTTTGTTTTTTTATCTTCTTTTTATACCCGTATGACTATATAGTCAAAGGGTATAATAAATTTGCCATTACGTTTGTGACGCAGAGAAGGAGGGGGGGTAGATATAGACTCAAGTGTATGGATCGGATCAGAATCGAAAAAAAAATCGATTTAGCTATGTATGTCCGTCCGTCTGTCCGTCCGCACGATAACTCAAAAACTAAAGGAGCTAGGATCTTGAAATTTTCGCAAATTCTTTTTTTGCAATAGCCGTCATCGCTATTTAAATCTAGCCCTTTTGGTCCATGGGTTCGGGTAGCTGCCATACAACTTCCTTTTTTATATGAGTATTTCTCTGTACCTATTACAGCTACGTGTCTGAAATTTTGGCAAAAGTTTTATGGCCAAAGTTTCTGCAAAATTTGATTGGTCTACTGCAAAGGGTTCGAGTAGCTGCCGTACAACTTCTTATTTTATATGAGCATTACTCTATACCTATTGAAGTTGGGTGTCCGAAATTTTGCCAAAAATAGTTTAGTGTAATGGCCAAAGTTACTGCAAAATTTGGTTGCTCTACTGCCAAGAGTTCGAGTAGCTGCCATACAACTCCTTCTTTTATAAGAGCATTACACTACACCTAATAAATCTGATATGTTTGAAATTTTCCCAAAAGTAATTAATGTTTATAATAATAATAATGATATAATGTTTATATAACGGTCATACGGGTATCCCAGAGTTGACACAGTCTACTCTACTACACTCTTCCTCGTTGTTTTCTTTTTTTCTTTTTCTTTGTCATTATATTTAGAGTACTTGGTATTCTTGGTGTATTTTAAAAGATTTGGAAGAATTGAAATTTGATTTTCAAGACATCAAAGTATTTATGAAAAAAAAAAGCTTTTCAATTTGTTATTTGAAATAAAACGAATATATTAAATATAGTTAAGTTGTAGTTTGAGTATATACCATATTTAAAGCTTTGAGAACGAATGTATTGAATTAGAGTACAGTATTTGAATATATTCGATAATTTTAATAAAGGAATATATTTGTGCAGATCTCTAATTTGGATTACTCCAAATCCTATGTCTTCTACATTACTTTTAACTTCGTCATTATCAGCATAATGCTTTCTGTTCTCTAAATAATTTTTAAATCAATTGTATTCGTTACTAACTACTCCTAATCCAAGTAGTATTTTTAGCAGAATTCTTCTAGCTACAGTATCAAATGCCTTGGTTAAGTCAAAGAACACAATACAGATTTTCTTATTACTGCTAAACATACTTTGGATATCATTCAAATTTCTTTAAAACTAACTATACTAGGAGGATGGAAATTACACACGGTTAGTTATATAATGAATAGAGCACTTGTTTCAAAATATTACGGCCCCATTTTCGAACAGCTGCCATACAAAGTTTCCTTTTCAATAACTGTGAATCTAATGAAGCTACGAGGTCAAATTTATAATTGGGCAAGTAAAGTAATATGGCAAGTTGCTTGGCAAAATTGCACATCATTGGGACCAACTTTTAGGGTGGGCCATTTTTTTTTTGTTTGTTTTTTTTTTATGGTTTTTTGTTTTTAAGCAAAAATTATGGGATAATGAGTAAACTTTTTTTTATTTATTTTAATTTTTTAAATTTTTTTATCTAAAAATATCTAAAAATTGACCAGGGCAACTATCATCTTCCTCGTTTTTCTTTCAATTGTATTCAAATAACTCTGGAAAAAATCATTTTAATTTTTCCCGTCACTAATAACTTCTCTATCCGCATTCCACGTTTTCTGTTGATTGCCGAGACAGCTATTGAACTGGAATGAATCATACTCCCTCCGTTTTCTTCTTTTTGTAGTAGTTAAATTATACAACCAAAAGTAATACTTTCTTTTAAATATATGTTGTTCATATTTTGCCAGTATTTTTTGTACTAATAGCTTTTTATTTTTATTAAAAATAAAAATATGCCTGCATTCGTGATCCATCCATCGACTACTAAATTTTTCATTTACATTATGTAATTTTATTATCTACTACTTGTTTACTGTTCACATCGAAATCACTAGCCAATGTTTCAAATTGACAGTTCGTCAACTTTTAATTGTACATATACGCTGTTTTCTTTATAAATTTGTAATTTTCCATCTCAAGTAGTATCATATTTTGATCTGATAAATCAGTAGGTAAGAAAGTAATTAACAATTTCATATCAAAACTGTTTTTTAGGACATGATCTAAACACGAACCTGAACTTAGCCTGTTGAAATATTTTTGTAATTCTGGATTACTGTTATTGGCCGGTCTATATATTTGTGTAACATTGGTACTAATTTTTTTGGACTATACTTTAATTGAAATCATGCTACTGCACTCATCCCAGAAAGTATTTATGCGATTTCAAAGTTTATTGAATTATGAACAAAATCTGCAACAAAAGCTCCTCTTCTGTTTTTGCGGCAAGAAACTATTTTATCGTAATGTGGAATATTTACTAAATCGATCTTCTCATCAAATATCCCTTATTTAGTGAACAAAATTTAGTTAATGATTACATTTAATATATAAAGAGTGTAGTAGAACAAAAAAAAAGGTCATTTTATTCTTTGCTTTGCCCAGTTTAAGAATAAGAAAAACATAAAAACAAAATTGTATTTATTTGTAAATAGTAATTATTTATTGTATTATTTATTGGTTACATGCATAGAATTACTAGTACTAGAATGTAGTGATGTGAACTATCGAATAAAGACTATCGTTTTATTCGATAGTTGAAAAATAATCATTCATTCGATTGTTTAACTAAAATTCGTTCATTCATTTATTCGTTCAAATTTCTTTCATTCAGTATTAAAAATCGTTCATTTATCCTTTCAAAATCGTTCATTCATTATTTCGTTCATTCAGTATTAAAAATCGTTCATTCATTTATTCGTTCAAATTTCTTTCATTCAGTATTAAAAATCGTTCATTTATCCGTTCAAATTTCTTTCATTCAGTATTGAAAATCGTTCATTCATTTATTCATTCAAATTTCTTTCATTCAGTATTAAAAATCGTTCATTTATCCTTTCAAAATCGTTCATTCATTATTTCGTTCATTCAGTATTAAAAATCGTTCATTCATTTATTCGTTCAAATTTCTTTCATTCAGTATTAAAAATCGTTCATTTATCCGTTCAAATTTCTTTCATTCAGTATTGAAAATCGTTCATTCATTTATTCGTTCAAATTTCTTTCATTCAGTTGAATGAATTACTATTTTTTATAAACTACAATTTTTTAGGAATTATGTAGGTACTAATAATTTTTCTGAACAGTTCAAATAACTGAACAGTTTAATATATATGTAAATAGAATGAATATTGAACAAATACAAACATGGAAAAAAACGCTATTTTGTTGGAATTTAGAATTTTAGACATTTTGAATTTTGTTTATATTTTTAGTCCGTCTTTTTACAAAACTTCTACAACGTTTGAGATAAAGACATGAAATTTTACATGAGATTTTATAAAAAAAAGTACCAGTGCTACAACAACTTTTTTATGTAGCCCCACCCGCTATAAAGCTACAGCCCCTCAAACTTCAAGCAAGCCCTATATTTAAATGTTTATAACTTAAGTTCTATACGGTATCTGAAAACGCCAAATAACGGCTGTTTCTATTAGCTTTCTAAAAATATATAAAAATAATATATATGTGCTACTTTAAAAACCTTTGGTTTCACATTGTGCCTTGTTTTTCTTTAGTATAACTTATAAGTACTAGTAAGTAGGTAATACACTTAATATTACTAATACTTACACTTAATATTACGCAAGCATGGATATATGTTCGAAACAGAAATAAATGACAGAATGAATGAATGAATGAACGAATTCGTTCGATAGTCGAAATCATTCAGTTACTATTTATCGATAGTTCAAATCGTTCGATAGTTCACATCACTACTAGAATGGCAATAGAGAAAAAATTTTCAGACAAATTTCAAAATTTGGTACGTGTATCGTTTGTATGTATTTACTAGTTTCTCCGCGATTCATTTCATTTTGAAAGTGAAATATAAAAAAAACTTTTAAGTACGATTTAAGTAAGATTTCAAACTTAAAAGTAAATGAAAACAAATTAGAAAATATTATATTCAAAAAATTTGTGTGTTGTTGTGCTTTTTGAAGTTTTTTAAAAAACATTAAATTAAATAAAGGATTATTAAGATGGGAAGAAAGTGTTACTTAAAGATTTTTTTTTTTTTTTCTTGAGGTTTTACAAATTTCAGCCGATTTTTTTTAAATTATTTTAAAGGTATTTTCCTTTTGGTTTATGCTTTCCATTTTTCATTATTATTAAATGACCGTTCTGTAAATTTACGAAAACATTGTCTATTTTCGAATAGAATCAATTTGAAAATCATATTGTAATGCTAAAATTTTTAAATAATGAGTAAAATTTTGATTGAATAAAAAAAGGGTAAAGAAAAAACCTTTTAATTCTTTATTCGGAAACGTTAAGTTATTTGAAACAGCAATCAAAACCCTCCTTACCGTTAACATAAATGTAGATTTCATATTTGCAAAAGGTTCGTTCATTAGCCATTAAAATGGCTAAAAATGTTTATATATTTACAAGACTTTAAATACTTTTTGTTTTGTTCAAAAAATTATGATTTGTTTTTGATTTACTTATTTTCATTTCCACGATGAATAAATACCTTAAGATAAATCAAAATATATATTATGTAAGTTAATTAAAATTAACCTAACTATACTTGATGGAGAATCCATTATTTTTAAAAATAATTGACTGCAATTTCTTCTAATATTATTCAAATTTTTTTCTTGATATTTTGTTCAATTATATATTTAATATTAAAAAGTAAATATTTGAAATAAAAGTAAATTAAACCAAAAAATAAATATCTTTATTCGAAATAACGTACAATATACAAACCATTTGTATACGCATACGAAATTGCATATGTATTTTTTTTGTCTGAATACCTCAGGATTGGAAATCACATTAGAAGAAAAGAGTCGGGAACATTCTTTTGCCATTCTAGTTCTAGTAATTCTATGGTTACATGTATCAAATCTTCAAACTTTTATAAATATGTATTTGTTTTTAATTTTGTTATACTACGGATTACGTAACGTATGCATACAAAAGGTTTTAAGTTAATAAGAATAATGCGAGATAAGAAAAATGTTTATATGTATTCAAACACAAGTAAAAAAGAACACTATATAGTAAGAATTAAGAAAATAAAGAATTGTTTTTTTATAACATTTTTAATTTTTTTGGTTCAAAAAAGTTTATTTTTTTATAGAAATAAAATGAAATAATAATAATATTTCTTTATGTGAAATAATAATAATAATATGCGGTGTCAGACAAACTTGTAAATTGTGTAGGTATGTTTTATAAATTTAGAAATGGACCTATCTTGTATAAAAATTTATGTTTCTGCAAAATTTGTGCTCGTTATTTAAATTTTCGTGGAATAAAATTTTTGAGTGGAATGAACATGAAAAGTTATTATATAATAAAATGTTCAATATTTTTGTAAACTATATATTATTTGTTATTATTCTTATATTGTAAATTTAAGAGATTCTCAAAATGAATACAATTTATATCATCTATATTTTTTTTGGGGATTCTACGGTTTAACTAGTATCCGCGTAGGACCAAATGACTATATATAAAAGATAGCCGGTGTTGCCAGCTTTCAAAAAATATATAGCTTTAGTGGCGCATATTATCCTTTAAGGACGAAAAGGACATTTAAAAGTATCCTTGTTATTTTAGTCTATTTTACAAAAACCGTTATAACTAGCGATCTGTTTAATATATTTATATTCAATCAAAGCTATTAATTAAGATGACGGTCTGGGAAATATTTTACCGTTTATTTGATGACGATAGGTGCTGCCGTTTTGGAGATATTGCAATTTTAAGTGGAATTTTAAAACAAAAAAAAAAAAATTTTTGAACTTTCAAAAAAACCATTATAACTATGAAATTTTCAAAAACACCCTGTAATTTTTATTATACTGTTAGAGAGGTCTTTTGACACTCTTTCCAACGGTATATAATAAGTATGGTATATGTTGATATATAGCCCCACCAGACAACATGAATGAAAAACTGACACAACAATTTTATTAAAAAATACATTTTCATACTTTATTTCTCATAAATTTATTTTGCCTTTTTGTTGGGATGGTGTCATAATTCCAAAAAAAAAATTCCAAAGAAAGAAAAAAAAATAATTCCAAAAAAAAAAATTCCAAAAAAAAAATTCCAAAAATCAAAATTTAATGACAAACTATGTTTTAAAAACAGTAATTTTTTACATGCATATTTAAACAAATAAAAATTTAAAAATAGTGGGGGCTGCCGCCCCCAAACCCCCGCTAAACAAATTATTGAAACCCTGATTTTGAATCCAACTCTAAAATCCCTCCTAATTCAGAATCTCACGTATACAAATATATAAATATTCTGGAAAAAGCGTATAATCCTGTAATTGTAGCCAACTATAAAATCTCTCCTAATTATTTTTTACATGCATATTTAAACAAATAAAAATTTAAAAATAGTGGGGGCTGCCGCCCCCAAACCCCCGCTAAACAAATTATTGAAACCCTGATTTTGATACCAACTCAAAAGATAGCTGGTTTTATAAACTTTATAAATTTTTTAAAAGACAATTATTTATGGTTGCCATACGGTACTAAAATTTACCATTATGCAAAACTCAATTTTTGCAAAATTTTATGCTACACATATCTTGTATACGGGCCAAGGGTCTTAAAATTTTGGGAGTAGTTAGATCCTCTGTTTAGCAGCTATAAGGGCTCGAAAATTGAAATTTTGCTATTTTTAAAAACCTGTAACTTGAATACCTGTTCAAATTTTTTTTTGTTAATGTACAAAATTTTAAGGGCCAACATTATACTTTAACATATGTTAAAATATTTTTTTAAATTTAAAAGCGGTTCTTTAAATTGAAGAAAGAAATTTTTTTTTGTTAATGTACAAAATTTTAAGGGCCAACATTATACTTTAACATATGTTAAAAGATTTTTTTAAATTTAAAAGCGGTTCTTTAAATTGAAGAAAGTGTCTGTCAGTTTTAACCATTTTTGTTTATATAGTAAAATTCTAAATGAAATCCAAATTTTGGTATAATTCACAATTTAATTCCTTGAACCTAAAAAAGTTGGGGGAAGGGGAATAGTGAGGATTAGATCCTTGAGAAATTGGGCAACCTTTCCCATAGAGGGGCTAGTAGGACATAAAAATTAAAAAAATTACGGTTTATATAAGTAAGTAGTAACTTAGTCACCAACGTATATATTTTCTAAATTAAACGTTCACATTGAAGCTCCACCATTATATTCCGATAAAATTCTCAGTATGAAACACTATATTATTTTGAAAATGTGCTTTTTTAAAAACCCTTGGTTTTTTTCATCACTTGTTTAATTCTAATAATGAACCAAGAGGAGGTGGAATCGCTTTTTTTATTAAGCAAATATTCGGTATACGGATTTAGAAATATTTGAGCATTTCAATACTATAATTTTTTCGTTAAATAACACT
Source organism: Dolichopus griseipennis (assembly GCA_963082915.1). Lineage (NCBI taxonomy): Eukaryota > Metazoa > Arthropoda > Insecta > Diptera > Dolichopodidae > Dolichopus > Dolichopus griseipennis. The sequence goes on along the minus strand of OY720444.1, from coordinate 52,884,834 downwards.
TATCCATCCTTAAAAATTTCAGTTTCCTGCAAAAAAACCAAGTGAAAACAATAGCGAATTACAATAGCACTTCTGGATTTAATTTTTAATAAATACAAGAATAAAGTTCTGATGGATGATATTAATATTGATTTATTAAGAGACACGAAGCTCTCCAGATCTTTTAAAATTTATGTTAGAATCTAACGTAGTTACTATAAAGAACGTACTAAGTTATGAATCTACTACTAGAGTGACTGAAAATTCTTCTACGATCATTGATCATATTCTGACAGACCTAGAAAAGTTTGACTTTTACATTAAGCCTCACGATATAGTAAATCTGGATCATAAAACTATTAGTGTCAAATTAAATAAAGTTTTAAGAAAGATTGAACCTATTTTTAAAAGGGAAATCTACAACACTTTTAAGAAATATTAAGAAAATGTAAGAAAGTTACTTGAAATAAATAAATGTCATAGTGTGGACGATCTTATAAATATAGTGCAAAAATCAAAGGTGAATTCTATAATTAAAACGCTCCGAAGAGTTAGGGTGCGTTTATGTTGGAGCTGCGGTAAGTGATAAGGGCGGCGAAATGAGCATCGACATTAAAAAACCACATTTTCAAAATTATATAGGGTTCTTACTGAGTATTTTATCATTTATTTTTATAGAAATATATATAAAAATAAATGGTAATATTATAATTTAGTTATTTCATAAATTTACTAATTATGAATAATAGTGAAATCAATACTTAGAAAAACAATTCCTGTTAACAAGTGCGAAATATAATGTTGAATCCTAAATTAAAATGTTTAATTTTGAAAATACATACACTGGTGAATAAGTTAGTACTTCATAAAAGCATAAAAGTTTTAATTCTTAAGACCTAGTAGCCCTTCAATAGGCAAGGTTCCCAAATTTTGCTTAGCAAACTTATGATGGACCTACCCACCCCCCTCCTGTCGCCACCCTTCCATTTTTTTAGGTTCTAGGTAATCAACTGTGAACTCCACCAAATTTGGAATTTCACCCCCAATTCTATTATCTAAGAAAAAATGGCTAAACTAAGAGACAATTTCTTCAATTTAAAGAACCCTTTTTAAATTTAAGAAAAACCTTTAACATATGCTAAAATTTAATGCTGCAGTTTTAAATTCTGTATATTTGTAAAAGAAAATTTTTACAGGTATTTAAAAATAACGAAATTTAAAATTTCGAGCCTTATAGCTCCTAAACAGGGAGCTATAAGACCAAAAAATTTTGCGAACCGACTCCCACTAATTTTTGAGGATCTAACGTCTCGCAAAATTTCAAGACTCTAGCTTAAACCGTTTAGAAGATATTTGGAGCCAAAAATTTTGCAAAAATTGAGTTTTGCATAATGTTAAATTTTAATATCATATGGCAACTCTATACACTTAACAATGTATTTTTGTGAAGTTTAATAGGCAGCTCTGTTTTACCGTTTTCAGATTGAAAATACACTTAATAGAACTTTTCTTATACCAATTTAAATATAAGGCTTTTTTGAAATTTCCGGGGGCTGTAGCTTCATTAACCTTCAAAATTAAGAAAAACCTTTGACACATGTTGAAAAATAATTAAAGAGCTTTCAATTTTGTATATTACTAATAAAAATTTTCAAGTTACAGGTGTTTAACAATAGGAAAATTGCAATTGTCGAGCACTTATAGCTCCTAAACAGGGGGCTTGACAAAAAAATTTCAAGACCCTAGCTTGAACCGTTTAGAAGATATGTGTGGCCAAAAATTTTGCATAATGATAAATTTTAGTATCGTTTGGAAACCCTAAACATTTGCATTTTAAAAATTTATAAAGTTTAAAAAACCCGCAATCTTTTGCATTGAAAATAGACCTAACAGAACTCTTGTTATAACAATTTAAATATAGGTTATTCCAATTTTGGGGTGCTCTAGCTCCGTAACGGGTGGGGCTATAGAAAATTGTTTCTACTACGAAATTTTTTTCTTGAAATACCTATCCGTGGTTAAAATTTCTTAACTTTATTTCAATCGGTGTAAAAATTTATATAGGCACATTTTTACAAAATGTTTTGAAAATGTGCTAAAAACAGCTAGTGTTGTAACTATGTACTTCTTGATTCGTTATGAGACGAGTGTTTGATTTTATGTTATCATTATCCATATTGTGTATGTAGTATTTGTGTTGCATATTTTTGGTCAATCAATTTTAAAATGTTATATTTTTGATGTATAGTTTAGTTGAGGTTCGTCGATCATGATCAAACAAGTTTTTAATAGCTTTGTTTTGAATTATTTGTAATGCGGTTATATTTTTCAAAAATGTTTTTCTCCAAGTATCAACACCAAATGTTATTATACTGTAAAACAGCATGCGGAACACCGATATTTTGTTGTTGTGCGGTACTCTTAGATTCTCCTAAAGATTCCAGCTGTTCTTCTTAGCTTTTTCATTTGTTCAGCGACATGTAGTTTCCAATTAAGATTTTTATCAATAATAACTCCAAGATATTTGCAGTTATTACTTCTCTCTATACCAGGCATGTGCAAGTCAATTGAACGCCGGAGCCACTGAAGAAATTTAGTACGTCGGCATGAGCCACATATAAAAAAACTAATAAATAAAATAATAATGGTTTTTGGTTTTTATTTAATTCAGAATAAATGTACTAGTTTAGTAACATAAAAACTGCAACATAAAACATAACATAATGTAAAATAAATCAACAAAAAATTAAAACATAAATAAAAACTATTAAATTAATGAGAAATTTGAGTGGTTTTGTTTTGGCTCAATTTATTCAAATCAGGTACAATTTTTGTTGTTGAAATCCTGAGATGTTCCAAGTTTATATCAAGGATTCGTGTTCTGTATTTGCTCTTGCAATATTTCATTTTTAAAAAAAAATTTTCGCAAAGATAGGTATTTCCAAACGCACTGATTACTCTGCTTGCATATAATCGTAGTTGGGGAAACTTTGACTTAGTTATAAATTTTTTATAAAACTCAATTTTACTAATCTCATTCAATGAAAAAACAGCTTTTAAGTGTTCATCACACTGCAATTCAATTAATTCCATTTGTAAATTTGCAGGCACTTTATCTGGATCTACTTGGAATGGTAACGAGAATATTTCAAAATGTTTATCGTATTTCGATATCTCTTGAAATCTAGACTTGAAGTTGTTAGCTAATTCTTTTATATATTCAGCATACTTTCTAACATTTTTGCCATGCTTATAAAAGTTTTTTAATTCTGGGAAATGTGTCGGTTCGTTTTTCTTAAGCTGCTCTTGCCACAAACGTAACTTTAACCTGAATGCTTTTACATTGTTACATGAGTCGACTATTAAAATATTTTCTCCCTGCAATTTGAGATTTAAATTATTAAGGTGTTCAGTAATATCTACTAAGAAACATAAATCTAATAACCAGTCAGAATCAGAGAGTTCAGAAACTTTGAAGTTTTCAATTTGTAAAAACATATCTATCTCATTTATAAGCTCTAAAAACCTTCTTAAAACTTTCCCACGACTGAGCCGCCTAACATTAGTAAAGTAAGTAACATCACAATATTCGGTGTCAAGCTCCTTTAAATATTCTTGAAATTTTCGATGTTTTGTGGCATAGGATCTAATAAAATTAACAGTTTTTATGACTACAGTCATCACAGAATTCATGTTTAGCACTTGAGCACACATGTTTTCTTGGTGTATGAGGCAATGAAAGATAATATTTTCAAATTCTTTTTTCTTTTCTGGGAGTAAGTCGTCAACTGCACATAATAAAGCATCTTTAATAAAATCACCATCAGAAAATGGTTTCAATTTCTTTGCTATCAGATATGAGACTGAAAAGCTTGCCTTAACAATATTTGACGATTGTTGCAGCGTTTTTTTTAATAAATTTTGCTGGGCATTCAAAGAGTTTTTTAATCTAATAATCTTGGTTGTCCTTTCATTACCGGAAATGTCATGGAAATCTTGATGTTGTTGCATATAGTGTCTTTTTATATTCGACCCTTTTATCGTTTTTGTCAAACTTCTGAAAATTAAGCACATTACACTTCCATTTATAAAAGCATGAAAATAATCCAGCTCCCAACTATTCTGGTACTGCCTCTTTTCGTCACACAATTTTCTTTTACTCATTTTTACTCCTTTGGGTTAAACTTAATATTAATAATCAAAAAAATTAAGATAAAAAATAAAAAATAAATACCTTTTCTTGCAAAACAAACAAATCATGACCAGTTAACAAAAAGTATACATTCTTATTATACATTCTATAATAAGTAAAACTTTTCATATTCGGTTTTGAATGCTTTCAAACCAAATGCATTCATTACAAATGATTATAGAATAGAGTAAAAGAAATACAAAATTATTGTAGAATAGAATGAATATGTATTTGATTTATTATGTGTACCCGAAAATAGAATATTTATAGTATTTGTATTTATATACCGAGTACACCAAATATAATAAAAATATTTATAGTATTTGAATTTATATACCGAGTACACCAAATATAATAAAAAAAATTTTAATATGGAGTACGTATAACCAGTATGTATTATATCGATGAGTAATATGTAGCTTTGTTTGTTTTGTCACTGCTTTGTTTGTTTTTTTATCTTCTTTTTATACCCGTATGACTATATAGTCAAAGGGTATAATAAATTTGCCATTACGTTTGTGACGCAGAGAAGGAGGGGGGGTAGATATAGACTCAAGTGTATGGATCGGATCAGAATCGAAAAAAAAATCGATTTAGCTATGTATGTCCGTCCGTCTGTCCGTCCGCACGATAACTCAAAAACTAAAGGAGCTAGGATCTTGAAATTTTCGCAAATTCTTTTTTTGCAATAGCCGTCATCGCTATTTAAATCTAGCCCTTTTGGTCCATGGGTTCGGGTAGCTGCCATACAACTTCCTTTTTTATATGAGTATTTCTCTGTACCTATTACAGCTACGTGTCTGAAATTTTGGCAAAAGTTTTATGGCCAAAGTTTCTGCAAAATTTGATTGGTCTACTGCAAAGGGTTCGAGTAGCTGCCGTACAACTTCTTATTTTATATGAGCATTACTCTATACCTATTGAAGTTGGGTGTCCGAAATTTTGCCAAAAATAGTTTAGTGTAATGGCCAAAGTTACTGCAAAATTTGGTTGCTCTACTGCCAAGAGTTCGAGTAGCTGCCATACAACTCCTTCTTTTATAAGAGCATTACACTACACCTAATAAATCTGATATGTTTGAAATTTTCCCAAAAGTAATTAATGTTTATAATAATAATAATGATATAATGTTTATATAACGGTCATACGGGTATCCCAGAGTTGACACAGTCTACTCTACTACACTCTTCCTCGTTGTTTTCTTTTTTTCTTTTTCTTTGTCATTATATTTAGAGTACTTGGTATTCTTGGTGTATTTTAAAAGATTTGGAAGAATTGAAATTTGATTTTCAAGACATCAAAGTATTTATGAAAAAAAAAAGCTTTTCAATTTGTTATTTGAAATAAAACGAATATATTAAATATAGTTAAGTTGTAGTTTGAGTATATACCATATTTAAAGCTTTGAGAACGAATGTATTGAATTAGAGTACAGTATTTGAATATATTCGATAATTTTAATAAAGGAATATATTTGTGCAGATCTCTAATTTGGATTACTCCAAATCCTATGTCTTCTACATTACTTTTAACTTCGTCATTATCAGCATAATGCTTTCTGTTCTCTAAATAATTTTTAAATCAATTGTATTCGTTACTAACTACTCCTAATCCAAGTAGTATTTTTAGCAGAATTCTTCTAGCTACAGTATCAAATGCCTTGGTTAAGTCAAAGAACACAATACAGATTTTCTTATTACTGCTAAACATACTTTGGATATCATTCAAATTTCTTTAAAACTAACTATACTAGGAGGATGGAAATTACACACGGTTAGTTATATAATGAATAGAGCACTTGTTTCAAAATATTACGGCCCCATTTTCGAACAGCTGCCATACAAAGTTTCCTTTTCAATAACTGTGAATCTAATGAAGCTACGAGGTCAAATTTATAATTGGGCAAGTAAAGTAATATGGCAAGTTGCTTGGCAAAATTGCACATCATTGGGACCAACTTTTAGGGTGGGCCATTTTTTTTTTGTTTGTTTTTTTTTTATGGTTTTTTGTTTTTAAGCAAAAATTATGGGATAATGAGTAAACTTTTTTTTATTTATTTTAATTTTTTAAATTTTTTTATCTAAAAATATCTAAAAATTGACCAGGGCAACTATCATCTTCCTCGTTTTTCTTTCAATTGTATTCAAATAACTCTGGAAAAAATCATTTTAATTTTTCCCGTCACTAATAACTTCTCTATCCGCATTCCACGTTTTCTGTTGATTGCCGAGACAGCTATTGAACTGGAATGAATCATACTCCCTCCGTTTTCTTCTTTTTGTAGTAGTTAAATTATACAACCAAAAGTAATACTTTCTTTTAAATATATGTTGTTCATATTTTGCCAGTATTTTTTGTACTAATAGCTTTTTATTTTTATTAAAAATAAAAATATGCCTGCATTCGTGATCCATCCATCGACTACTAAATTTTTCATTTACATTATGTAATTTTATTATCTACTACTTGTTTACTGTTCACATCGAAATCACTAGCCAATGTTTCAAATTGACAGTTCGTCAACTTTTAATTGTACATATACGCTGTTTTCTTTATAAATTTGTAATTTTCCATCTCAAGTAGTATCATATTTTGATCTGATAAATCAGTAGGTAAGAAAGTAATTAACAATTTCATATCAAAACTGTTTTTTAGGACATGATCTAAACACGAACCTGAACTTAGCCTGTTGAAATATTTTTGTAATTCTGGATTACTGTTATTGGCCGGTCTATATATTTGTGTAACATTGGTACTAATTTTTTTGGACTATACTTTAATTGAAATCATGCTACTGCACTCATCCCAGAAAGTATTTATGCGATTTCAAAGTTTATTGAATTATGAACAAAATCTGCAACAAAAGCTCCTCTTCTGTTTTTGCGGCAAGAAACTATTTTATCGTAATGTGGAATATTTACTAAATCGATCTTCTCATCAAATATCCCTTATTTAGTGAACAAAATTTAGTTAATGATTACATTTAATATATAAAGAGTGTAGTAGAACAAAAAAAAAGGTCATTTTATTCTTTGCTTTGCCCAGTTTAAGAATAAGAAAAACATAAAAACAAAATTGTATTTATTTGTAAATAGTAATTATTTATTGTATTATTTATTGGTTACATGCATAGAATTACTAGTACTAGAATGTAGTGATGTGAACTATCGAATAAAGACTATCGTTTTATTCGATAGTTGAAAAATAATCATTCATTCGATTGTTTAACTAAAATTCGTTCATTCATTTATTCGTTCAAATTTCTTTCATTCAGTATTAAAAATCGTTCATTTATCCTTTCAAAATCGTTCATTCATTATTTCGTTCATTCAGTATTAAAAATCGTTCATTCATTTATTCGTTCAAATTTCTTTCATTCAGTATTAAAAATCGTTCATTTATCCGTTCAAATTTCTTTCATTCAGTATTGAAAATCGTTCATTCATTTATTCATTCAAATTTCTTTCATTCAGTATTAAAAATCGTTCATTTATCCTTTCAAAATCGTTCATTCATTATTTCGTTCATTCAGTATTAAAAATCGTTCATTCATTTATTCGTTCAAATTTCTTTCATTCAGTATTAAAAATCGTTCATTTATCCGTTCAAATTTCTTTCATTCAGTATTGAAAATCGTTCATTCATTTATTCGTTCAAATTTCTTTCATTCAGTTGAATGAATTACTATTTTTTATAAACTACAATTTTTTAGGAATTATGTAGGTACTAATAATTTTTCTGAACAGTTCAAATAACTGAACAGTTTAATATATATGTAAATAGAATGAATATTGAACAAATACAAACATGGAAAAAAACGCTATTTTGTTGGAATTTAGAATTTTAGACATTTTGAATTTTGTTTATATTTTTAGTCCGTCTTTTTACAAAACTTCTACAACGTTTGAGATAAAGACATGAAATTTTACATGAGATTTTATAAAAAAAAGTACCAGTGCTACAACAACTTTTTTATGTAGCCCCACCCGCTATAAAGCTACAGCCCCTCAAACTTCAAGCAAGCCCTATATTTAAATGTTTATAACTTAAGTTCTATACGGTATCTGAAAACGCCAAATAACGGCTGTTTCTATTAGCTTTCTAAAAATATATAAAAATAATATATATGTGCTACTTTAAAAACCTTTGGTTTCACATTGTGCCTTGTTTTTCTTTAGTATAACTTATAAGTACTAGTAAGTAGGTAATACACTTAATATTACTAATACTTACACTTAATATTACGCAAGCATGGATATATGTTCGAAACAGAAATAAATGACAGAATGAATGAATGAATGAACGAATTCGTTCGATAGTCGAAATCATTCAGTTACTATTTATCGATAGTTCAAATCGTTCGATAGTTCACATCACTACTAGAATGGCAATAGAGAAAAAATTTTCAGACAAATTTCAAAATTTGGTACGTGTATCGTTTGTATGTATTTACTAGTTTCTCCGCGATTCATTTCATTTTGAAAGTGAAATATAAAAAAAACTTTTAAGTACGATTTAAGTAAGATTTCAAACTTAAAAGTAAATGAAAACAAATTAGAAAATATTATATTCAAAAAATTTGTGTGTTGTTGTGCTTTTTGAAGTTTTTTAAAAAACATTAAATTAAATAAAGGATTATTAAGATGGGAAGAAAGTGTTACTTAAAGATTTTTTTTTTTTTTTCTTGAGGTTTTACAAATTTCAGCCGATTTTTTTTAAATTATTTTAAAGGTATTTTCCTTTTGGTTTATGCTTTCCATTTTTCATTATTATTAAATGACCGTTCTGTAAATTTACGAAAACATTGTCTATTTTCGAATAGAATCAATTTGAAAATCATATTGTAATGCTAAAATTTTTAAATAATGAGTAAAATTTTGATTGAATAAAAAAAGGGTAAAGAAAAAACCTTTTAATTCTTTATTCGGAAACGTTAAGTTATTTGAAACAGCAATCAAAACCCTCCTTACCGTTAACATAAATGTAGATTTCATATTTGCAAAAGGTTCGTTCATTAGCCATTAAAATGGCTAAAAATGTTTATATATTTACAAGACTTTAAATACTTTTTGTTTTGTTCAAAAAATTATGATTTGTTTTTGATTTACTTATTTTCATTTCCACGATGAATAAATACCTTAAGATAAATCAAAATATATATTATGTAAGTTAATTAAAATTAACCTAACTATACTTGATGGAGAATCCATTATTTTTAAAAATAATTGACTGCAATTTCTTCTAATATTATTCAAATTTTTTTCTTGATATTTTGTTCAATTATATATTTAATATTAAAAAGTAAATATTTGAAATAAAAGTAAATTAAACCAAAAAATAAATATCTTTATTCGAAATAACGTACAATATACAAACCATTTGTATACGCATACGAAATTGCATATGTATTTTTTTTGTCTGATACCTCAGGATTGGAAATCACATTAGAAGAAAAGAGTCGGGAACATTCTTTTGCCATTCTAGTTCTAGTAATTCTATGGTTACATGTATCAAATCTTCAAACTTTTATAAATATGTATTTGTTTTTAATTTTGTTATACTACGGATTACGTAACGTATGCATACAAAAGGTTTTAAGTTAATAAGAATAATGCGAGATAAGAAAAATGTTTATATGTATTCAAACACAAGTAAAAAAGAACACTATATAGTAAGAATTAAGAAAATAAAGAATTGTTTTTTTATAACATTTTTAATTTTTTTGGTTCAAAAAAGTTTATTTTTTTATAGAAATAAAATGAAATAATAATAATATTTCTTTATGTGAAATAATAATAATAATATGCGGTGTCAGACAAACTTGTAAATTGTGTAGGTATGTTTTATAAATTTAGAAATGGACCTATCTTGTATAAAAATTTATGTTTCTGCAAAATTTGTGCTCGTTATTTAAATTTTCGTGGAATAAAATTTTTGAGTGGAATGAACATGAAAAGTTATTATATAATAAAATGTTCAATATTTTTGTAAACTATATATTATTTGTTATTATTCTTATATTGTAAATTTAAGAGATTCTCAAAATGAATACAATTTATATCATCTATATTTTTTTTGGGGATTCTACGGTTTAACTAGTATCCGCGTAGGACCAAATGACTATATATAAAAGATAGCCGGTGTTGCCAGCTTTCAAAAAATATATAGCTTTAGTGGCGCATATTATCCTTTAAGGACGAAAAGGACATTTAAAAGTATCCTTGTTATTTTAGTCTATTTTACAAAAACCGTTATAACTAGCGATCTGTTTAATATATTTATATTCAATCAAAGCTATTAATTAAGATGACGGTCTGGGAAATATTTTACCGTTTATTTGATGACGATAGGTGCTGCCGTTTTGGAGATATTGCAATTTTAAGTGGAATTTTAAAACAAAAAAAAAAAAAATTTTGAACTTTCAAAAAAACCATTATAACTATGAAATTTTCAAAAACACCCTGTAATTTTTATTATACTGTTAGAGAGGTCTTTTGACACTCTTTCCAACGGTATATAATAAGTATGGTATATGTTGATATATAGCCCCACCAGACAACATGAATGAAAAACTGACACAACAATTTTATTAAAAAATACATTTTCATACTTTATTTCTCATAAATTTATTTTGCCTTTTTGTTGGGATGGTGTCATAATTCCAAAAAAAAAATTCCAAAGAAAGAAAAAAAAATAATTCCAAAAAAAAAAATTCCAAAAAAAAAATTCCAAAAATCAAAATTTAATGACAAACTATGTTTTAAAAACAGTAATTTTTTACATGCATATTTAAACAAATAAAAATTTAAAAATAGTGGGGGCTGCCGCCCCCAAACCCCCGCTAAACAAATTATTGAAACCCTGATTTTGAATCCAACTCTAAAATCCCTCCTAATTCAGAATCTCACGTATACAAATATATAAATATTCTGGAAAAAGCGTATAATCCTGTAATTGTAGCCAACTATAAAATCTCTCCTAATTATTTTTTACATGCATATTTAAACAAATAAAAATTTAAAAATAGTGGGGGCTGCCGCCCCCAAACCCCCGCTAAACAAATTATTGAAACCCTGATTTTGATACCAACTCTAAAATCCCTCCTAATTCAAAATTTCACGTATACAAATATATAAATATTCTGGAAAAAGCGTATAATCCTGTAATTGTAGCCAACTATAAAATCTCTTCTAATTATTTTTTACATGCATATTTAAACAAATAAAAATTTAAAAATAGTGGGGGCTGCCGCCCCCAAACCCCCGCTAAACAAATTATTGAAACCCTGATTTTGAATCCAACTCTAAAATCCCTCCTAATTCAGAATCTCACGTATACAAATATATAAATATTCTGGAAAAAGCGTATAATCCTGTAATTGTAGCCAACTATAAAATCTCTCCTAATTATTTTTTACATGCATATTTAAACAAATAAAAATTTAAAAATAGTGGGGGCTGCCGCCCCCAAACCCCCGCTAAACAAATTATTGAAACCCTGATTTTGATACCAACTCTAAAATCCCTCCTAATTCAAAATTTCACGTATACAAATATATAAATATTCTGGAAAAAGCGTATAATCCTGTAATTGTAGCCAACTATAAAATCTCTTCTAATTATTTTTTACATGCATATTTAAACAAATAAAAATTTAAAAATAGTGGGGGCTGCCGCCCCCAAACCCCCGCTAAACAAATTATTGAAATCCTGATTTTGAATCCAACTCTAAAATCCCTCCTAATTCAGACTCTCACGTATACAAATATATAAATATTCTGGAAAAAGCGTATAATCCTGATTTTGTAACAAACTCTAAAATTCTTGCTCGCTAAAGCTATGGAAATATTTTTTGGATTTTTTTTTGGAATTTATTTTTTGGAATTTTTTTTTTTTGGAATTATTTTTTTTCTTTCTTTGGAAGTTTGTAAATTTGGAATTTTTTTTTTGGAATTATGACACCATCCCAACAAAAAGGCAAAATAAATTTATGAGAAATAAAGTATGAAAATGTATTTTTTAATAAAATTGTTGTGTCAGTTTTTCATTCATGTTCTCTGGTGGGGCTATTTATCAACATATACCATACTTATTATATACCGTTGGAAAGAGTGTCAAAAGACCTTTCTAACAGTATAATAAAAAATACAGGGTGTTTTTGAAAATTTCATAGTTATAGTGGTTTTTTTGAAAGTTCAAAATTTTTTTTTTTTTTGTTTTAAATTTGCACTTGAAATTGCAATATCTCCCAAACGGCAGCACCTATCGTCATCAAATAAACGGTAAAATATTCTCCAGACTGTCATCTTAATTAATAGCCTTGATTGAATATATATATATTGAACAGATTGCTAGTTATAACGGTTTTTTTAAAATAGACTAAAATAACAAGGATACTTTTAAATGTCCTTTTCGTCCTTAAAGGATAATATGCGCCATTAAAACTATATATTTTTTGAAAGCTGGCAACACCAGCTATCTTTTGTATATAGTCATTTGGTCCTACTCGGATACTAGTTAAACCGTAGAATAGCCTTTTTTTTATCGGTATTCAAAGGTAATGTGTTGTAATCTAAATTATTATTGAACATTAAATTTTTCTAAATTTTTATTTGATAAAAGTTTTATTTTAAACTCTTCATTTTCTTTTACAAGTACCTTACCCTATTCTACCCAAACGTACTTAAATATTTTTTGCTTTTTCAGATCTCTTCCTAGATCTCGACACAGCTACCATTCGCCTTTGGACTCAAATTAATACCATATCAATAATTAATATATCTTTATATTATAATAACTACAACTACATGTATTTGTTATTACATTAATATAACAATATAAACAAATGCAATATATAAAACAAATAATTTAATTGACTCACAGATACAGAATACCATATAACTCAAATACAAAATATTACAATACTAATTTAAACATAACAAACAACAACACACTTACTATATATTGCATAAAAATTAAACAAATCAGCTAATTATGTTTTTACTTTCTTTTTAGCACATTTTCAAAAGATTTTGTAAAAATGTGCCTATATAGTTTCACACTGTCCGTCCGTCCGTCTGTTCGTATGTTTACAAAACCTTTTGCATTGTTTGAAATAGAGTATAGAAATTTAAACCACGGGTAGGAAGTGTAAAAAATAATTTCATAGAAGAACTTTTTTTTTGTAGCCCCACCGTTAAGGAGATACAGCCCCCCAAAGTAGGAAAAAGCCCTATATTTAAATTGTTATAATAACAGTTTTGTTGAGTATATTTTCAATCTGAAAACGGTAACAGACAGCTGGTTTTATAAGCATTTTAAATTTTTAAAAGGAAAATATATACTAAATACTAAAATTTAGCATTATGCAAAACTTAATTTTTGTAAAATTTTCGGCCCGACATATCTTCTAAACGGTTCAAGCTTAGGTCTTGAAATTTTGGGAGAAGTGAGATCCTTAGAAATTTGTATTGTCACGCCCCCTATAAGGGCTCCAAAATTAAAATTTTTCTATTTTAAACACCTGTAACTTGAATACCTGTTCAAATGTTTTTTTAATAATATACAAAATTCAAAGCTCCAACATTATATTTCAACGTGGGCCAAAAATTATTTTCTTAATTTTGAAGGGTGGTGAAACTACAGCCCCCGCAAATTCCAAAAAGCCCTATATTTATGTTGGTATAACAAGAGTTCTATAGGGTGTAATTTAAAATTAAAAACGGTTAAAGAGAGCTGCTTTTATAGGCTTTACAAAAATATATCATATATGTATATGTATATAGTTGTCATACGGTACTAAAATTAACCGTTATGGGAAACTCAATTTTTGCTAATTTTTTCATACCATATAATATCTTCTGTCTGAACGGTTCAAGGTATAGGTTTTAAATTTTAGGAGAAGTTAGATACTTATAAATTATTTCGATTCGATATTTTTTATTTTTACTTACAAATTAATTAGATTACAAATTAATTGATATTATAAATTGAAATTTTAGTGGAATTCACAATTTAATTTCTAGAACCTAAGTATACTGCTAATTTGGAGTATACTGCTAACAGCAAATTTTTTATTTTATTGTTCTAATAACCCTTCAATAGCGAAGGTTGTCAAATTTCTCGAGGACCTAACTTCATCTCCATTTACCCTCTACCCCTATCTACCCTCTCCATTTTTGTAGGTTCTAAGAATTAAATAGTGAATTCCACAAAAGTTTGGAGTTTTACTTAGAATTATACTATCTAAGCAAAAATGGGTAAAACTGAGAGACACTTTCTTCAATTTAAAGATCCGTTTTAAAATTTAAGAAAAACCTTTAACATATGTTAAAATATAATGTTGGACCTTTAAATTTTGTATATTAATAAAAAAAAATGGACAGGTATTCAAGTTACAGGTGCTTAAAAATAGCGAAATTTAAATTTGCGCGCCCTTTTACCTTCTAAATAGGGGGCTTGACCAAAAAATTGTTAACCAACTCCTATTAATGTTTGAGGATCTAACTTCACATAAAATTTCAAGACCCTATCTTAAACCATTAAAGAGATATGTGGGACCAAAAATTTTGCAAAAGCTGAGTTTTATATAATGCTAAATTTTAGTACCGTATGGCAACTCTATACATTTTATCGACGTTTTTTTATAAAGTCTATAAAAGAAGCTCCCATATACCGTTTTTCGATTGGAAATAAACCTAACAGAACTCTTGTTATATCAATTTAAATATAGGGCTTTTTTGGAGTTTGCAGGGGCTGTAGCTTCGTAACCCTTCAAAATTAAGAAAAACCTTTGACACATGTTGAAATATATTTATAGAGCTTTGAATTTTGTATATCACTAAAAAAAAATTTGGACAGGTATTCAAATTACAGGTGTTTAAAAATAGCAAAATTTCAATTTTCGAGCCCTTATAGCTTCTAAATAGAGGGCTTGACAAAAAAAATTTGTTAACCGACTCCTACTAATTTTGAGTATTTAACTTCTCTTAAAATTTCAAGACCCTAGCTTGAACCGTTCAAAAGATATGTGTGGGCGAAATTTTGCAAAAATTGAGTTTTGCGTAATATTAAATTTTAGTACCGTATGGCAACCCTCAACATTTGTCTTTTAAAAATTTTATAAAGCTTATAAAACCAGCTATCGTTTGCCGTTTCCAGATTGAAAATATTTCTAACAGAACTCTTATTATAACAATTTAAATATAGGGCTTTTTCCAACTTTGAGGGACTGTAGCCCCGTAACAGGTGGGGCTACAGAAAAAAATTCTTCTACGAAATTATTTTTTTTGCAATAACTACCAATGGTTAAAATTTCTTTACTCTATTTCAAACGATGTAAACGTTTTTGTAAACATACGGACGGACGGACAGAGTGAACTATATAGGCACATTTTTACAAATTTTTTTGAATATGTGCTAAAAAGAAGTTGTATGGCAGGTACTCGAACCAGTGGACTAAAATGGTTGCATTTCAATAGCAATGACGGCTATTGCTTAAAAATGAATTTGTGAAAATTGAATTTGAATTTGTTATTTTTCTATTCCGATCCGATCCATACCTTTGAGTCTATATCTTATAGTCATACGGGTATAAAAATTAATATTTATACACATGTATGTATCATGTACATAAAGTGTATATCAAAAAAATTATTTTTTTTTTTGTTTAGGAATGTATTTTTTATCATTTTGCTTAGCTTTGAATTGTATAATTTTAATATAGGTAAGTAATAATATTAAGAAACTTTTTTTGTAACGACCTTGTTTGGTCTGTAAAATAAAATAAAAATAAAATATAATAAAGTAGAATTGTATCTAATGAAAATCTAAGAAGTTCCTGGAATTCATTAAAATGAATTCTAATAAATAACACGAATATAATATGACCCCCTGTTCCAATATGTACATATGGTATAGACAAGCTTATTCGCCTAAGAGTTGGAACAGTTAGCGCTTAAGAAAAAAAGCAAAAAGGAAAAAAAATAAAAGAAAAACTTACCTAATATAAGACTTTGATATCTATAAAACAATTATTAACAAAATATTAAAAACGAGGTTGAGTGTAGTAGAATAAACTGTGTCAACTCTGAAATACACGTATAACTATAATATCGACATTATATCATTCGGTTAGAAATTCATATAAGTTAAAAGGCAGCTCTTCGAACCTCTTCCACTACACTAACTTTATTATACCCTACACCTATGAAATATGAAAGTTTGTAACCACCTAAAGGAAGCAAGCTTGATATGAAAAAGTATATATATTGGTGAGCAGGGTGACCTCCTGAGTTGATATAGTCATGTTCTTCAGTACGGCGGGGATTTCATATGGGCAAAATTGGCCCATGGGTTCGGATTCTGGACCTTTTAATCGTTCTAAGGGGTAACGAATACATAAAAAAAATCAGGATAACTCAACAAGTAATGGCGCTACCTTCATGGAATTTGTACTCTAGGTTACTAGTAATGGGACTACGGCGGAAATTGCGTATGGTCGAGATCGGACCATGGGTTCACATCCTAGGACTTTTTGATCAAATTTACGAGAAACAGGCATAATTTCGAAACCAATGAAAATATAACTTCCAAATTTGGTATCAGTGTACAAGGATTAACTAGTTTTCAAATGACGGCGGGGATTGCATAAGGTTGAAATCGGACCATGGGTTCAGGTTTTGGAACTTTTGATCGGTTCAAGGGCTAACGAACATATATCCAAAAAACACGATAACTCAAAACTAATAGAGCTATCTTGAAGAAGTGAGAACGGCGAGGATTTCATGTGAGTAAGTTCGGATTCTGGACCCTTTATTCGATCTAAAGCTAACAAATATAAATTAAAAATCGCGATAACTCAACAACTAATGAGGCTCTCTTCATGAAATTTGTGCTGTAAGAAACTACTAATGAAGCTACGTAGGGAATTGCGTACGGTCTAGATCGCATAATGGTTTTGGATCCTAGAACTTTTTGATCGAATTTAGGCCAAACGAGCATAATACCGAAACCAAAAAAGAGAGAACTTACAAGTTTGGTATCAGGGAGTCTCTTCCTATTCCATTAGTGCCCTCGAAATAGAAACTTCAAACAAATGAAGAAGCTTAAAATTTAGCCCAAAGTGTCCTTTACTATTTCCTGCGTGTTCTTCTAATTTATGATCAATTGGAGTGGTGGTTCAGGTACCTCTCTTAGACCTCCCAAGGTTCAAAAGCTTTTCATCAAAATTAATAAATATAGTAACTTAAAATTAAGATAGAACGTTGCAATTGTGTACAAGGGTTAACTAGTATTGAAAGTATGTTGAAATTGAACCTAACGAACATATATCTAAAAGACACCATAACTGAAAAACTAATGACGATATTTTGCTGAAATGTAAATTCTAGGTTACTAGTAATGAGAGTACCGCGGGAATTGGTTCTGATCGAGAGATCGGACAATGAGTTTACGTTCTAGAAGCGATTGATCGAATTGAGGCCAAACGAGTATAATTTAGAAACCAAAAATGATAGGACCTTAAAATTTCAATTTGGTATAACGCTGTTATTTTCTATTTCCTTATTTAACACTTTTATATTTTTAATAGACTAAGAATTAAGATATTGTGTACGATACTTAAGTTGTGTTCTAAGGTGCAGCATGTATGTAAAATTTACTTTTATATTTAAGTGAATTATATGAAAAGTTCTAAATTTGTCATTGTATTTAAGAAATACATTTATTGGATATTTTGCATTTATAAGCTTTTCTGATAGGTACATATACTAAAACTTTATTTTTTCAATATTGAAAAATTTGAATTATTAAATTTTGTGATAAAAAGCTAATCAAATTATTCCAATTTTGTAACTGAATGTATTCATCATTCATTTCAAGTTTTTTTTGTTTTTTAATATTTTTAAATAGATAAATTAGTAAGAATTTTGAATATTTTTGAATAGATAAAATAATTTAAAAATGTTTTTAGTATTATAAAGTTAATTTGGTTAGAGGGACTTACGATCAAACTAATAAAAGCTTTTATGGTTTTAAAATGACCTATGGACTTCTCATTAAATTTAAACCAAATAGGTATAGGGTATTTCTAAGTCGGTTGCACCGACTGACTATTTCTTTACTAGTTTTATTCTGACGTTGGCCATTAAAGTTAGCTACTATTGACAAAATTTCAAACATCTACCTTTATTAGGTATAGAGTAATGTTCATATAAAAGATGAAGTTGTATGGCAGCCACTCAAACTCACTGGTTACAGGGATGAGATATGAAAGGATTTTAGGATTGTCGGAGGATATTTGGGAATTTTGGATTATGGTGGATGGGGAAAATTTGGAGGGATATTTAGGAGAAAGATGTTAATATTCTTCTTAAATTTATTTAAGTCGTACACATACGAATTACCAACTTTAGGAAATACATTGGACGGAATGTGATTCCATAATCTCGACATGCGCATAACAAACGAATTTCCATAAGCCGTGTTTCGCCATCTTAACAATTCGACGCAGTAGGGATGAGCATCTGTTGCACTCCTTGTTTCACGTTGGACAACTTTGAGTGGAGGCATTAATTGTTTTATTTCCTTAGAACAGGTGTTCGTCCCCACTAGGTATCTATAAAACAGGGTAAGTGACCAGACTGTGCGCCGATGGCTAAGTGGAGTGAGTGTTGAGGTAACACTGGGATCATTTATAAGACGAATAGCTCTGTTTTGCACTTTATCAAGATATCCCAGCGCTGATTGGGGTGCACCAGCCCAGATATGTGCATTATACTCCATTTTTGGTCTAATATATGTTTTATAGATATTGAGGAGATCTAATGGAGAGAAGTAAGTTTTACAGCGATACAAAAAACCCAAACACTTAGCTGCATCTTTAGCTATGCCAAAAATGTGATTTGACCAAGTCAATTTCTGGTTTAACTCGATGCCCAAAATATTTAAATATGTTGAGTGCTGCAAAGCTTCTCCCTGAAAAATCAAGTTGGGAATGGAAGTTGCTATTTTTCGCGAGATGAGACAGCATTAGGTTTTCTTCGTGTTGAATTGAACACGATTATATTCACCCCATTTGTGAATTTTTGCTAAATCGTTATTTAGCTCACTGACAGTGAAATTTTTTGCTGTTGTATTAACCTGATGATTAATGTTACAGCGGCTATGAAATTCGTAGGAAGCTACAAGGGTGCTGTCATCTGCAAAACTGTGAATTGGATTGGAAGTTAAAGATAGAAGATCATTAATGAATATTAAGAAGAGGGTGGGAGAAAGAACAGAACCTTGAGGGACACCAGCGTTTAGTTTAAATATGTCAGATGATAAACCATCGACCAGAACTCGAATCGTACGATTCGAAAGGAAATCTCCAATCCATTTGAGAAAGACTCTACCTAACCCTATAGCTCTGCATTTTGCTAACAAAGCAGCATGCCATACACGGTCGAAAGCTTTAGAAATATCCAGTGCTACCACATCAGATTCACCAGAGTGGTGAAGACTGATATTGAGCTTTTCACAAAGGTAAGTCATGAGATCACCAGTTGAACGACGGGCTCTGAACCCGTATTGTCGATCATGAAGCAAACCTTTATGATCCAGATATTTCAATAGCTTTTGGTTTATAATTTTTTCCATTACTTTGGAAAGGACCGAAGTTATAGCTATAGGGCGGTAGTTAGAGGGATCGCTTTTGTTACCTTTTTTGGAATTGGAAAAACGTGTGCAATCTTCCATTGGGCAGGATGAATACCCGAAGTAAAGGATAAATAGAAGAGGTTGCGTAGAGGTTTTGAAATGGTAGAGTAGGTTTTTTTAAGAACCATCGTTGTGATTCCATCGGGACCGGCTGATTTGTTTGTATCTAGATTCTTCAAGATTTTCATCACTACTCGCGTCCTAAAGTAAATTCTACCAAAGGAGCAGCCAACTTCTGGAATATTTGGTGGTCTTTGAGTTGACTGTGGCAGTGTTGAGTTAAAGGAAAATTGTTTGCCAAACCAGTTCGCCTTTTCTTTTGAATCTGACACAATTGAGTTGTTTTTACCAATAAGCGGAGGGAAGGAGGACCCACTAGTGTCCTTCTTTAGATTTTTTGCAAACGTCCAAAACGATTTGCTATTCTTAGGCATATGTAGGAATTTGCGTTTCAACCCTCGGTTGAATAAGAATTTGTGCTTATTAATAACTCTCTTGCATCTGTTTCGAACCACGATATAGTTGGCCCTGTCGGACTCCAACCCGCTGTCCCGGTATTGCTTAAAAGCCTGCTCCTTTTTACGAATGGCTTCTTTTCAAGTGCGATTAAACCATGCTTTGGATTCTCGTTTAATAGTTTTCATGGAGTGAGGAATATACAACCTCATTCCAAGTAAAATTGTTTCACTAATCGCATTTGCAGCGAAGTTGACATTTTTACCGCGGAAGCACAATGACCAGTCGAATGCTTTGAAAAAATTGTTTAATCCCTTCCAGTTAGCACGACTATTTTGCCATGCTAATTTTTGGGGAGGAATCCTTCGGCTGGCTAATGTGCTTACCGGGAAGCTTGTGGTTACCAGGCAGTGTTTGGAGCCCCCCAGGGGACAACCAACTGAAACTACATATTTTTCAGGGTGAGTGGTTAAAAACAGATCCAAGAGGTGACCCTCTTGATCAGCTTGGTCGGGGACTCTAGTGGGATTTTGGACAAGTTGAGAAATATCGAAAAGTGTGGAAAATAATTCAACTTGTTTCCCAATTGAGTTTTGACTCAAAGAAGAGTTACTTGAAAAATGAAGCCAGTCTTTTTTGTGTACGGTGAAATCCCCTGCCAGAACAATTTCGGTTTGTGGACATGATTCCAAAATTTCATTGATCTGGTTTGAAAGATTGTCAATTTCCACAGCAGTTTCTTGTTCATTTGAATTGGGTGATCTGTATAAAAAACAGAAATGTATTACATGCTTCTCAACGATAATTTTAACCCAAATATAATGGAAGGTTGGGCTAGAAGGCTTATATTTATCTAGGGTATTGAAAGCAATTTCATTTTTAATGTAAATCGCGATTCCTCTTTTGGGTACGAAGTGTGAAACAAGAGAATAGCCATTAATATTAAAATTATCATTTTGTCCACTGACTTGTGTTTCACCAAGGGCTAAAATTGCTGGTTTTGTGGAGTTAAGATGACATTCTACGGCATGAAAATTAGCTTGTAGGCCACGAATATTACAAAAATGAACTCGAAAATTGGCAATTTTTAGTAGCAATTAGTAAAAATTGAGAAAAGAGAAAAAAAAAACAAATAATAATAAAACGTATAAAATTTAAAATTTAATTATATTATTATTTAGGTTAAATATTGTATGTGTACGATTCATACAACCCGAACAAGTTATCACCGTTTATAAAAACAAAAGTATTGCTAACAATATTTACAAAATACCATCAACAATACCCCTATTTTATTCTGCTATGAGTGAGCAATCGGTTTATAACACCATTCAACAGTTTTTAACTAGACCTTATTGAAATTAGTTACAACCAAAAAAACTCACACACAGCAAAATCTACGTGCAAGTAAAAATACGCACGTATATGTTAATAATTAAATTTAAATTAAATAATTTGAGTTATTTGAAAAGAAATGAAGTGAAATTTCAGTACTTCCCTTTCTTTTATGATTAAAATAAAAAAGAAAAAAAAATGAGTAAAAATATTAAATTGACGTATACCATCAAAAATTAAAGCAATACAATTTAAAATAAAACGAGGAAGATTATAGTTACCCTTGTCAACTTTTAGATACCCGTGCATACCCACTAACCGTTATGTATTTCCCCTATGCTATTATAAATATTACAAAAAAAAATATAAGAAAGTAAAATAGGTACCTAGTTAAAAAAAAATTTAACTTATTATCCCATAATTTTTGCTTAAAAAAAACAAAAGAACAAAAAAAAATTTAATTTTTAATTCATTATACCATAATTTTTGCTTAAAAACAAAAAGAAAAAAAAATAGCCCACCCTAAAAGTTGGTATGAGTGATGTCCAACAATGCCAACTAACTTGCCCTATTACTTTAGCTTCATTAGATTCAAAGTTATCGAATTGACAACTTTGTATGGCAGCTGCCCGAAAAGGGGGCCGTAACATTTTGAAACTCCATATAGGTGCTCGATTCATTATATAACTTATCGTGTATAAATTTAATTTTCGTAGCATAATTATTTTTAAAGAAATTCATATTGGTGCAAAGAAGTTGTATGGCAGCCCCCCGAAAATGGGGCCGCAACATTTTGAAACTTCATATTAGTGCTCGATTCATTATATAACTAACAGTGTGTAATTTTCATCCTCGTAGTATAATCAGTTTCCAAGAAATTCATTTCGCTGCAAAGAAGTTGTATGGCAGACCCCCGAAAATGCAGCCGTAACATTTTGAAACTTCATATAAGTGCTTGATTCATTATAAAACTAACCGTGTGTAATTTTCGTCTTCCTGGTATAATTACTTTTGAAGAAATTCATATTGGTTTAAATAAGTTGTGTGGCAGCTCCCCGAAACCTTGGTCTGGTCTTAACCAAAAAAAATAGGGAACCTCAAAAATGTCCAAAAAATGTTTTGTGTGAATTTCAAAACTCTAGCTCTAATTTTTCAATTCTATCTCTTTTAATTAATTTTTAATTCACGAATATATGAAACTTAAGCAAAATAAGCTTCATATTATCATATTCATATAATGATCATCATAATAGATAATAATCATCATATTCATAATGAGTATATCTATCAATATCAATAAGCCATTTACTTAAAAAAAATCTTTGTCTTCTGTTTTGCTTATCTTAAAAAAACTACGCATCATTTAAATCATATGAAATTCTAACTCGAAATCGTTATCTACAAAAAAAAACAAAAACAACGAAAAAAAAAAAACAAAATTCATATAATTTCATGTTAAATACAAGATGCATAGCAAAATTTCAAATTTTTATATGAAAATATTGGAGTTAAAAAAGTTAGTTGTTCGAAAGCTACCCGAAGTTTTGGTCCGATCTTAACCAAAAAAAATATTGAACCTAGAAATTGATTGAAAAATATTTTGTGAAAATTTCAAAACTGTAGCTCTTTTAGTTTTTGAGTTATCGTGCTGACACACAGACGGACGGACGGACGGACAGACGCACATAGCTAGATCGACTCATTTTTCAATTCTGAGCCGATACGTACCCTTGACACTATATCTAGCTCGTCTAGATCGATGCGTTACAAACGGAGGAGCAATTCTAATATACCCGATGTCATATATGTATGCACGGGTATAAACAATACGGTGACATACTATTGATGGTATTAATTAATGAGCGAATTTAGAATATTATCATCCGAGGGAGAGGGAATGAAATGGATATATTTTAATTGATTTGTTTACAACTAGTAGATGATAGATGAAGAATAATCTTCAATAAAAAAAAGCAGTATTAAATTTAATGTAAACAAAACCAAATCACGTGCCGGTATAAAATTAAATGTAAAATTTTTAAATTAAAATTGAAAATTAGAAATAAAATTTTAAAATTAGAATAAAATTAAAAAAATTATATTTTTAACACAAAATAAAATAGATTTACAGCAAAGTAAATTAAAATTAGTGTTGTGAAATAATGAATTAAGTAAAAAATTTTTAAATTATATAAAACAAAAATAAAAATAAAAAAATAGAAATTATATATATAAGGAAGAAAAAAAAATATACTTAACTTGCAGCCATTGGAGATGCGGCCATATTACCAAACTAACAACACTTTTTTTTTTTTTAAAGTTAGATTTAATTTTAAAATAAAATAAAAAACTTAATCGTGTTTTTTAAAAACACAAAAAATTATAAATAAAAAAAAAAAGTGAAAATAAAAAAAAATAAATATTCTGTGCTAAATTTTTTTTTTAAAACCGTGATAACCTGTTGAAGGTTGAAGAGAGAATGTGATACAGTAATGCTCATAAAAAAGAAGAATGTTATGGCAACTACTCGAACCCGTGAAGCAAATTGGCTGGATTTCAATAGCGATAACGGTTATTGCTCATAAAAAATATCATAATTTAATTATATGCACATAATTTTTGTATTTGAGTTATATTTTTTATATTTTTTTTCGGTGAGTTATATTATCCAATCATAAATTACTAGTATCGCCCTGGAAATTCGAGCTATTTTTCCTTTTAAGTTAACATATAAAATTAGTTTTGTTTAAATTATATTAGACAGACTAATATTACACGACAAATTATTTCTTTTTTTCCTATACATTACAAAAATTGTGCCAACAGTGTTGTCAACAATTCTAGCGCTTGAAATTTGCTTCAAAAAAAAAAATTTATAATATTTCTCAATTATAAAAACGTACCTATTTTTTGAGTTTTATTCCTAAAGCTTAAGCCGTTTTAAAGAGAGGATAAATTGATACAGTTAAATTAAATTTAAATTCTTCTTCTTCTATAGCTTTACGGTCCTTGATGAATCTGAGCCTCCGCTAAAATTCTCTTCCATACATCCCGATCTTGTGCAACTCTCTTGATCCTTAAGTCATCTTTTTTTGGTCTCCCTCTACCTCTAGTACTCTGCATTTGGTGGAGAAACACTCCTTTTGTTGTTCTGTTATCCGGCATTCTTGTAACATGTCCTATCCATCTTAACCTTTGCGCTTTTATGAATCTTATTATGGTTCTATGTTCAGTCAATTGTTCAAGCTCGAAATTATTTCTTGATCTGTATGTACCATCTTCGTTTCTAACCGGTCCATATATTTTTCGCTCAAATATTCCCAGTTGTCTACAATCTGCAGTTTTAAGCGTCCATGTCTTACATCCATATGTTAGAACCGGTCTGATTAATGTTTTGTATAATTTAAGCTTTGTATTTCTCAACAACTCTGCCATTGCCGGTCCCAAGCCTGGATGCAAAAAGAGGAGGGGGAGGAGTAACAACCTCGTTAAAAAACCTTGGTTCAGCTGGCCCGGCTGATAGCACCTTGTAAGGGTTTCTGGCGAGGGTACACGTGAACAAATGGAGATGTCAGAAGAAGAAATAAAACTTACGGGCCAGGGATTCGGATACCCAGAACCGGCACGTAGGGAGCGAGCGAGCGGGCTCCCACGGGTCGATATCATGCAACCGCCCAGTACATCGGTGAGTAACCAGGCTGATGTTACAGTTTATACTACTGGAAAATCACAAGCAGATTTTAGCAATAAGAGCAAGCTGACGGCTAGAACTCCGCCTAAGGTAAGGAAGCCAGAAACAACTACATTGCAATCTAATCAATTACCAAAAAGTGAAAACAAAGAAATTGACCTCGAAAGCACACCAAAAATTCAACAAGTAAACACGGCAGAAGAAATGAAATTAATATATGAAAAATGGCAAAGTGAAAAAAAAGCAAGAATTGATTTAGAACAAGCAGTTCAAAAATTAAATCAACAAATTATAGAACTCCACGACAAAATTAGTTTGTTATCTAAAGACCAGAAAAACGAGATAAATGAATATTTTACAGATGAAGAACAGCTAGATAAAGAAATCAACCATAAAAAAGATCGAAAGAAAAGAAAAATGAAAAATTCACCTGAAATAATACAAGGTAATAGTCCATTACAGGCAAAGAAAACAATAGAAACGAAGCAAGTAGACAAAGCAAATAACGAGGGTGGGGGCATAAATAAATCTGCACCTAAAGAAAAGAGAGAGCCATTACCACCTCCAATAACTGTTAGCAACGTAGCAAATTTCAACATATTCAGAACTAACATATTGAATATTACACAACATCAAGTTACTTTCAAAGCCATAGCTAACGAAGATATAAAGATAACAACAACAAATAGTGATGATTACAGACAAATCAAAAATTATCTGAAAGAAATAGTTTCAAACCAAAACATTCCAAAAAATATAGAATTTCACACATATCAGCTTAAGGACGATAAATGCTATAGATTCGTCATAAGAGGATTACCGGCTTCTACAAGTCTGGAAGACATTAAAAGTGAATTAGAACAAAAAGGCCATCAAGTGATTGCAATTTCAAATGTCATTAAAAAATCTATCGTAGAAGGTAAAAAAAATTACAAAAACTTTTCCGTTATTCTATGTGGATTTAATATCAAAAAACAATAATAAAGAAGTATTTCAAATGACAAATCTGAGTCTTGCTTGAAATATCTTTGGAGAAGGTTCGTGTAAAATAGTGTATGAAATCCGGTATTTCTTTATTGACAAAAATATAAATTTTCATAACAAATTCTAAATATTCATATATATAATTTAAAAAAAAAAAAAAAAAAAAAATAATTACAAATAGAATAAGAAATAAAAACATAAAAAGAAATTAAATTTAAGAAATCCCAAATAACATTTTTGAGACTATTAACTATTACCACAATTCTTAAAAAAACATAAAAAAAAAAAAAAAAAAAAAAAGTATATAAACAATATTTATATAATTCTTTGAGCTATGGTCGGAAATGAACCTCCACCCTTTGGTGGAGGAACTTCATCAAATTTCAACAACAATCTATGCGTTTCTTTTGATAATTCACGAAAATTAAAAAATCCAAGCGAAGACCAAAAATTCCTAGTAATGAAAAGATTAGATTTGAATAAAGATATGAGTACAGTGTCACTCTTTTTACTAAAAAGAGTTTTCATGAGTGTAGCAGGTGATATCTTGAAATGCATCAAACTAAGGAATGGCTCTGTATTAATACAAACAAGAAATGTGAAACAAGCTAAAAAAATAATAGAAATAAGCAAGCTGAACAATGAAATAAATGTCATTGTAGAAGAACACCAATCGTTAAACCACGCCAAGGGTATTATTTTTTGCCCAGAATTAAAATATGTTTCAGATGAGGAGTTTTTGATAGAAATGCAAAGTCAAAAAATTATTGAAATCAAAAGATTTAAAAAAAATATCGGAGAAAATATAATTGAAACAGGTTTATACTGTTTAAAATTTTCCACTTCGACATTGCCAGAAGATATTATAATAGGATATCAAAAATATAATATAAGAGCATATATTCCCCCACCAATGAGATGTTTAAATTGTCTAAATTTTAACCATTTAGCGGAAAACTGTAAAAAAGATAGAGCTTGTTCAAACTGCAGTCAAATTTATCACACCAAAGAAGACGAAAAATGCAAAAATCCAGAAAAATGTGTAAATTGCAAAGAACAACATAATGCCTTTTTTATCAAATGCCCTAAATATTTGAAAGAAAAAGAAATTAAATCAATTAAAATTAAAGAAAATGTTGAAATAAAAGAAGCAGTAAGAAGATATAAATTGCGACACGGGTTAACCAATTCATACATAAATATAGTTGAAAATAAAAAAAAATGTAACTGCATCTGTCAATGTCAAGAGAAAAAAAATAGTACTTCATCTAATACAGTACAACAACAACAAAATAATAGTACAATAAACAACAACAAACCAATAATAAGAGAAGAGAACAACCAAAAAGATAGTACAATAATCAACAACAAATCAATAATAAGAGAAGAGAACAAACAAAACGATATTTTAAATGCAAAATCAATTTTTCCTAAAACTCAGGCAAATACGTCTAATAAAATCAATAAAATAGATGATGTTGATGTTGATGTTAAACAAAATACTATTAATAAAAATAAAGAAATAATATTAAAAGAATTAGATAACGGCAATATTATTTTTAATAAGAAACTCTCCCAAAAACAAAAAAGAGAAATAAAAAAATTAAATAACAAGAATAAAAAAATAAAAACAAATAAAAATACAGATTCTATGTCAATGCGAGAAAGTAGTATCAGTAGTCTTGATGAAGTAGAATTTTCTGATATTATCAGAAATATTGACTTTACATAATTTATTATTATAAATGAATAACCAACATATCATTCAATGGAATGTTGATGGTTTCTATAAACACTTTGAAGAATTTAAATTATTAGAAAATAAGTATAATCCATTTATTTTTTGTATACAAGAAAGCAAGTTTAAGTTTGATCACAATCCTAATTTAAAGAATTACAATTCTTATACCAAAAATTTTTATACAAACTCAAATGCACATGGTGGAGTTGCCATATTGGTAAGAAAAAACTTTGATTCAGAAGAGTTCGATTTGCAAACAAATTTACAAGCAGTTGCAGTTAAAGTATTTTATCCAGCAAAATACATAATTTGCAATCTGTAGCTACCTCCCGACTATAATATTAAATATGAAGATTTAAAACATCTTTGCAATCAGTTTGACTGCCCATATCTGTTTCTAGGAGATTTCAACTCTCATAATGTTCTATGGGGGGATAAAAAAACCGATAATAAAGGAAAAATTATAGAAAAAATAACAGAAGAAAAAAACTTATGTTTACTAAATAATGGTGATAGTACTTATTTCAGTTATTCTCATAAGTCTTTTAGTAGTATAGATTTAACTTTCGTGTCTCCAGATATCTCACAATTTTTTGATTGGTATGTATGTAATGACCTACATAATAGTGATCATTTTCCTATAATTATAACTATATTAAATTCACAAATAAATTACAACAAAAGACCCAAATGGATTAATAAAAAAGCAGATTGGGATAAATATCAACAAAATGTTACTTTGAATTTACATCCGAAAAATTTTTCAAATATAAACCAATACGAGTTTTATATTAGAAGTGAAATATTAAAGTCGGCAGAAGCTTTTATCCCACAAACAACTGGAAAATATATTAAAAAAAGAGTTCCTTGGTGGAATTCAGAAATTAAAAATGCAATAAGAAACAAAAAGCTATTATATAGAAAATATATGAGAACTATGGATCTAAATGATTTTAAAAATTTTTTAGTAATTAAGAGAGAATGTAGGAAACTTATCCGTTTTTATAAAAAACAAAGTTTTGAAAATTTTATACAAGGAATAAATTCAAATACACCCAGCACAACTATTTTTGATAATATTAGAAAAATGAAAGGAAATTATAAAACAAATCAACCCACCTCAATCATAGATAATAATAATATAATAACAAATACCTCAGAAATTTGTGAAAAACTAAGTAACTCTTTTGCAAAAATATCTTCATCTCAAAATTATTCCGAAAATTTCCGCAATTTCAAGAATAGAGTTGAACAAAATGAACTAAAAATTCCGAATGATCCAGATGCAACTTTTAATAAACCATTTTCCATGTATGAACTAGACGGTGCACTTCAAACCTGTAAAGGAAAATCATCAGGTTCAGACAATATTAATTATGACATGATAAAAAATTTAAACTTTTCAAGTAAAAAATACATTATAAAATTTTTCAACCATATATGGCATACGGGAACTTTCCCTGAAAATTGGACGAGAGCAATACTTATTCCCATTTTAAAGCCAAATAAGGATCCAAAAATAGCATCAAATTACAGACCAATATCTCTTACCAATTGTTTATGTAAAATAATGGAAAAGATGATAAATAAAAGATTAGTATGGTACCTTGAACATAATGAATCATTCAATATGTATCAATCTGGTTTTCGTAAAAATAGAAGCACATTAGATAATTTAGCAGTTCTGGAATCAGAAATAATGGAAAGTTTTGCTTCAAAAAAATTCTTAGTAGCCATTTTTCTTGATATAGAAAAAGCGTATGATATGATGTGGAGACGTAAAATAATAGAAATTTTATTAAAAAAAAATATAAAGGGAAACATAACCAAATTTATTGATAATTATCTAAAATGTAGAAAATTTTCAACATTATTGGCAGATTATTTCTCTGATACTAAAAATATGGAAAATGGTATACTACAGGGCTCAGTTTTAAGCGTGACAATTTTTAATATTGTAATCAATACTATCTTTGAACATATTAAATTACCGGTCAAATGTCTCCTGTATGCTGATGATATAGTCATTTTTGCATCTATGAAAAACTTAGGAAAAATACAAAAACATCTTCAGAAAACTCTTGAAAATTTAAAAAGTTGGTCCAATACTACCGGCTTCAATTTTTCGGGGAATAAAACCAAAGCAATGCTTTTTACTAGAAAAAGAAAATTCATTGAACCTTCGCTAATCTTCAACAATACTAATATTGAATATGTTAAAAATTTAAAGTTTTTGGGGATGGTCTTCGATAGTACGTTAAAATGGCAAGAACACATAAAAATAATCAAGGCGAAAGCGTTACGAAATCTAAATATTCTAAAAATTTTGTCTCACTCAAGATATGGTTCAGACAGAAAACTATTGCTAAGAATTCTTGAAATGGTAATATTACCAATCCTAGACTACGGTTCTGTAATATATGACTCAGCTGGAAAAGGGATATTAAACACTCTGAACACTGTGCTGCATTCAGGTATAAGGCTAGCAACGGGTGCCTATAGGACTAGTCCTAGTATTAGCGTTATAACTGATTCAGGACTAATACCTTTACATGAAAGGAGAGAAAAACAAATAATATTGTATGGAATGAAACTACTATCTTTTAAAAATCATCCATTGACAATGAAAATAAACAATACACTTCAATTTGAAAAGTTAAAAACAAATAAATTTCAACCCACATACGTCAGGATAAAGAAACTAATAGATAAATATAACATACCAATTTTAACCAGTTTCCATAAAAAAAAATTAACAGATACACCGCCGTGGATTAAACCAAATATCGAAATAGATATCGACCTAAGTACTTATAAAAAAGAGCAAACAAATAGAGAAATCTATAAGAAAATATACCAATATAAAATAAATACAAAATTTAAAAATTGTGAACACATATTTACTGATGGATCAATAAATAATGAAAAAACCGGATGTGCCTTTTTCTACAACGGATATTCAGAAACTTTTCACCTACCAAAATTTACAAGTATTTTCTCGGCTGAAATGTTTGCAATATATAAAGCAATACTTTTCGCGGTACAAAATATTGCGAAAAATAAAATAGTTATTCTTTCTGACTCACTCAGTGCTATTAAAAATATATCAAAATTTCAAACAAAAGATCCTATTGCAATGGACATTAAAGATTTAAGCTTAAAATACCCATGTAAAACTATATATCTTTTTTGGATTCCAAGTCACATCGGAATTGCAGGAAATGAGCAAGCGGAATTGCAGGAAATGAGCATATTAGCCAAAAACTCGACTTTGGAAGAAATAGACATTTCATACAAATTTATCTATTCTGACTATAAAAACCTCGTTGACAAAATAATTAAATCCTCATGGAGTAAGCAATGGTTCGAAATAAATAATAATAAACTGAGGGAAATAAAAAATAATGTAAGCCGATGGTCAAATATAAATCATCTATCACGTAAGGAGTCTGATATTCTTACAAGATTAAGAATCGGTCATACAAGTTTAACACATAAATATATTTTGGATAACGAGCCCCAGCCAAGATGTGACTGTAATGAAGTTTTGTATATAAAACATATATTTGAATCATGCCCTTTATACATAACCGAAAGGCAAATTCACAATATTACAGGATTACAAAATTTAGCAGATGAAGATTTAAACAATATTCAAAATGTATTAAAATTTTTAAAAAAAATCAATATTTTTAATAAAATTTAAATTAAATTAACTAAATTAAAATACTATAAAAAATATTATACAAAAAAAAAAAAAAAACAAGTAAAGAAACAGTCAGTCGGTGCAACCGACTTAGAAATACCCTACACCTATTTGGTTCAAATTTAAGGACATATCCATAAGTCATTTTAACACCATAGAAGCTGTTATTAATTTGATCGTAAGACATAGCTAACCAAATTAACTGTATAATACTAAAAACATTTTCTAATTACCCTATCTATTAAAAAATACTACAAATTCTTACTAATTTATCTATTTAAAAATATTAAAAAACAAACAAACTTGAAATAAATGAAAATATATTTATTCCAATTCAATTACAAAATGAAAAAATTCTAATTATTAAATTTTGTGATAAAAAGATAATCAAAGCATAATATATTTGATAATCCAAATTTTTAAAAATTGCAATTATTTTAAATGGTTAGTTTATATACCTAATAGAAAAAGCTTATAAACGCAAAATATGCAATAAATGTATTTCTAAAATACAATTAAAAATTTACACCTTTTCATATAATTCATTTAAATATAAAAATAAATTTTACATAAATACAGCAAGTACCTTTGAACATAGCTGAACCACTACAATTAAGTCTAGATTTCGGAGACACATAGGACATAGGAAATATATTCTTTGGCTTCGAAATTAAACTCGACCACAACCAATTCCCATGGTACTTTCATTACTAGTAACCTACTGTTAAATTTCATCAAAATACCGGCATTATTTTTTGAGTTATGGTGTTTGTAAGATATATGTTTGTTAGTCCTTGAACTTTTCAAGGGTTCCAGGACCCGAAATTATGGCACGATTTCGCCCATATGCAGTCACGTCATACTTTCAATACTAGTTAACCCTTGTACACAATTGGAACGCTCTATCTTAATTTTAAGTTACTAGTTTTATTAATTTCGATGATAAGCTTTTACACATTGGGGGGTCTAAGAGAGGTTCTGAACCACCACTCCAATTGATCCCAAATTAGGGGGGCACGCAAGAAATAGTAAAGAACACCCTTTTGGCAAATTGGAAGCTTCTACATTTGTTTCAAGTTACTATCTTTATTAATTTCGAAAATATGCTTTAAGGGCCTAAGAACTGAGTGGCTGGTCTCCGATCCACTACTCCAATGGGGCCCAAATTTCAAAGACACTTACGAAATAGGAAGGGACACCCTGATACCAAATTTGGAGGTTCTATCTTCATTGGTTTCGGAATTATGCTCGTTTGGCCTAAATTCGATCAAAAAGTTCTAAGTTCCGAACCCATTGTCCAATCCTCACCGTACATAATCACCGCCGTAGTTTCGCTGCCAATAACCTACAGCACAAATTTCATGAAGATAGCCTCATTAGTTGTTGAGTTATCGTGATTTTTTATATATGTTCCTTAGCCCTGACATCGATTAAAAGGTCTGGAATCCGAACCGCTGGGCTGATTTCGCCCTTATATAGTCCGCGCTGTACTTATAGTACTAGTTAACCCTTGTACACAATTTGAACGGTCTATCCTAATTTTAAGTAACTATTTTTAGTCATTTCGATTATAAGCCTTTAAAACTTGGGAGGTCTGAGAGGGGTACAGAACCACCACTCCAATTGATCCCAAATTAGGGGAACACGCAAGAGATAGTAAAGAACACCCTTGTGGCAAATTGGAAGCTTCTACATTTTTTCAAGTTGTTATCTTTATTAATTTTAAAGATATGCTTTAAGGTCTTCGGAAATGTGTGGCTGGTCCCCGACCCACTACTCCAATGGGACCCAAATTCCCAAGACACTTAGGAAATAGGAAGGGACACCCTGATACTAAATTTGGAGGTTCTATCTTCATTGGTTTCGGAATTATGCTCGTTTGGCCTAAATTCGATCAAAAAGTTCTAGGTTCCGAACCCATGGTCCAATCCCGACCTTACGCAATTCCCGAAGTAGTTTCATTACTAGTAACCTACAGCACAAATTTGATGAAGATAGCGTTATTAGTTGTTGAGTTATCGTGATTTTTTATATTTGTTCGTTAGCCCTGAAACCGATTAAAAGGTCCAGAATCCGAACCCATGGGCCGATTTCGCCCATATGCAATCCCCGCCGTACTTTCAGTCCTAGTAACCTACAGTTAAAATTTCATCAAGATAGCTCCATTATTTTTTGAGTTATCGTGCCTACGGACGGACGGACGGACGGACGGACGGACGGACATGGCTATATCGACTAAGGCGGTCACGCTGATCACAAATATATATACTTTTCCATATCTAGCTCGCTTCCTTTAGGTGGTTACAAACACCATACCAAAGTTAATATACCCCTTTACCTATTCTATAGGTGTTGGGTATAATAACCGTTAAATTCATAAAAATCCATTGATGTATTAAATTTTTTTTTTTTTGTTTAGAAATTAGATAATATATATGTACATATTTTAATTTTATTTTTTAATTTTCATAGAATTATGTTTTATTTTAACTATTAAATACTGTAAACTTAATATATTAATCGGGCCTTATAAAATCCAAATGGGTTAATTGGCCTTACAAATAAATTTTATTAAAAAAAAAAAAAAAAAAATGACAAATCTCCTACATTGTAAGATAAAAGTAGAAACACCAAATAAAATTAAAGGTATTCCTCAATGCACGAATTGTCAAAGATTAGGACATACCAAAAACTTTTGCCAAAGACAACCCAGATGTGTAAAATGTGCCGAAGATCATCACACTAGCAAGTGTAAAAAAAGTCCTGATACCCAACCTAAATGTACTCTATGTGGAAAAATCGGCCACCCGGCTAACTACAAGGGATGCGAAGTTTACCAAAAAGCTGCAAAAAACCAAGCACCGAAAAAGAGATCAGCAGTTCAAACTGTACAAGCTAAACCGGCAGAGAAAGTGACTGCTAATAAAACTTTTGCGCAGGCTATAAAAATAGTAGAGGATAAACCAAATGAACAAACACAAAATCCTACAACAGAGAATGAAACAACAATAAATGACCTTATGAAGTTAATAACAAAGTTCCAGTCTGAAGCTAAACAAAACTTCAGGCAGTTAGCAAGGCGTGTAGATGAAATACAGAAAAAAACATCGACGCCATACCAGATTATAGAAAATAAAAATGACAGATAATTCTTTACGAATAATAACATGGAACGCAAACGGCTTAAACCAAAGAGCTCGTGAACTAGAAGTGTTCCTTAACACAAATAATATAGACATAGCACTCATTTCAGAAACGCATTTTACAAATAAAAACTACATAAAAATTCAAGGGTATAAGAGTTACTGGACCACACATCCAAGTGAACGTGCTCGAGGAGGAACTGCAGTTATTATTAAGAAAAACATCTCACACTATCAACAAGATGACATAAGAGAAAATTATATACAAGCCACAATAATAACTGTGAACCATAATGATGCAGAATTGAACATTGCAGCAGCATATTGTCCACCATCTCACAAAACTGATAAAAAACAGTATATGGAAATCTTTAAGCAGCTGGGATCACGATTTATTATTGCCGGTGACTTTAACGTGAAGCATACAGCATGGGGTTCTCGGCTAATTACACCCAAAAAGGGCAATGAACTCTTAAATGCTATTAAGTTAGCATCTTGTGAATACCACTCATCCAACAGTCCAACATACTGGCCAACAGATTCCAATAAAATACCAGATGTGCTTGATTTTTATATAACGAAAGGTATAGCGTCAAGTTATATTAAAGTAGAAGGAATGGCAGATTTGTCATCAGATCATACTCCAGTTTTAATGGATATAAGCTCAAAAGTCATCAAAAAGCAGAGGAAACAAACTTTGACTAATAAGCACACTGACTGGGATCTATTTAGAGACAATCTGGAAAAATTAGTGAATCTCAAAATAAGAATCAAAACAATTGATGATTTGGAATCACAGGCACAGAGATTTATCAACAACATACAAGATGCTGCCAAAAGTGCAACTCCTGTTCCTGTAGAAACTGCTGCGAAAAGTATTTGTTATCCTCTTGAAATTAGGGAACTAATCAAGGAGAGACGTCGAACGAGAAGAGTTTGGCATAGATCCAGACATCCTGCTGACAAAACAATATTTAATAGCACCAGTAACAAATTAAATAGATTAATCAAAAATTATAAGCAAAATGATATTGATAATTTTCTTGTAAATCTAAGTCCTAAAGCTGATAAAAACTACTCTTTATGGAAAGCAACACGATGTTTTAAAAGACCGGATACGCATGTACCACCTATAAAAACTCTACGAGGAACATGGGCGAGACGCGATGATGAGAAGGCAGAGTTATTCGCTCAACACTTGACTTCCGTATTTAAACCTCATGATATGCAATCAGACATAAATACAACAAATATGTTTCTTGCTGAAAAAACTTTAAAAACAATTACACCTCTTGAAATTGCACAAGAAATAGATACAAATATAAATCCAAAAAAAGCTCCTGGAATTGATGAAATTTCACCTGGTCTTCTTAGAGAATTACCACGAAAGGGTATTATTTTGATGACATACTTGTTTAACGCCTGCTTTAGACTCAAACATGTACCATTATGTTTTAAGGTAGCCCAAATCATTATGCTGAAAAAACCAGATAAACCGCCGAATGAGATTTCATCATATCGCCCAATATCTTTGTTACCAGCTATATCAAAATTGTTTGAAAAATTAGTACTGAAACGTATAAGACCATTGATTAAGATACCAGATTTTCAATTTGGGTTTAGAAAGAAACATTCCACCATTGACCAAATACACAGAATCACTTCAGTAATTGAACAGGCTTTTGAAGAGAAGAAATATTGTCCATCCGTATTTATTGATGTTTCACAAGCATTTGATAAAGTCTGGCATGAGGGTCTCATTTATAAATTAAGTAAATTATTACCGAATAACCTTTGCCAACTCCTGAAATCATACATATCTGAGCGTAAATTTAGAGTAGCACATGAATAAGCTCACTCTGACTTTTATCCAATACTAGCAGGTGTACCACAAGGAAGCGTCCTAGGACCATTTTTGTACCTAATTTATACCGCAGATATACCTACGTCAAGCGAAACTATTATCGGAACATTTGCCGATGATACAGTGATAATGGCAGTCAGTGAAACACAACAAGATGCAACAGGAAAACTTCAACGTGCTTTAAATAAAGTAACCAAATGGACAAATGATTGGAAGATTAAACTTAATGAACAAAAATCGGTACAAGTAACATACACATTAAAAAAGATTGCACTTATTTAAATGGCATTCAAATACCACAAGAAAAATCAGCAAAATATTTGGGGTTACATCTAGATGAACGGTTAAACTGGAAACATCACGTTAAACAAAAAGCATTACAAATTAACTTAAAACTACGTGAAATGTGGTGGATTATAGGCAAACATTCTAAACTCAAACTTTCATCCAAAAGACTCATTTATTTGTCAATAATTAAGCCTATATGGACATATGGTATCCAGATGTGGGGATGTACAAAATCATCAAATAGAGCAATTATTCAGCGTAGTCAAAATAAATTTCTTCGTACGATTACCAACGCGTATCGTTATGTAACCAATGAAGAAATTCATAATGACCTTAACATAAACGTAATCGAAGATGTAATAGGTGAATATGCCACAAAACATCAAAACAGACTTTCGCAGCATGTTAACATAGAAGTTTTACAACTGATGAACAACCGCAACAACTCAAGACGATTAAGAAGATTAAAACCATATAATCTAATTAAATAAATAAATACATGTAATGTAATGTAATGTAATTGTAGAAGTAGTATAGAGAATAGGATATTGATTCTATAAACTCAAACAAGTTATGCTTAGTAATTCTAAGTACTTTGTTAAAAATAGTAATAATTTATATAATATTTTATAAGATTTACTAACCATATCCAAAAAGGGATGTTTAATAAAAAAAAAAAAAAAAAATTTCTCAACGGCAGCCTGGATTTCATAAGTCTAGAGTATGTATAGTAACATCTACTTGCGGCTTGTATTTTTTCCCGTATTGCCACAGCGGTGTCTTCACTTTTACTGTATACAACTCCGAGATACTTAAACTGATGAACACCTTCGAACTTATAATCATTAATATTCAGATCTTGCGTTGGCATATGTGATTTTTTACGAAGTATTTAGTTTTGGGTTCATTTATTATCAGTTCCACTTTTCTAGCATCAGTTTCCAAAAGTGTAAATGTTTCTTTTAGCTCTCTTAAATTCTTAGCAATTGTTACAATATCATCGGCGAAAGCGCTATTTTTAAATTCTTAATACATATAAATATTATTCTAATAATATATAATGTTCTGAAAATTTGATTATACGTATTTCCAAACATATACAGCACCGAAAATTCGAGTTAATGCTCGTAATGTAATTCATATAGCAAACTGTACTTTTTTTCTAAACATTTTAGTACGATTTGACATATGTTGTATGTATTCTGTATCCCAATTAAAAAGTTCTATGAATACATAATATGTACAACAAAATTTAACATATCATAATTCATAAGTTTAGTACTTAGTATTATATTAAATTGAAGCTGCCAGAAGTACACAATAATAGTCAAGTTGACCGAAGTTTTTTTTTAAATCTCAATTTTAAGATTTATAGCATAAAAAAAAAGTTTTTTATTGGCAAAAATATATTTCTATACATGGTCAAATAAATATTATTGTTTTTATTCCTTTATGAGAAGTAAACTCTTTTCTACTCTCAACTATTGTCAGCTACTCCAGATCTTGTAAAAGAGTATGTGACAGAGTAGATAAATAATTTCCGGCAGATGGCTTTAATTAAAATTCACTTGAATAGGTTATGTTAAATCATATTTTTGATTTGATAACCAATAAGCACTTACCCCCTTCCATTTTAAAAAATATTCATTCTTTATGTTTATATCAGCAATAAACCTTAATTTTTTCACTTTATTAATATTTAAATACTATTAAATATAATTAACTTCTCAAATGATAGGTAGTTTTAAAATGTCAAATATATATATGACGATTAATCTGACAATTATGTACTCCTGAAACAAAAATTGGCGTTCCAATTACAAACTACGCCTATCTAATCTTCATGTACACTTTTCATATATAAAATTCGTTCGTTTTGTCAAAGTAAAACTAAATATAGTTTTTTTCATTAAAATAACATTATTCGATGTTGAAAATGTGAAATAAATTTTCAATTATTAGAATGAAATCAAAACATACGACGTACAATTTATATACGGCAGTACGTCAATACGTCTATCTACATATCCATTATCGGTAAATCGATACGCGCGTACAGTATTTAATTTATCAAAAAATATTTATTTGAATGTTTTAATTTAGTACCTACAAAAAATCTTTTTAATTTCGTAATATAGGTATTTTGAATATTAGATATTTTTAATATTATTTTTTAAAACATAATATTAGAAATATAAGAAAAACCAATGATAATATTTTTATACATTTTCTCAATATTTGTAAATTTTTAAAATCCGAGATACAGTACATCGCGTTACGCGTATTTTGGCTGATGTCGTGTAAATTTATGTACCTACTTATTTCTAAATTTTTTGACAGCAATTATACGCCGTATGCTTTTATTTAGGTTGGGACCTAAGGAACAAATCATTTAAATTACAAATTATTTTTTTAAGAAAGATTACTAGTTTTTTTTTTTTTAATATTTTGTAAATATATATATTTTTTAATATCATTACTCACAAACGTAATGGCAACTACAGATTAAGTTGGTTTTTTATTGTACAAAAAACTTAACAAAAAGCAACAACAATTTACGATTTACAAAAAATTTTTTTTTTTAGTACTGTATTATAATAAGTTGCGAACTATATACAGTGCTTTTCGGTTATAACGACCATGATGGGACGGAAAATATTCGTCGTAATAAACGAATGTGGTTTTAAAAGAATGCTGTGAATTTTGAAAAATTAGTATAAGACTAATATACTATTAGTATTAGTATAAGAATGCGCTGAATCTAGAATGGTCACTTCGAACTCTATAGTGCTTTTTCTTCTATTGAATTTTTTTTTGTATTTTTTATGCGTTATTGAGATTTTTTTTTAGATTCAAAACTAAATTAACAACACCTAATTAATCGCTAAGCAGCATAAATAGGTATAATAAGTTTAAATAAAAGAAATATCAATGTAATAAAAAACTTCCATTTTTAGGTAAAATTTAATTCTTTGGCAAAAAGTGTAAAGTTTATTATAATTAAAATTGAACCGAGTTCGTTATAAATGAAAACTACTGTATAAACCAAATGCATTACTTTCATTTCGAACAGAACTCATTTTTTTTATACCCGTATGACTATATAGTCAAAGGGTATAATAAATTTGCCATTACGTTTATGACGCAGAGAAGGATATAAACTTATGACGCAGAGAAAGATATAAACTCAAGTGTATGGATCGGATCAGAATCGAAAAATAAATTGATTTAGCTATGTATCTCCGTCCGTCCGCACGATAACTCAAAAACTAAAGGAGCTAGGATCTTGAAATTTTCGCAAATTCATTTTTTTTGCAATAGCCGTCATCGCTATTTAAATACAGCCATTTTGGACCATGGGTTCGGGTAGCTGCCATACAACTTCTTCTTTTATATGAGTATTAATCTGTACGTATTACAGCTGCGTGTCTGAAATTTTGCCAAAAGTAGTTTAGTTTTATGGCCAAAGTTTCTGCAAAGTTTGGTTGGTCTAGGGCAGTGGGTTCGAGGAGCTCCCATACAACTTCTTATTTTATATGAGCATTACTCTACACCTAATAAAGCTGGGTATCTGAAATTTTGCTAAAAATAGTTTAGTGTAATGGCCAAAGTTTCTGCAAAATTTGGTTGGTCTACTGTAGAGGGTTCGATTAGCTGCCATACAACTTCTTCTTTTATATGAGCATTACACCACACCTAATGAAGCTGGGTGTCTGAAATTTTGCCAAAATTAGTTTAGTGTAATGGCCAAAGTTACAGTAAAATTTAGTTGGTCTACTGCAGAGGGTTCGAGTAGCTACCATACAATTTCTTCTTTTATATGAGTATTCCACTACACTTGATAAAGCTGAATGTTTGAAATTTTGCCAAAAGTAATTAACCAGATGATATAATGTATATGTTACGGTCATATGGGTATCCCAGAGTTGACACAGTCTACTCTACTACACTCTTCCTCGTTTTTTCACTTTTTAAGATAAAGAAAAAACAAAAACAAAAAAAAAAATTTAATAAAATTTAAATCTCCTTGTTCAATGAACATTTGAACTAAAAAAAAAAGAAAGAAATACATAAGTCGGCGCCTATAATATTTTGATTTAGATTTAGCTGCGAGTTACAACCGAAAATGAATTACATTTACACAGAAAGTCGGCGCATAATATTAGAGCCATAAGCCTCAACTTTTAACCGGATGACCGTTAAATTCAAAATTATGTTAAATTAAAGACGTGTTTTCATCTGAAAATTCTATAAAAAAAATATCATTGTCCTATGAAAACAAAAAAAACCTTTCTTTTGGTTGTTGTTTCATAAAAATTGGTCAAATAGTTTGTCCTAAAAAGGGATGTTTATATTTATATGGGAAAAAATAAGCCGATTAAATATTATGATTTGCTTATATTTTGTATTTGTTTAGGTAAATTGTTATATTAATGTTTATGTTATTAAAGATATATAATTATTATTTATTTATTTCGCCACTGATTTGGACCCAATGACGAATGGTAGCTGAGTCGAGTCGAAAACCAGATAAAAGCTTGTTCACTTTCACTGGAGGTCGAACACGAGCCTTTTGGGCCAAATTTTTAACTATAATGCTACTTAATGTTAATAAGGCAAGGACTCTTTTAAATGTGCCATTTAGACACCAAATTTGAATTTTAATTGTTTTTAATTTTAATTTTTTTTATATTAAAATTGTTTTTTTTAGAGACTTTAATTTTTTATTTAAATATTCTATTATTATTGTTTTTATTATAAAAAATTGTTTTTGTTTTTTTCGCCATTTGTACTTTATTATAAATTGTATGTTCTGAAATGAATAGAAAGTTTCAAAAAAAAAATAGAGGTAGAGCCAGAAATATTGAAAATGAACAGTGAAAGTATTATGAGAACAGTTGTTTTAGTTTCAAAATGAAATAAATCTTTAAAAAAATGTATATATACATGTGTACCTATATATTATAGATACATTTATAGCTATGAGTATATATATAAAATATATAGAATAGTATATCCTAGACAACATCAGAAGAGTATATAAAAATTTGATACAAATACCCTTTTAAAATATAATATCTATAGATACAGTACAGAGATACAAATGTTTTTTTTTTTTTTAGATATTATAGATAAATTAGAATATATATATATAAATGAACAAAATAAAAAAAAAATACTTGTATAGGTTCAACTGTTAGGCTAATAAGCCTGTCTATACCATAGGTATATGTTGGAATAAGGGGTCATATTATATTCGTGTTATTAGAATTGGTCTTATTGAATTCCACATACAATTTAAACATGAATTATTACTAGGCCTTATAAACATGTAGAAAAGCCTTAGATTTTTCAATAGTTATTTCTATTTTATTAGTTAATTCTATTTTTTTGTTTATATTGTAATATTTTGTATTTGAGTTATATGGTATTCTATATCTGTGAGTTATATTATTTAATTAAATTATTTGTTTATATTTTGCATTTGTTTATATTGTTA
Source organism: Dolichopus griseipennis (assembly GCA_963082915.1). Lineage (NCBI taxonomy): Eukaryota > Metazoa > Arthropoda > Insecta > Diptera > Dolichopodidae > Dolichopus > Dolichopus griseipennis. Next base: position 52,842,257 of record OY720444.1, on the reverse strand, counting down.
TATTAATGTATTTTTTATTATAGATATATAATTATTAATTATTGATTATGCCATTAATTTGAATACAATGGAAAATGGTAGCTGAGTTCAGTCCAAAACCAGAAAAGTTTTTTTCTCTTTCACTACGATTCGAACCCGGGACTTTAGCATGAAAAGTTGGCACTCAACAACTATGTGACACCTAGCCGTTAGTATTATTTTACCCAAAGTTTCCTGAATAAAGGGCTTATGATTGTATTTTGATTTCCAAATTAGCTTTAAAATTCATTATAATAACATTATAAATAAAGCTAATTCATTATTAGGGTGTTCTAAACATTCTTCAAAACAATTTTCGTATTGATTTGTGTACTTTAAGTTTTAGATACAGGTTTCTGATTGTATTTTCGTTACAGGATTGTTAATGTTAAATCTACTTTAATTTCTAGTAAAATTATGGTAATAAACATAAACTCAATATTGAATTTACACTATCAAAATATACGAAAAAAAATTATACAATCGCTATTACTAGGATTTTTTTTCTTTTTGTTTCTCTTATTGTACTATAAAGTATGAATATAGGTTAGGCGGTAAACTCAATTTTCCATAAAGTTTGTGACGCAGAGAAGGAAGGTAGATAGATATAGACCCAAAGATTATAGTCAAAAGCATTGGGTTCGACAAATTCTTTTTTTTTTAATGAGCATTACTCTATACCTAATAAAGCTGGATTTCTCAAATTTTGTATAGTTGTTAACTTTAATCGCCAACGACTGAATAAAATATAGTCGGTGTAATGCAGTCTACTATACTACAGTCTTCCTTGTTAGTTTTAAATTTTAATTTTAGTTTTAATTTTATTTATACTTAACAATTATTCAATCATAATTAGTCATCACTCATCACCAATGCTTGTCAAAATCTTTAACTATGGCAATCATTAACTATTATGATCATCTATGGCGTATAGTAAATTATATTCTGTGAAGCTGTACGGGTCGTTTAAAATAGAGAAATATTTTGAACTATTTACTTCCCTGGTGAATGGAGATGACAAACATTTTTTAAGAACATTTTTAGTTCATTTTTTACTTTTTTAATTTCTTCGTTTTCTTTTTAATTTTTCAATTAGATTTCTTAGAAATTTTGATTTATTAATTGATTTAAGGTCTTTAGGCAGATTTGTTTGTTAATTAAAATATTTTTTGGACGACATGATTGAAGCCCTTTAAAAATGTCCAAATAAACTTTGCCACTAGAGTTCAATTTAAAATATATTATTTAATTATAGTTATAAATAAATACAAATGTATGACCAATTTTTTTTTTTAAATAAAAAATTCAGTTTACATAATTAAATATTTTGAAAAATCAAAAAATATAAGTATATCTACTACGCCTGTAAAGGAAAGGCATGCTTCAATATCTTATCATTTTGTATGCGGTTGAGACCGTCTGAAAACAAATAAAAAAAAATTTTTTACTTTGAAAATTGTTTACAGAATTGTTTACACATAAAACGCAACATTCTTAGTTTTACAATTTGCAAAAGTTTTTGTACAAGAAAATGATTGGACAATATGAAATAGGATTTCGTTATTTGATTTTGATTTGCCCTGAAGCTTGAAACCTGGTCGGATAATTATTAATATGGTTAATTCGTTATGAAATAAAATAAATTAAAATAATAAAAGCTTAAATATAAGAATTTGTATTTTAAATGAGCAGAACACATACTGTGTTACGGTAATAAATAGATAGGTAATAGGTGCCTGAATTGCTGTTGTTGAATTTTTTTAATTGTTATTATTGCATATATTTGGTTTAACTCTGTATGAAATTGTAGCAAGGTGGAATTTCCATTGTTAATGATTTAAATTTTATTTTCGGTGTTATTAGCACATTTTCAAAAAATTTGTAAAAATGTACCGGTATAGTTTCATTCTGTCCATCCATGGGTGTGTTGAAAAAAATATATATACCGTTTGAAATAAAGAAACGAAATTTTAACTACAAAAAAATGTATTTCATGCACGAATTCTTTTCTGTAGCCCCTGTTATATTTAAGATGTTATAACAACAAATTCTATATTTTCAAATTGAAAACAGTAACAAACAACTGTTTTTATAAGTTTTATAAATTCATATATGTAAAACAAATTAATAGATGAATGCCACATTCGGTACTTTAATTTACTTTTATGTCGAACTCAATTGTTGTTCGATTTTTGACCCCTCATATCTTCTCAATTGCTTGAGTTAAAAGTGAAATTTTGGGAAGTTAAATCTTTAGAAATTAGTATGAGAAATTTTTTTTCCCTCACACTTTTTTGAAGCTACAAAATTAAAGGTAGTGTCTCAATATTTTCAACAAATTTTGCTTATGCAATATTATCAATTTATTTTTATATATATTTTTATCCAAAACTCGGTATGAAACATTGTGTAGTTTTGGAAATAAGCTATTTTGAAAACTCTTAATTTTTTTTCATAAATTATTTTCTATAAATTTTTTAAAATTGCTGTGTGGTAACTTTTCGATTCCAACATAAAATCTTATTTTCCTTACTCTTACCAATATACTATCACTGTTGTTACCTTTACTGTGTTTTAACAACAATTTCAGTAATATATATATATATGTTTTGCATTTTTTGTCTGATTTTTACCTTTAAATAAATCAAAGGTAAAAAAATCTAAAATAAACAAAATAAATGAATTACTCAGGAATTATGTAATTTAAAATTAAAATGCGTTAATATATACTACATGTTTAAAAAAACCTGTTTTTGTTTTATGGTTTTTCATTTTTTTATTTAATTCTACAAAGAATTAAGTTCTTACCACATAATTCCTTCCGTCAGGCTATATAGTTTGAAATATTATATCCTGCTTTATTTCACCTGTATACTCTCTTTTTTAATGAAACATGTAAGTCAACAATCAAAGTAAAAAGATATAAAAGTTTAATTTAATTAGGGAAATTAATCGTTGTTCTATGTCTAAACTGAATATGAATTATGACGTCTAAAAAATGATTGCTATTTAAAGGTCGCAAGTCAATTTTAAAGTTTATTTTATTCATTACAGTCTCTTACTACATAATGCGAATTAAAGAAATAAGAGGGATGCCAAGTTCTAAGTAAAAAGATAACAATATTTATTTTATGTTACAATTAGACTAAAAATTTAGCCCGAAGTCAAAGAACTAGTGATTTCCCATTTAATTAAAAATCTGTGTTATTTACCGGATTGGAATTCGCACCTTCTCGGTCAATTAGCTATATGTGTTTACTAATAACAAAGATATTAATTATTTTATACCTGATTTACTCCAAAAGCATTTCAAATTCAAATGCTAATATCAAACGCTTGTATATTTAATTTAAAAATATTCCCTTCACCCGTTTAGACTGTACAAATGTGACACGGACTTCACAAAACAAACATTTATTTCTCATGTTCCAATTTTTGAAGCAAAAACAATAATTACCCCTTGTTATATATGCCAAATATAGCGGTTGTGGAAAATATCTTTTTAAAATTATATTTTTGATAAATTTGTTTTTTTGGGTTTGTATATTGCTTAGTATACCAGTGCGAACAAAAGGACATCAGATCATCAATAAAAGTATGGGTTGAATAACATCGAAAACTAAATTTTTCTATAGCTCTTTTAATTCGTCCGACCGACAACACAATAACTGAAAAACTAAAAGAGTTGGACTTTCAAATTCAGACAAAGTTGTTTTTAAACAATTGGTAGGCCCTCTATCTTTTTTTGCTTAAAATCAGCTTAGTATAACTGCAATAGAGATTTTTAGAACCGGAGTACATATCTTTGCAACTAATAAAACAAGATGGTTACAAATTAAATCCGTAAGTAATATAAAATAGCAAGTAGTTTTGCAAAGGTTTGAAATACAGAAATAAAATAAAGTCAATTACCTTTAATTTCTTTGACATCAATTCACGTTACCCATTTTTCTCTTCCTGGTCTTTAAATAACTGTTTTTATATCGTATGGTTTTTGGTTCACTTCAAGACATTTTGTGATGACCACATATAATGCCCCAGAAAATAAGAACAATTCGTAAAAAAGGCGAAAAACTCTGATTTTGAATCGAACTCCAAAATTCCTTTTAATTTATAATCCCACATATGCACAAATATAAATATTCTGTAAAAGGAGAAATACTCGAATTGTGAATCCAAGTCTAAAGTCTCTTCTAGTTCAGAAAAGCAAGGTATTCCATTTTACAGAACATTTATGTATGTGTATTTGTGGTATTTTGAATTAAGAGAGATTTTAGAGTTGGATTCAAAATCAGGGCACTCCTCTTTTCCAGAATATTTATATATGTGTAGATATATGTGAGATTCTGAATCAAGAGTGATTTTTGACTGGGATACAAAATCGGGGTATTTTCCTTTTCCAGAAAATTTATATGAACGCATATGAATTTATAAACTGTTTATATGCATAGAAATTCCATTAGTTTCTAAATAGTGAAATATAATTCACGTCACCATTTTCAATATATAAATAGGCATACAAAGACACATACCTATTAAAAACCGTTATTAGATTACATGAACTATTTCGTTTTATTTTATTCAATTAAATTAGTTTTTATGTAATTAAAATTAGCTAAAATTATTGGTAACTCCTTAAAAAAATTTTTTATAGAAAAAAAACAATTCAATAATCAAAGTAAATCGTGCCAATTTTTCTCCATTTTTTACATTTTTGTATAAATTTTAAACATTTTTATTATTGTTCAAAAAACTGTTTTTCTAAACAATGAGGAAGAAAAACAAATGTTTTTATTTTTTGTTTATTTGTTTTTCTTTTTATTTTTTATTGCTATATTATTTTTCTTTTATTATTTCCTCTGAAATATTTATTTTTATATTAAAGTCAGAAATCACTTAATATCAAATCAATAATTTTAATCAAAATTAAATAAAAAAATTAATCAAAATTTAATAAAATTTCGAATACTGTCTGTCAAATTTTGATATCGTATAACATCGTCTTACTACACATATTTATTAGATTAAATTAGAAATACAGAAAAAAATCAAGTAAAAAATTTCATAATACATATAATAAAAAACTATCACAAAACGAAATTTTTTTATTAAATCACGTAGATATACTAAAAGAAGTAAAATAAAAAAGCGCCAAGGCCTATTTCAAGTAATTTTAAACGCAATTCGATTTCTATTGAACTATTTGGGTTATATTGTTCATTAGTACTATTTATTAGTATAGTAAATTTATTGAGGTAAAAATAAATACCATTAAATTATAATTTAATTCTAAATTTATTATTATTTTAATAATTATATATTGTAAGAATAACGAATGTTAATCGAATTCTAATATTTTTATAGTTTTATGAAAAAAAAATATATTAGTTGTGATAGGTCAGTAGAATAGACAAATTTAATCAAGTCAAAGTAAAGTTATAGATAATCAAATTTAAGTTCTTCGATTACTTAAATAAATATTCATTTGAAATGATTAAAACTATTTCTAAATTGTCAAAATAATTTTAAAATGTAAAAAAAAACAATTTTTTTCATTTAAATTCCGTTTGAATAATAATTAGATAGAATCACCTGTAAATTGTTAAGTAATTAAAATTATTATATAAATAAATTTTAAAATTGAGGAATTATAAATTATAAAAAAATATTATAAAAAGTTAAGAAAAATTAGGAAAAACGAGGAAAAATTCTGTATTTAAATTGTTATAACAAGAGTTCTGCTAGGTATGTTTTCAATCTGAAAACTGTAGAAGATAGCTGTTTTTATAAGCTTTATAAATTTTTATGTATAGAGTTGCCATACGGTACAAAAATTTACTGTTATGTAAAACTCAATTTTTGCTAAATTTTTTGCCTCACCTATCTTCTAAACGGCTAAAGCTGGCGACTTAGAATTTTAGAAGAAGTTAGATCCTCATAAATTAAACGGAGTCGTTTAACAAAATTTTTTTATCACGTCTCCTGTCTAGCAGCTGCAAGAGGTCGAAAATTGAATCTTTGCTATGTTTAGTAAAATACGAAATTCAAAGCTCCAAGATTATATTTCGACATGTGTCAAAGGTTTTTCTTAATTTTAAAAGGGGGACGAAGCTACAGTCCACCCCAATTCCAAAAAAGGCCGATATTTAAATTGGTATAACAAGCGTTCTATAGGGTTTATTGTGAATCTAAACGGTAAAAGGTAACTGCTTCTATAGGCTTTTCTAAAATATATCTCTTAATCTATCGGCCTAAAACAAACTGTAAGAAACGCATGGTATGACCTTGAATGTGAAGATTTAATTAGGAGGAAAAATGAGGCAAGGAAAGAAATGCTACAAAGAAAAACTAGAATCAGTGTAAAAAATTACGAAAAGCTACGGCGGACAGCGAAAAAGTTGTGTAAAAAGAAGAAGAAAATAGCAATGGAAAACAAAATCAAAGAATTAGAAGAGCATAGTGTTAAAAACGAAAGCAAAAGCTTCTTCAGAGAGCTAAAAGCACAAAACTCGACCTTCAAACCTAGAATAAATATTTGCAAAGATGAAAACGGTGAGATAATAAGCGAAGAAAGCAAGGTACTCAGAAGATGGGCTGAATACTTCAAGGAAGTACTGAATGGAGAACAACAAAATATAGACACCTACGTAAGTTACGTAACAGCACTGCAAAACCCTCTCGAGAGGAAGTAAAAAATGCAATAGATAAAATGCATAATGGAAAAGCCCCAGGAGAAGATTCAATAACAGTCGAACTCTTCAAATATGGTGGCTCAGAGCTACTTGAAAAAATGTATAAATTAATTACTAAAGTATGGGAAGATGAGGTAATGCCAGCATCTTGGAATGTCGGAATCATCAACCCTGTTTATAAGAAGGGCGACAAATTAGCATGTAAAAACTATAGACCAATAACGCTACTCAATGTAGTCTACAAGATATTTTCAAATATGTTACATGCAAGGCTCAATGTATATGCAGAAGAAAGACTAGGGGAGTACCAATCGGGATTTCGACCAAATCGTTCAACCTGTGATTCTATATTTGCAGTAAGACAAGCTATGGAAAAATGCTACGAATTCAAGACTGATTTATAAATGATATTTATTGATTTCATGCAAGCATTTGACAAAATAAATAGAAGCACTATTTTCGAAGCATTAGAAAAATTTGGGGTACCACATAAATTAATAAGACTTGTACAACTTAGCTTAAGAAATACTAAAGCCAAAGTCAGTATAAATAATAACACCTCGGAAGAATTTATAATAAATAGTGGAGTAAGACAAGGAGACTCGTTATCAACGCTGCTTTTTAATATGACATTGGAATCGGTGATGGAACGTGTCGAGAAAAACAAAACCATCTTGACAAAATCGATACAAATAAATGCATACGCTGATGACATAGCCCTGATTACTAAAAGAGAAGATGATTTGAGAGAGAATTTCATTATCTTAGAACAGAACGCTGAAAAAGTAGGACTTAAAATCAATGAAAATAAAACTAAATTCATGGCAATGTCCAGAAGGGAAACAAGTAGAAGCCGGCAAAATTTCCAAATAGGAGACTATAATTTTGAAGGGGTGAAGCAATTTTGTTACTTAGGTGCCCAGATAAGTAGTAATAACCTAACGAGCACCTGCATTCAAGAAAAAATACAAGCAGGATACAAATGTTATTTTGCTAAGCAAAAATGTTAAGATCAAGAATCTTATCAAGGAAGGCGAAAATGACAATATATAAATCTATTATAAGGCCTGTTGTGACATATGGTTCAGAAAGCTGGACTATGACGATGCAAGATGAAAACGCCTTAAGAATATTTGAAAGAAAAATATTGAAAAAAATCTATGGACCTATCACAATAGACGAAAATAATTATAGAATTAGAACAAATGCAGAACTGAATGATATAATTAATAATGCGGACATTGTGCAATTTATAAAATCGCAAAGAATTAGATGGATAGGCCATGTACAAAGAATGGACGACAACCGTATGCAAAAAAAATTATTAAATGGGCAACTGAGTGGTACAAGGACTAGAGGGCGACCACAGAAAAGATGGTTGGACGATGTGAATGAAGACTTAAACACAATCGAAGTCAGAAATTGGAGAGATGCTGTGAGAGATAGAGATATCTGGAGAAGAATTGTGAAGGAAGCCAAGGTCCACACAGGACTGTAGCGCTACTGATGATGATGATGATCTCTTAATTGTATAGAGTTGCTTGGTTAAAAGGGGTTTATAACAATTGAAGAAAGTGTCTGTTAGTTTTAACCATTTTGCTTAGATAATAAATTTTTAAGTAAAATTCCAAATGTATTTTTAAGTAAAATTCCTAAAAAGAATTCGCAATTTAATTCCTAGAACCTTATAAAATTTGGAAGGGTGCTAGGCAGCTGGGTGGGGGACGGATCTTCGAAAATTATTATAAGTTTGCTTATTTAAAATTTTGGGAACGTTTTCAATTGAAGTGCTATTAGGATTTAAAAATTAAAACTTTCCTTTTTCACCAGTGTATATTTTCCCAGCATTAAACGTTAACATTGAAGCTCGAACATTATATTTCGCTCTTGTTAACAGGTTTTCTTCTTTTTCGAAAAATAACATTTATGCGTGATTCCGTTTACAACGAACTTATAGGAATAGAATAATAAACGACTATTTTATTTATTTATTAAAAAGGCTCCAGCACCAACCGAAACACTCTTAGTTCAATAAATTTTCTATTGTTCAAAATTGGAATAGACTCTACCTATTCTATAGTGAAACATTTATTTGAATAATTTAAAACTCTTTTATTTTTTAAAGCTTGCAAGTTAGAAAAATATAATTCTTCCCTTTTTTTAAATAAAATGCCAATATTTAAATGCGATATTTTCACTAGCTTCTCAATCTTTTACAATTTTCTTCAAACTTTTTCGATTTATTCAAAATGGATTTTAAAATTCAATGAGTAATGTTTCATGCTATGATTTTTACATTTAACATGCTAAAACAGAGACAAGAAAATAAATGTATAAATTCGTTATAAATTTTGTTAAATTAATATATTGTACATTTTTTAGGCTGTTATAGTTGTGAATTCAAAAAGATTCTTTAAAAATCAATATAAGAAAAAATAAGATAATTTTACATAATTTTTTTTTAAACTTTGTCCACTATCCACTAAATATCCGTTATGTTGTATTTATACATATTTGTCTTAATATATGGTATACACTATATATTTCAAAATTAAATTGTATTGAATTTGAACTCTGTATATCAAAAAATATCTAAATTGGTAAAAAAAAATTTAAGATAACAAAATTACATATTACTTTTAATTTTATTTGAGTAATGTAATTATATATGTATGTTTGATTTACCTTTTACAATTTATTCTTGTTACCTTGCTAAAGGCAATTAAGAATTAACATAATAAGAAAAATATTAAAAGAAATCCAGCAAAAATTTAAGGTATCTACAACTGGTGTTTTTAATTTTTTTTTAAACTAAAACATTTTTTTTTAAATTATATATGTATATATTTTAACTAAAATTTCTCATATTATTTATAAATTATATTTTAAAATTTGCCGGGATTAAGTTAATTTCTCTAAAAACGTTAAAATGTTAAAATATCTAAAAGAGTTTTGAATTTTTATTATATGTTATTCTGGTAGACAAAATTGACTCTGAAACTGCTCTATCATATAGAAAACTTCATAGTTTTTGATTGTAAAAAGGTGAAAATGTAAAAGAAATTTAAATGAATAAAATGTTTGTACATAGATGGTCCTCAGTTTTATTTATTTTGTATTTGATAAAGTTTTTAAGCGTTTTACTTTTCACGATCAAACAGGTTCTAAAAATAATATATTTTTATACACATGAAACAAGCTCTTTAAAATAATTTTTTGCAGTGTTATGTAGGTACTATAATATATTGTATTTAAAATTTTTTTGGACATTTGTATTCATACCATAGATTTGTATTTTTCAAATATTAGATATCATGTTTTCATATAAATAAATTTGTTTTACAATTAAAAAAAGCTTTTAAGACAAGTATTATAATCGGTATTACCAAAGGTATGTGTTGGTTTTATTATTGTTATTACATATTTATATATTTATTTTTTATTTTTAAAGTTCTAACTGTTCAACTGTTAGGCTAATAAGCCTGTCTATACCATAGACATGTATTGGAATAAGGGGACTTATTATTAGAATTGATTTTCATAAATTAGGTATATAATTAATATATGAGTATTAGGCCTTATTAAATTTAGGAACGTCTTAGATTCTATTTATTACAATTATATTTGTTATGTATTGTTATAATTTTATAAATTGAATTGTAAAGTCTTTTTGTATCTGCGAGTTGTATTATTTAATTTAAATTATTTGAATATATTTTGTAACTGCTTATTTTTTTATATTAATGTATTATTTCTTATTGATAAATAATTATTAATTACCATTAATTTGAATGCAATAGTGAATGAATTTTTTCACTCTTATTGAGATTCGAAAATGGGCCTCTTGAAGTAAAGGTCGACACTCTTACCATTGTGCCACCCAGTTGTCTGACTTTTGAATAAAAATGCATTATAACTCTGGTTCTGACAAAGTAAAGAATACATTACCAATAGACTGTAACATTAGTTTTAATATCATACTTATTAAATTATAGAATAAATATTCAAGAATATCAATTAATAAAAATTTAACTGAAAATATAATAACTTTTTTCTTATAATTACATGTATTATAAACAATAGTATAATTTTTTAGCAAGCAGAAATAAATAAAATTGCTTTTTATAGAATACTAGCAGATTTAACCGGCGTTGCCCGGGATTGTGCAATTTGTCAAAATTTGAGTTGATATTTTATGATCTATATATGGATAAAGGGAGCTTTTGTTTTTTATAGCGTATAGGCTTCAAACTTGCCAACCAATTATCATGAAAATTCGTGTATAAAGGTTTTTGGGTACAGGGGGGTATTTTTAACTGAAAGTTAGAGCAGTTTTCAAACTACTTTGTAAAAAAAAAAGGTGTGACCGATTGCCCGCAAATTCTGTAAACGTGTTGTTGTTAGACAACGCAGATCACTCGATTAATAGCCTTAAAATTTGTTAACCCATATTTGGATGATGATCTATGTAAAAAAATTTAAAAAATCCACAAAACCCTGAAAAATACTTTTGTCGATTTCCGTTAATTTATTACGGCAAATTTTTAAAAGTGTAAGTTTCGTTTTAATTTTTTTCAATAAAAAGCCTTTGAGAGGCGAAGAAACGCTAAACCGGGTATTATCTTATTTATATATAAGTATTATTATACCCGTATGATTATAGGTAAACTATATTTGTTATTACGTTTGAGACGCCGAGAAAGGGGGGGGGGTAGGTTTGGATCGTATCAAAATCAAAAAGTAAATCTATCTAAGTATGATAACTCAAAAAATAAAGAAAATTTTCACATATTCGTTTTTATGCAACAACCACCATCGCTAATAAAATCCATGTGACGCTATTGAATATAAAAGTTAGGAATTCGAGAAACTGCGATATAACTTCTTTTTGTATATGAACATTACTCTATACCTAGGGAAGTTGGGAAGTAGCTTTTTTTTTGTTAATATTAATATTAGAAATTTGCATTGAAAACTTTTATGGAATAAGAACTATACAAAAATTTACAATTTTAAAAATATTGCTGTAAAACTTAAAAAAAGTCAGAATTCATCGTGCCCAAACAAACGGGTTAATATGTTACGCGTTAAAAAAGTATCGCATTTACGTTTTTTTAAGGAGACCAAAAAAATTAGTCTTATTAATTAATTGAGCTTTTGGAATAAAAGTTAACTTGCGTCAACAGGTGAGCTTCTGTAATTAAGATCAATACTTGTGCGCAAAATTTTCAATAAAATTGATTTAGTCGTTTAAGCACAAAAATTGATTGAAAGCTTTATGGTGTCGTCATCCCCTAACAGGTTAATCGAACTCAAAATTTTTTTCAGCCCCTCTTTTGGAGTACAAAATAACCCTTGCAAAATTCGACACAAGTAACAAAAAATTTTTTGGAAGCCTCCGAGGCCGAAATGAGTTAATATATTCGACCCAGCTTTATACAATAAATTCCGTTAGCTAAGAAGAACATTTATGCAAAATTTCAATTCAATTAGTCTAACCGTTTCAATTTCACATAAAAAAACAAAAAAGCTTAAAACGGCTCTGGAGCCTGAACCTGTTGACTTTTTGTACTTTACATAGCCTTTGTCACACCCCGGGCTCCCAGAATTTTTCCTGTAAAATTTAGTGGCAATCGAATTAGTGGTTTTCACATGAATCTTGGACAAACAAACAAACAAATTAGCCTGTTTATATATTAGATTTTGACAAATTAAACATCTGACTAAAATCGATAAATTTTTTGGTTGAAAATAAAACAGAAAAACTCGCACCCATGGATTTTGATATGTCATTTATTATATCGTATAAATATTATTATAAAGGTTGGAATAAAAAAAAACACATTAAATTTAGAGCAATTTTTTTTATACAATGGTATAAATAATAATGTGTTACTGCAACTAAAATATATTTTCTATAATTGTATATATGATCAAGGCTTTCTTTGCTTTAATTTCAGAATTCATAATAAATTTTTTTTTTATTTTTTAAATTAAATTGTATAATTTTTATCATAATTTTTAAAGCATTTGCTAATTTTTTGGGAATTTACTTTTTGTTTTATTTTTTATTGGTATGTTATTTTTTTTACCCCTTAGGGAGTATATAACAAAATATGGTGTAGTGTATAACTCATACAATTAAAAATGTAACGATTCTTTTCTTTTTCTTCTTTTGTATTTTAACAAAAATTGAGCTTCTGATACATTACATTGTTGTAGGCTAGAAAGGTCCATGACTGCGTGAATATTTTTAAGGTTTTAATTTCTTTTATACCATTTATTGTTTTTGGAATTTGGATTTATTCGAAATATAGATCATAAAAATGGATTAAGTTCAATCGATGCAATATTTTAAAGTTTTTCAAATAATCGTTTTTAGAACCACAAAAATTTTAATTTCTTTGTTTGTATTTTTTTTTTGTTATAATACGAAAATTATTGTCATTGTAATAATGAAGTTGATTTTTCAAGGTTAAATTACGAATATTTTCTTATGTATAAATTGATTTAAAAATAATTGTGATTTCCTAATGTCATAAATATTTATTATGATTTTCTTTTTAATATTTCTGACTTATCTTTGAATTGATAACGTTCAAATTAAAATTCAAATTAAAAATGATTTGATTACATATATTAAACAAATGTATAGCTTCCATATTTTTTTTAGAAAATAGTTGCTTTACTTTGCAATTTTATAAAGAAGATTTTGAAGTATAGTTAATAGATTTCCTTAAAGTACTATAATTTTGTAAAATACTACTTACATTTTCGCTTAATATTAGTATATTTGGTGTTTCAAATTTTATTTTCTATAAAGAAAAAGAAAATATAGCTAAATTTTTATTTTACTATCTAAGTTTCAGCTCTTAACAAAATGTTTACCCTGTCATAAGATCAGTGGGTTCAATTTTGAACTTTCCAGAACCAAAACTAATAAATTTAACCAAATCCAATAAGAACCTACAAATTGTTGCAAAAATTAAAACTCTTTTAGATTAAAATTCATCTTGCTGACAGAAGGACGCACAATCATACACATATATAAATAAATCTTATAATATATATAATGCTTAAGTCAAGCGTTAAAAATTTATTAGTATATCTATAGTTGGAATTTTAATATGTGTATATTGTTTGTATGGGTCAATTTTTAAGTTTCTCGCTTAAGTTTTTCAATTTTTTTTTTAAAAAAAATCATATTTATAAAATTGATTTAAAATTATTCTAAATTTTTGAACTTTTTAGAACAATTTGTTTTTTTTTTAAATTTAATTAACTCTATAAAAACTTAATAAAATTTTTTTTTTTTATAATAATAAAAATGCCATTAAGTTTTGATTAAATTATTTTTTAAGTTTATTATTTCATTTTAAATTTAATTTTTTCTTTTATTAATTCTGATTAGTTTTTTATAAAGTTTTAAATTAAAAATTAATATAACTATTCAGTATATATTCCATGTTTTTTTATATTTAATGTAAATTTGAATAAAATAAAATTTTCTTGATTTAACTAAAATTAAAGCATTGAAACTAGAAAGGTATTTTATTATAAGGGTAATATGAAATTTCCAACAAAGCTTTTAACGGTAAAATAAGTTTAAAACAAATAGTAAAGCTTTACAATAATATAGTGGACAACAGTTAAATTGTGGAATATCCGTTAAATTAAAAAATAGGCTTTCAAAGTCATAAAAGCTTTTTTCTTGTTTTATTTAAAAAAAAATTCAAATGATTTTCACATTATGTTTTTTTATTTTATTATTATGTATTAATTCACACTTAATTTGAAAGAAACACAAAAGGCTGGCAATTAAATTATTCAAGGACGAAAATTTTTTTCACTTTTCAGCTCTGTTCTTTATTACTTTAACTAACTTTAAAAATGCAAACATGTCTCATATTCTACAAGAATATTAAGATTTTGTTTTCTTAAATATTTTTAACTCTACTATACACTAATATTGAAGATTAATCAGTTTTGTTTATTATTTATCTTACTAAAAATTAATAATAAATATTTTTAAGTAATTTTAAAAATTAAACTAGGAAGAGTGTAGTAGAGTTTACTGTGTCAACTCTGGGATATCCGTATGACCGTTATATAAACATTACATCATTATTATTATAAATATTAATTACTTTTGGCAAAATTAAAAACATACCAGCTTTATTAGGTGTAGTGCAATGCTTGTATAAAAGAAGGAGTTGTATTGCAGCTACTCGAACCCTCTTTCACTTTGGCAGTAGACCAACCAAATTTTGCAGTAACTTTGGACATAACACTAAACTATTTTTTGCAAAATTTCAGACACCCAGCTTTAATAGGTATAGAGTAATGCTCATTTAAAATAGGAAGTTGTATTGCAGCTACTCGAACCCATGAACCAAAATGGCTGGATTTAAAAAGCGATGGCGGCTATTGCCAAAAAAATTAATTCGCGAAAATTTTAAGATTTAACTTCTTTAGTTTTTGAGTTATCGTGCGGACGGACAGACGAACGGACATACATAGCTGAATCGATTTATTTTTCGATTCTGATCCGATTAATACACTTGAGTTTATATTTAACCCTCCTCCTTCTCTGCGTCACAAACGTAATGGCAAATTTGTTATACCCTTTGACCTAGAGTCATACGGGTATAAATATGACAACATCTTGATAACTTTTTGGTAATGTTTCAGAAATTCATATGAAATGAATGCGGTTTGTTTATTTTTTTGTAAGGTCTATGAAATTGGTAAAAGTGTATATTAACTTTGGTATGGTGCTTGTAACCACTGAAAGAAGGCAAGCTAGATAAAGAAAAGTATGTATACTTGTGATCACATGGCCGTCTGTCCGACACGACAACAAAATTTATATTGTAGGTTAGTAGTAAAGAAAGTACGGCGGACATCACATGTGGGCGAGATCGGCCTTGGCCAAAAATCTAATCTTAATATAATTTAAACTCTAGGTTACTGGTAATGAAAGTATGATGGCTCCCTTATGGTTGAGATCGAAGTAAGGGTTCGCGTTCTAGAAGCTTTTGATCAAATTGAGGCCAAGCGAGCATAACTCCAAAACCAATGAAGGCAGAACATTCGAATTTGGTACACTGGTGTATCTTCTTATTACCTTTGTGTTCTTGAAACTCGGGATCAATTGGAGTAGTGGTTCGGGTATCATCCGCCTAACTCCTAGGATCTAAAAATTAATAAAGATAAAAACTTTAAATTTGATTCTAGATTGTTCTGTTTGGTAAAATGGAAACGTGATGGAAAACTTCCTAAAATCAACTTGTGTATCATCTTGCGTAAAATCAAATTGTGTATGATACTGTAAAAAAAGCATCAATGTTTTTAGTTTATTTTGAATATGAAACAAATATATTTTATTACAAATTAATTTTACTGAAAAATTACTTTGAATTTCAAAGTATATAAGTGTTACAGATAACAGATGAAGTACTATCTATAATATTTATGAAAAGAGATGTTGAGCGATAATGTTATCAATAAGTACTACAATCATAGTTATAATATATGTATAATTATATAATTGTGCACGATACTTAAATTGTGTTGACTGCCTATTAAGCTTACTAGATGCATGTATGTAAAATTTATTTGATATTTACATGAATTATATGAGAAGTACTAAATTTTTATAAACACTTTTTTGGTTTTGCCCGTTTTCTATTTATAAAACTTTCAAGTAAGTTTATATACCAGTAAAAATTTTAATTATAAAATTTTGTGGCAAAATGCTAATATAGTTTATATTAAAAATCATAAAATTATTAAACTTATAGCTTCGAAAAATTTTAAGTTTTAATGAAAATTAGTGTCACAGATAACAGGAGAACTATGATTATAATACCTATTTATAACACAGTTTTAACTCCAATATTTTTAATAGATAAACTAATTAAAAGTTTTTAGTATTATAAAACTAATTTCATTAGTTACGTCGTACAATAGAACTAACAAAAGTTTTTATGGCTTAAAAATGACTTATGAATTTTTAATATAATTAGAACCAAGCATGTGTACGGTATTACTAAGTCGGTTGCACCGACTTACTGCTTCTTTACTTGTGTTTTTAAAAAAAAAAATTAAATGAAAAACGTTGTTTGCGTTTTATTAAAACGTTTCTTAGATCCTCTATTTAAACAAGAACAATTTGAACAAAAATTAAAAAAAAAAAATCATCAATCTAATAAGTTTTAATTTATTTAAAACAAAAATTTTTTTTCAATTTTTCAAACGAAAGTTTTGCAAAGGGTTTTTCAAACGTTTATGAAAAATTTAATTTGGATCAAAAAATAATAAAATGGTTTATTATATAAAAATTAAATAAACAATTAAACATTTACATTAGCTGACTATATAACATAGTTGCATTTATATACATAAATACAAGACGTGTATAATATAAAGAAAATTAAAAAAATATACAGACATATCTCGTTTAGCGCTCATATTGCTTTCCTGAAAATTGAACATTAACAGAAACAGCGTTAAAATATTTTTCTATTTACATGAAAATATGGGGTTACGTTCCTAACCAATTTTGTTTGGCTAATTTAAAGTCAAAAATAAAAATGATGGTATTTTTATTTTAAAATATTATTGAATATTATATTGAATATAAATTTTATTCTTACTTCATTTAAAAATTAGAAAATAAATTAGTAAAATATTAATACATACAAAATAACGGCGTAAATTCATATTTAATTATGCTAAGCTTTAAATAGTTTTCTTTTTTTTTAAATTTGCATGCAGGGTTCATTCCTTGCTTTATAGCGCAGGATTTCAAAATTCATTTTAACTTAAATCTTCTAGGCAAGGATAATACAAATCCCTAGATTACCATATCACTATTTCAAATGAAAAATTTAATACAAAATTTCACATTTTTGAGATTTCCCAAATTATAATTATTTTTGATATTTTTTTTCTTTTTAAAAACCGGGATCCGAAGAATTATAATTTTGATATGGAGTAAGAAAAAGAAAACCTTTTAAAAATATTTTAAAGTTAACATAATTTTTTTTTTTCAAATAATCAAAATGGCATTATAGCGAAAAAGCGCTAAAAGAGGTAGCGTTAATCGAGGTTTGTCTAAAAAATTAAAAATTTCATAATCCTAGTTAATGTAATTGTCAACACTATCCTAGTTTTAGCTTCATAACAAATTAAACAAGATAAGATATATCTTAATAATATATTATAATTTTGCTCATTATAATTATAATTATCAAAATAAACTATATAGCAAAAAACTCACATGAGGTGGATTAAAACGAATGAAATAAAGAAACTTAAAAATAATATAGTTAACACTTTTACGTCTAAAAAGGTTAATAAAAATTTGAGTAGAATAAAGTTGAAAAGATATATTTGATAAAACTACTGTAATATAACAATATAAACAAATACAAAATATATATAAATAATTTTATTCAGCAATAAAACTAGCAGATACAAAAATACCTTATAATTCATAAAATTATTACAATCTAAATTCTATAACAAATATAATTGTATCTATTGAAAATCTAAGATTCTTCAACATGTAATAATGACTAGTACAATTTCATTGCCCACTTATTTCAACATTTACCTATGATATAGACAAGCTTATTAGCCTAACAGTTAAACAGTTAGCACTTTAAAAAAAGAGTTAAGTAAGGGAGTAAGTTTTTGGCGATTTTTTTTTAAATGAAATAAGATACACGTAAAGAGACAGTAAGTCGAGTAAGATTTAATAAGTCCTAAGTCATTTTAAAACATAAAAGCTTTTATTAGTTTGATCGTAAGATATAGCTAATGAAATTAACTTTATAATACTAAAAACATTTTTTAATTATTCTATCTATTCAAAAATATTCAAAACTCTTACTAATTTATTTATCTATTTAAAAATATTAAAAAACAAAAGAACTTGAAATAAATTTTTAAATAAAATGCAATTAAAAAATTACAGATTTAAAATTTTTTTATATAATTCAATAAATTTTACAACCATGCAGCAATTACTTCTCTTCAAGATTATTAATTTTTGTTGTACTGCATTTACTGTTGAATGATTTAGTACCCTTTATTAATTATTTCAATTTAAAATAATTTTTAAATTTATATTCTTAATTTACTTATTTTTTAATGTTATAAATAATTCAATTTTTAATATTTTAATTCTTTTAATTTGAAATATTCTGGTTTGATTTAATTTATAGATTTATAGGAATCTTATTTAGTTTTTCTTGAAATATGGCCTGTTCCAGGTGACAGGTATGAAAAAGATTAATTTCAGATTGAAATATTGGGAATAGAATTGGTTAGTTCTTGTCTGTTATATTTATGATAACGAATTTTGAGCACTTCTGTTATATATAAGTATTAAAATCATAATGCTGCTGTTATCTGTGTCACTAATTTTTATTAAACTCAAAGTTATTCAAAAGAAATATTAATTTGAGATAATATATATATATATAGAGGTTTATATAATTTGATGGTTTTTAATGTAAACTAAAAATATTAATGCTTAGATTAGCTTTTTATGATAAAATTTAATAATTGGAATTTTTAAAAATTGAAATTAATTTGAATTCCTAGTATATATTCCAAGTACTTATTATAAAAGCTTATAAATACAAAACATGCAATAAATGTGTTTTTAGAATACAATGACAAATTTAGAACTTTCCATATAGTTCATTTAAATTTAACAATAAATTTTACATACCTGTAACAAGCACCTTTGAACACAACTTAAGTATCGTAATGTGGCAATAATTCAATAAAATATATGATATAATAAAAATTAAAAAAAAAGAAATTCAGTCGTTTATTAAAAAAATATTTTAGTTTTTAATTTATAAAATATAATAATATGTTTTATATTAAAATATAATTACCTTCACAGCCTTTTGAAGCTATATAAGTGTTTTAATAAGAAAGCAAATAGGAAAGAATATTCGTGTTCCACATTTCAGATTTCTATCGTTATTAATTTCGAAGATATGCTTGCTAAATCTTTGTAACAGTGTGAGAGGCACCTGAACCACAACTTCAATTAATCCCCTATGTTAGGAACATAATGGAAACAAAGCGGAAAACTCGTGCATCAAATTTAAAGTTTCTATCTTTATTAATTTTAAATATATGCTTCATAGATCTTGGGAGGCTTGTTGGGAGATAACTGAACCAACACTCTAATTAATCCCACATTTCAGGAATATGAGGAAATAAAACCCTTCTACCAAATTTCAAGGTTTTATCTTTATTTTAAATTACTTTCTTTATTAATTTCGAATATAAGCCCAAATTTCGGGAACACGCAGAAAATAGTAAAGAGCACACTTGTATCAAATTTGAAGCTTCTACATTTGTTTTAAGTTACTATCTTTATTAATTTCGATGGTATGCTTTAAAGTATTCGGAGTTGTGTGGGTTGCCCCTGAACCACTACTTCAATTGTTCCTAAATTAGATAGCTCCATTAGTTTATGAGTTATCGTGCCAACGGACGGTAGGACAGGCGTCGCTAAATCGACTCACGAGTTCACGCTGATCACAAATATATATACTTTTTCACATTTAGCTCGGTGGTTACTACGGTATAAAAAACGTGAATAAAAACTAAATAACCGTTTATGTTCGAAATGTTAAAAAAGTGATGAAGAAATTGCAGGTTGAAGGAAAATATATTTTTTATAATAAATATCGAATTTTTGGAAAAAATATAACTCAATATTACAAAATTTAAATTTCTATTATGATTAAATTCAATTGCAGCAACCATTTTTTAAATTATAGTTGTATATTTATGTCTTTTTTTAAAAATTTGTTACAATTTAAATCAGTAATAATTATTATCTGTTAGAATTTTATGCTATGTATTTCTGTATTATTTAATCAATGAAAAAATAAAATTAGAAAATTAAAAAACTAATTTCTGAATTTATTTTATAAAATTTTATCAGAAATTAATTTATTGTAATATGCATTCAAGTTAATATTAAAAACGTATTTTTTTTTTATTTTTTTAAATTTTTTTCTTTTTCCACCATTCCTTCTCTTTAATTGGTGTGAACTGAAAAACTTTTTCAGTATTAAAAGCTTTAAGCTAAAACCCAAAAAAATAAAAAATTCCGGAAACTTTTTGCTCTTTTTATTTTCTATAAACGGTTAACATTAAAAAAATAAAAAGAAATATAAAAAGCTCTTTGCAAAAGATTATTTGTTTTCTTCTATTTGTTGTTCCTTCTGTTATTCAGCATTTAACATTATATTTGGTACATATTTGGTATTTGAATTTGGTTTAACAACCAAACCGATTAACTACCAATATTTAAAGTTGTCTGCGCACTAAACTAAACACAAATCAACTATAGTATTATTTAAATATACAATAACATACTGGTAACATGTTTTTTTATTCTTTGTGTTTTTCTTAGCTTTTTCACTGCTTTTTTTAATATTTGTTTGCTGAAAGAGAAAAAAAAAACAGACAAGAAATAAAAATTTAAAATAGAATGAGACAATAAACCACAATCAAAAGATATTTGCAATTTGAAATTTAGTTAAAGAAAAGTGCTTGTCCGTTAAGCACTTGGTACACGGATTAGAGCACAAATAAAAAATTGAAGAAATATTAAAAAAAAAATTATTAAATTAATTTAAAATAGTAAATTGAGTTAAATTAGAAAAAATATCTATATATATATAAATAATTGTTTGTAGGAAATATATTAATATAAAATAACATTTTTAATTTTAAAAGTGTATATTTAAATTATCGCAAAGGAAATACAATATTAAAAAGACATAAGTTCGAATTTTTTAAATTCGAAAATAAAAATACTTTTATTTTTATTGTTGTACTTGTTTTTTTTTTTTTTATTTAAAAAAAGATCATCAAATTTAAATAAACTATATTCTATATTTTAATATTCATTAATTTAATGTAACTTCACTTTTATAAACCTTTTTGTATTTGTTCTTTTTTTTAAACTTTTAACAAATCGAAATTTTCTGTACATACTAATTTTTAAATTTTTATTTTTGTAAAATAACGTACAGAATAGTTGAAATATTTAGTAGATATATAAAGTTAGTTAAGTTTTCCCTGAGTTTCTTACTGTTGTTTTTTTTTTAAACTTTTAAACAATTTTCAAAATAAGAAATTGAATATTTATCAGGAAACGAAAATTCAAATTTGAAACTAATGCAAATGCAAGACAAGTGAAATGATATAAAAATAAAAGTGAAATTTTATATTAAACTAATATAAAAAAGAAGAAAATAAAAAAAACGAAATAAAAGTAAAAAGAAAAAAAACAGAAAATAAAAGAAGAAATAAAAAAAAGTATAAGTAAACAAATTGAAAATTACAATTTTTATTACAAAATCTGAAAATATGAGCGAAACACTTTAATTTTTTAATTAAAAATTTAAGTTGCACCAAAAAATTTCAGCATTTAGACAAATAATTTTTTTTTCTTGAAATTTTGATTATTTTGAATTCAATTACACGAATGACTTTTTAAACAATTGTATTTGTTTTTATAATACTTTATTTTTTTATTTGTGATTCTAATTTGAAAGAAGTCTTAATTAAATTAACTTAAAAAACATAGAAACATACAAAATTTCATCAAAATGGGACTAATTAAACAAAATGGATTATTATTACATTTTATTGGATTATACATAATAATATTTAGTATAACAGGTAAGTTTTCAAAATTAATTTTTCATTGACATGATTTCTGTTTTGGAAGTTTTAATAGATTGATTATTTTTCAAATGTTTCTTTGATTTCAATTAATTTTTAAGGTATTATTAGTATGTACTGAATTTTTCAAAAAAATTTGTAATTCCATTTCATATATTCTAATTCTGTTATTTTAAATATTCAAAATATTTTAAAATTATAAGTAACCAAATTATATAAGTTAAATCGTGAAAAAGTTTTAAAAACCTCAATTTATTCAAAAATAACTTATAAGTTTAATATTTATGTAATAAAATAAATTTAATAGTAAGGCTAGTATTTTCTAATTCCGAAGTTTTTAGTATAATTTTATGGGAAGTTTTAATGCAAATTATAAATATTAAATTTTTAAGTGACTTATTATATATATATATATTATTTTTGAATAACATTGAGTAATAATTGGCTTTTACAAAGTTTAAATAATCATTTGACTAAAAGTATTCTTGAACTATTCAATTTTCTTTTTCTTTCAAATATAATCTGTAAATTTGTTCTTACAAAATTATTTTGAAAAAATATTATTTTCTTAAGTCACTTAAAATGATCGAAACCTTAGTCAAATCACCATTAAGTAAATCTATTATTTTTTCTGAAAAATTTGTTTAATTGAAGTAATCTCAGCTTTACAACTTAAATAAATTAATTTAAGTTTTTTATATGACAGAGCATATGTTTTTAAATATAAAGATGTGTTAATTTTTTAAAACATATTTTACCTAAAATCCAGTATATTGATTATTTTTGTATTATTTATTTATCAAATTTCATTTTCAATTAAAACAAGTTAATTAGTCATCAAATTTTATAATATCAAGATATTTAATAAATGAAAGAAAGTTAGCATTTTATTTAAATTATAATTATAAATATATCTGTATAATTAAATATTATGTTACTTGATTCTTAAATAATGTGTTATTGTTTTTTTTTAAAGAACTAAACCAAAATTAAAAAGTTGTTACTGAAATTTTTACTTAAAATGAAAATATAAAAATTAAATATAAAAATATTTGAAGTCATCAAACTTTTTAAGTATAATTCAAGGTTTATTTAAATATATAGTTTTAGAATTTCATTGTATACGTAATCAGTAATAATGACAAAAAATACATACTTTTAATAAAATAATGTTAAGTGATTTTTATAGATTTTTTAAATATTTATACATTCATCTGAAGTTTTTTGGTTAAATGAACTTGGTATTAACACATTTTCTTAAATAAGTTATCAACTCTATTTTCTAAGAAAAATTCCTTTCAACTTATAATCTGTCATCGATTTCTTATTGTTGAAACTTTACCTTAAGAAACATTTTTTTTATTTAAACTTGTTAAAACAGAAAAATTAATAGTTTTTAGTAACTGATATATTAAATTTAGTTTTGTCGTATAACCACACTCAAGGTTAATTGTTAATAATTATTTTATAAATTTTAAAACCACACAATTTGCAAACTAATCAACTATTTTACATTTTTCAATTTTTAATAACATAATTTCATTTTTGAGATTAATATTATAGGTTTTGAAAACTGCGTTAGTTATTGGAAAAGAATTTAATAATTTTTAACAAAGAATTTGATACAAATATTGCTGGTCAAATCAAAGATATTGGTTTTATTTTAAATAAGAGTTTTTGGAACATTCTTGAAATAAAAAATAAATGTGACAAAAATTATTTATTATATTATTATAGCTTTATTTAAAAATAATCATATTAAATAACTAATAACTAATAAATCATTTTAATTACAATAGGTTTGATTTAAACTTAAAGTTATAGGTATATGTATAGTTGAATTAATAATTACTTTCAGTTTTATTTTAATCAACACCAGCTTATTAATTATTTACCAAAGAAAACTCAAATTCGTTTTAAATAAAAACATATATAAATTGAAAAACTAAAATCTATTCTGTTCAATTTTCTTGGATAACATTATAAAACTTTGTGTTTTACTAAACTGTTGATCGATTAAAATGATCAAATGATTTTGCATTTGAAACCTTTGTAGTATTTGACTATGGAATTTTTCTATTCAAGTACATTTTTTTAAAAATGAATGACGAATGTCAATTTTTAAAAAATTTTTATTAATAGTGTAAACTTAAAATTTTTTTGAGATTCAATGCTATCAATAACATACTTAAGAATATCTAAAATTTTAGTTGCTTTCACTTTATAGCACTTTTTGTAATCTTAGTATTTATAAAAAAGAATAGATATTTTAATAAATTAATTAAAATTGTCCATCAGCTTTTTGCCTGCGACAGATGTGTTTTCTATACATACGAGTACATATTAAATTAGAAATACCAGAGATTAAAAACTATGAATTAAGCCATCAAAAACGACCATTTTATTAAGAAAAATTTACGCATTATAAGTAGTTATTACCATTTAGTAATTAGTTTTTTAAAAAATAACTTCTTAAGTTCTTACAAAAAACTGAATCAGAAAAAATAATATTAAATATATTCATTATTTATTATACATATATAAAAAAAATTTATAACAACAAACAATTATATTTTATTAATATAATCAATTAAAATTAAAGTATTTTGTTTTTGCAAGTGTTAAATTGATCTAAGAACTTTTTATTTTAAGTTTCAGTGGAATTAAAAAATAGCTCGCCCATAGGCATTAACTTTTCGATTAACCAAAAAAAAATAGGGAGTTCCCATTTCAAATAAACCATTCCGTTCTCAAGCTCTAAATTCGAAAAGTATTTTGTTGTTTTTTTTTTATTTTTTACTTTTTATTATTTTCATACAAGTAGTTAACTGTTGGTTCGAATTTGTTCTAATTATTAGTCATACTAGAATGTAAAATATGTTAAAAAAGACCATAATTTGAAAATTTTTTTTTTTTTTTTTTTATATTTCTTCAATGACTTTTTTTCTGATTTGATTTGCTCTGGTTTTTTATTTTTGTTTATTTTTATATTTGTTTCGTACGTGCATTTTAGAGTCATTAAATTAAAAAAAAATTTTTTTTTTTAAAAACTCAAGAAATTGAAAAAAAACCAACTTAAGAAAATTCCATTCACAGTTGTTTCTATTTAAAAAACAAAAAACCAAAATAAAAACAAAATTGCTTAAAATTGCAAAAGTTTCGCGTTTATTTTTTTTTCCACCATTAGTTGAAGTATTTTGCAGTTTAACTCAAGTTTTTCTTAATATTTTTTTTTATTTTTTTTTTATCTTTTTGTGTAATTCTAATAATACAATGTGCCATTAAAGAGCTTTTGTATTTTATCTGTTTTTCTTATACTTCAAAAGATTTTTCAACTCATTATTAATGAGTTCGTTTCCAACTCTGTAGCTTTTCTCTTAAAACTTAAGATTTTTTAAATAAGAAATAATAATAATATTCTGGTTTCTAATACTGGTGTTTGTTTTACCTTAAAAAAAAAAATAAAATAATATAAAACATTTTTTGTTAAGGTGTAGCCAAGCCTTGCGACAAACCCAATTACTATTATAATGTGTTTCAATATTTTCTAACATGTTATTTTGTATTTGTTTTATTTATTTTGAAATTTTTTATTTTAAAAAAACTTGTCTTTAGCCAAAAGAATAGTCAGAACAAAAAAAAATTTTATTTTTTGCATAATAAAAATATGCGCAAATTAAAAGATTTATGCCAAGTTAGTTATTGTAATTAAAAGATTGTATTTATATATACTGTGTATAAAATGTAATTATATATTGGAAAAATTATTATATTAGAATAATTTTTTTCTTATTTTAATAAATTTATTTAAATACATACATTATAAAAGATTTAAAAATATAACTATGAAAGAAAATATTAATAGAAAATATTTTTATAAGAATAAATGTATCTAAGGTTGATATGGAAACGGAGGTATTCCTTCCCTGTCCAGAATTAAAAATATTGTAGATCAGTTTTGCATTAGATAAATATCGTAGTTGATCAATCAGTATATCTTTTAGCGATATTTAAGAGATTCAAATCAAAATAAAAGAGTTTAACCTTTGTCCTATACAGTTAATTAAGTATAGGAATTGTAATCTGCATTTTTGAATATAGATTCTGAAATGGATACGGGGAGTTCGAAATATTATTAAATTTAAATTTTTTTGAAATATTTATTGATTTTACATGTTTTTGTATATAGTTGAAAAGATATAAATTTGAATTTCAAAATTTAGTCAAGTGTACGAGTTATAATTTTAAAAAGGTAAACTACCTGCTGATGGAGGGTTCCCTTAAGTACTATTATGTTCAAATAGGTACTAAATTAGTAATTGATTAAATTATACGATCGGAAATTTAAAAAAAAAAACTAATAAAATCTACAATTGCAAAAATATATTAAAATGTGTTACAAATATTACAATTAAATTACAATTAGTTTTTGTGTAAAATGTAGTTTATATATGCATATAAAATAAGTTTATTAATATAGAAACCTACTATTAAATAGAATGTTGTTAGATTTTTTTTCTTTTTTACTCTTACAAAAAACAAAAAAAACAAAACTCAAATTACAAGAATAAAAACTATTAATAGAACCAAGGTAAACTGCTTTTCTAGTTCTTAAGCCCATATTTAATTTAGAAAGAATTGCAATTTTTTTATTATTTATTTTGCTGTTTTTATTTTAATTGTTTTATGAACGAAACATTGTACTGTTGGTTTCTTTGTTTAAAAAATGTCTTAGTAACAATAATAATTGTAACAATAATATTTAAGAAAAGTAAACTATGTTGGAATGTAAATCAAATGTTTCGCATTATTATGCTGTTATGAATAATAAAAAAATTCAAACCCAAAAATTTATTTTTTGAAGCAACAATTTTTTTTTAATATTTAGTTGTGGGCGAGTTAAGAACTATGAATGTTGTTGATTGCTGCTGTTATTCTATTATGGGAATTGATAACTTTTTCTTAAAAATAAATTCAAGTCTTACTAAATATATACATATAATAAAAACATTTTGCATACTTTGGCAAAAATGCACTTACAAAAATTTATAAGCTTTTCTTGTTAAAAAAAAAAAACATGTTAAAAACTTACCTATGGTCTATGGACATGCCCGTTTTAGGAGTTATTAATATTTAAAAACCAAAACTCAAAAAGTTGCAATGACATTAATGAAAAACATACAAACAAAAATAATATTTTAATCTGATTTAAGAGGTTTACAATTTATAAGATTTTTATTTCTGGATAAATATTTATAATAAAGAAAAATTGGGTCCACAGGCTAAAAATCTACTCTATTAAATGACCTTTATATTTCATGATTTTTATTTTATTTTAAATCAGATTAAAAAAGTGATTTTGATATTTTGTAATACACCATATTAAAAACAATTCAATAACTACAATTCAAAAAAAAAAATGTTTTAAAGTGGGAAAATAGATGAATTATTAATTTTTTTAAGTATTTTAATTATATTTATTGTTGTATAAGTAAATAAGTATAAAATGGAAATGATATAACAGATTATATAATAATTTTTTTTATAATAGAGTTAACTAACAGTAGATACATTTTTTTGTTATTGTATTGTATTTATTTAAGGGAACGCGTTTAAATTAAAGTGTATTACATATTTGATCTTTAAGACATCCATGTCCATGTAGGACGTATCATAAATAGAATTGAGGGAATTAACAGTAATGGAAAATTAAAAAGTTCAAAATGGGGAATATTGACGAGACCTAAGTTTATTTTTATTCGTTTGGGTCGTATCATCGACCTATATGGGTCGTATCATCGACCTAAGTGTTAGAATTTACTTGAACTTTAACCAATTTTATTCTTTTTCCTGCTTGTTTATTTGTATATTTTCTTCCATAAAATGCTTGATTCATTCGGTTAATCCAAAATAAAAAAAAAAATTTTAATTGATAAAAAGACACAAAAAATTAAAAATACCTACTATTTATAATACGAGTATGGGATATTAAACTTATATTTTAATAGAGAGATATAGTAAATAAGGGAACATTTATATGCTCAGCGTAGATGTTAAGCGTCCAGGGCAAACTGTTATGCTCACAGCATAGTTTTATGAGAAAGGCTCTGAGCTCTAACATTTAAAACTCTGCCCTTCTTGTATTGGAAAAGATAACAAGAGTTCAATTTTTTTTTGTAATTTTTTTATTAAAACCTTTTCTGCGGAAACTTTATTTAAAAAAATTCATAAAATCATGAAAATTTAACTAAAATGAAGCCCTTTAAGGCAATTTGTGTGCAATGATTTTAATAAAAATTAAATAAATTTTTATATTGAGAGTAGATTAATATTCATACAAAATACAAAATATTAAAGAAAATCGTGGGTTTCCAAATAAAATACCAGAATATTCTAAGCATATTTTAATGCCTTGTAATTGAGTTTTTTTTTAATTGCGTTTCAAAAATTATCAAATATTTTTTTGGATATTTTAGGATATTAGCAAATATATCAAGGGCCAGTATATTGTTTTATTAGTGTTTATGGAGTTTTAGTGTTTGGTGTAAGAGGTTTTTTTTTTCAAAAAGTATTAAGCCTGCGACTATATTTCACCCATTTCTAGAAACAATTTTTTTCGATGTGGTCCAATAAAGTTTTAAATCCTTAAATCTTAACCAAATCTTTTATGCCGTTATGATTTAAAATTTTAATAGGAAGAAAAATTTTTTAAGATGAGATAGTTATATAACGTATAAATTTAAATTTACCGTCCCTTATTAAGAATAACAAGTTTTTTCCTTATATACTACACGTCGCTCTATTATTTTGACATTCACGTTTCAGAAAATTCATAAGTTTTTCTTTAACATGCCATTTTATTTTTTTAATTTCAAAATAAGAAAAACTAAAAATTGTAAAATTTATATTTTATATCAGCTTTCAATTGTAAGTTTTAGTTTCTAGCTAAATAAATTTAGGTGGTTCACTGAAATTAAGTCAAAATGCACATTAGAAATAAAGTAAAAAATTAAGAAATTTTAAGTTGCGGCTTTCAATGTTAATTTTAAAATATGGTAACAATGGTACTTTTAAGGAGTGTCAAAAATAAATTCTATATTTTCTAAGGCAAAAATGTAGTAGCTATATTAAATAAACTTTTTTTAATTATGTTTTTTCAATTTACTGATTTTGCACTCCAATTTCAATCTTTTTCCAATCAAATTTAACCTTTTGTAAATCAAATTCGCCACCATCACAAAAAAAAAGTGAAAAGTATTTCTTAAAAAAATCTTAAAATATTATGTTACAAAATCAAAACAATAATTTAAGAATTAAGTAGTCAGAAATTAAATTAATAATAGTAAAATATTTTAAATTATTTTAACTTTCATACATTCATACATTTCATTAATATTTATTTCTATTCAATTTTAATTTCACCAAGCACAACATTACATTGACGTAAGATGTCAATGGTTAGTTTTTAGATGGAAGGTCTTGCCGTTTTAATAATAAAAAAAGGGCTTTCGTAGTAAACCGTACTTGAGAAATGTTATAAAATTTTCTTTTTTTAGCATAAATTAAATTTTTTAAACTCGATTTATTATATATATAATCTTGGATCTGATCTAGTTATTGTTCTAAGAATTGTTTTTGATAATGGTGTCTTAATAAATAACTTACTAAATCTGTTTTTTTTATTATTTCAAAAATGATAGTCAGAAATAAAGGTAACGGTAACTTTTGACTGATTTGTATTGTCATTTATTACAATGAAGATAGATCATTTATAGAACTAAGATTTATATCCATATTTGTTTGTTGATGTGCATAAAGTTCCGTATGACTTGAACATATTTTTCGAATCTAATGATTAATGTCAGTTATATGAATTTTTCTGACATTTTACAATACTTGATATTATATTATTTTATTTTATACAAGTCATATTGTTTGTTGTTATAATTTTTTTTTTTATTTTACTTTCATAGCACGCATTTTCTTATTTTACTTTTTGTATTTTATTTCTTTCAATTTTTGTAATTTCTTTTTTTTTTCTCATTTAATATTTAGCTTTTTAATGTTTAATTAAAATTATGTTTTTTTGCATTTTATTTTTCTTAATTTTCTTTCTTCTACGAGTATATATATAAAGTAACGGTTCCTCATTTGTTTAATTTATGTTTGCAATTTTTTCAACTAAATATAAAATTTCTTCATAAAATGATTGCTATTACTTTAAAAAAAAATGCACGGTGTTATTGAAGATTCGTTAAAATTTTTTGACGGGATTAAAACATTTTTAGTTGTACTCAATTTATACACTGTTTTTTGTATTAATATTATATACAAATAGCAAGTGTAGTAAATAAAAAAATAGAATTCAAAAAATATTTAAATTATACTTAATTTGCTTCTGATTTAAGAAAGAGAAAATAAATCAACTTTTCTATATAGTGTATTATTTTTTCGTGTACTTTTGATAAAATGTGTTTTGATTACAATTTTAAAATAAAAGTCTGTCTGACTTCTAGGATAGTTATTATAGCCAAAAATTACCTATAAGTTAGAAAAATTAGAGCTGACTTTACGTAACATTCTCATAATTAGTAAGACCGTAATCAGTCCTGTTATGGTGGATGTTAAACAGTTCAATGTACCTCAGATTATTCAAAAATTAGATTAAGACATAAGATATTCCTATTTAGTGATTATTTGATGATCAAAAGAGATATCGATTAAGAGAGAAATATCGATTAACAGTAATTAACAGTTAAGATAAGATGTTAAATTTGTAGGGTCTGATTATGGTATTTTACTCTTAAAGCAAAACGTAGAAACCATTTCTGAACTGATTCAATTCTCGATTTCAATTCAACTCCTCAATTGAGAGACCAAACTTGGCAAAATAACAATAGTTAGATTGTATAATCTTAACTGTTAGTACGATATTGTTATAATTGAACCTATTTTGAAAAGAACTTGCCAATTCCAAAGATTAAATTGAATACTCTAATACGTTTATTATAACAATATCTTGCAATATATTATCTTTACTCTATGGTAGTACATATTTTGTAATGTAGTATAATATTTCAATTGTATGTCAATTGTATATGTAATATGTATTATCAAACCTCTTGCAAATGCCACGAAAATGAAACATATTTAATGTACTTGAACTTTCGAAAATAAACATTCCAACTCAATATTATTATTTGGTGTTTTAGATAGACTTTAAATAAATTCCTTTTTTTTTTTTAATTTAATTTTGTGTTACCATAAAATAATAAATAATAAAATTTATGACTAGTAAGAAGGCAACACTTAACCAAAACTGAACAAAAATAACGAAAAAAAAAAAAAAAAAATTGCTTATTAATTGTAATAATAATTAAGGTAGGCAAATACGAGCTATAAAAACAGTTAGGGAAAGGTGTATATATAATAAAACAAAAATTAATTGTATCATTTTCAAACTTAAATATCGCATCATTAACTAACAAATAAGAAATGATGCAAAATTAAAAGAGCATACATTTTTTTTTAATATGAAATGGTAAATATATATATATATATATATTGTTTTATATTAAAATTATATAAATAATAAATTGTTATAAGGGGTATTAAATTTATTATTATTATTTTTTTTAATGATTTTTGTTACAACAGGAAAAAATCAAACAAAAAATCAAAACATAAAATAAAAAGTAATATTAGAAAATATGATGTTTGGTAAAACACTAAAATTGTATTGTTACATAAATTTAAATATACCATGAACTTCTTCTAAAATAAAAATAATGAGTTTTTTGTTTAGGTAATATTAATTTTTTTTTACGAAATAGATTTTTACAGGTATTCAATAGGGTAAATTTATAAATTTTTGACAAATTTTTTTTTTTATATTATTTGTGGGAAAACTTTTAATTGAAATTTGAAAAAAAAACAAGAGAAAAATTAATAATATGTATGTATGTGTAACACTTATGAAATAATAGTATGAAGTATAAGTAAATGTTAATTTTAAATGTTTGTTTTTTTTTTATTTAATTATTCCTTTCATATAAGCAATTTTTTTTTGATTCTATGTTCAATTTATTTTTATTCAAATGTAATTTTAATATTTTTCTGGGTAACAATTTTTATTATTATTACTTTCTTGGCCATTTTTTTTACAATTTTTAAGAATTTTAGTTTTATTCAGCTCGTAACACTCATCTCATGTCACATCTTTAGGTTTCGGTATATAATTTGGTTTTTAAAAGCTATAATTCTTTAGTAAAGACAGTTGGGTGCCAGGTTTGGTATCAACATAATGAAAAATTTACTTTATATAGGTATACATTGTTATTTATAGGTTTGTTATTTAAATTTTGTTGCAGTTGAATTCAATATCGAGCGTCTAATAAAAGAAAGTATCTGACCAATGGCGTAGTGGTAAAGACGACGCCTTTCATGTGGAAGGTCTCGGGTTCAAACTCCGGTCAGATCATATCCAATAAAAAAATATCGTAAAATTGTTTAATTATATCGTAATAGTTTATATCGTAATATAAAATAAGATTTAATAAAAATATATAAACAATTCTTGTTTAAGATTATATTTATATTTCATAAGCTTACACAATAGCTACAGCCGAGTAATCAACGGCTTAGTGAATATTATGATTAAAGAAACTGAAGCCTAGTTTAAAATAAAAACTTGGTGAATGCCCTATACTCCTTAAAGGAGTGGAAAAGGAATAATAAAAAAAAAAATAAAAGAAAGTTTAATATCTAACATCAAAACTACTAATAATAACCTAATAATAATATCAAGCGTCTAATAAAAGAAAATTTAGTATAGAACATATGAAAATTCCTAAAAATAACGCGGAAAAGGAGTCAATTATAATGGTTTAAGAGTATTTTCCACTATAGTTAAAGGGCTTAAGACGTAAGTTTTCTATTTTATTCTCAAAATTTATTGGTTTTTAATGGAATTGTATTCAAAGAAATATTAAAATTTGAAGCATGCCATTCTCTTTCATGCCTTGTGGCAGATTATACAACTTATTAATTTTATTAGTAATATTATTTATTTTGTTTATATCATATATTTAAACCTTCGATATTGAATTCAAATTAACTATTTTTCAAATAAAAATTCATTATCCATACGGGAATCAAACCCGCACCCTCTCGGTTAATAAGCCAAATGCTTAACCACTAGCCCACCGAGGTCCCGAAAAATAAATTATATTAAGAAAAGAAAAATTTGGTTTTTAAAAGCTATAATTCTTTTGTAAAGATAATTGGGTGCCAGGTTTGGTATCAACGTAATGAAAAATTTACTTTATATAGGTATACATTGTTATTTATAGGTTTGTTATTTACATTTTGTAAAGTTATCTGAAGTGAATTCTGTGATTGAATCACTGAGCTGGTGATCAAATTAAACGTAAAATTAATATATAAATCTTATAATATTGCTATAGCTTTTATCAAAATAAAATATTAGAATAACATTTTAAAATATATGTATATATATATATATATATAAGTATGAATTTTCCTTGAGTTGAATTAATATACAAATTCTATTGAAGTACCTATATTTTATCTTAAGTTACATATATACATATTTTAAAAGAATTGATGCTATATTTATTTTAAAATGTTATTTGAGAGGGATGTTTTTTTGAAAAAAATATATAAAATTTATGAATTGAAATAAATTTACATTATATATATATAGGTTAACACAGGTCAGTAATATTAAACTTGAATAACTTATTTTTTTATTAATGTTATTTTTAAGTATTCTTTTATTTAAAATAAAAAAGGTATTTAGAAGAAGTTTATCTTTCTTATGCAATTTCTGTAAAAAAAAAATTATATTTTTTGACCACAAAAGTTGACCTCTACAATAAACCATATTTTAGCTGGCTTCTGACACGATTTTTCTGATTTTTATTTACAGTAGTTCTCTTTTCTCCCTTAAATATTAAAATTATAAATAATTTTAATACACTATTATAAATTTTGAAAGAAATAAAGAGATTAAATTCGAAAAATATTGAATTTAATACAAGATCCTAGTTATCACTATATATAGTTCTAAATTTAATATAAGAAAATTATATTTGCAAAATAATTTAATTCAATCTAGTTTAGGTATTCATACTATGTAGATATGTTTTGAAAAATTTAGATTCGATTTATTAATTTAGTTGAAAAAAAAACTGTTTCGTCACGAATAGTTTTGTAAGAATTTATTTGTAATATTTTTTTTTAGTAGATTAGAAACACATCACGCTTTGTTTTTGAAGTCAACTCCTACTGATTAATATATTAAAAAAATATATATTTCAGTTAAAATATGTTGGTCGAATTATTTTAATTTATAATTAGATCTAAACTAAAAAAAGACGACAAAAATTTCGAACTTTTTCAATTTTTTTGAGTAATATTCCTTAAATTCGCTTGGTCACCTAAACGACGTATTCTAATTTATTCGTAATAATAGAATGCAATGACTTTTTACAACTAAAAATTAGTTGAAATTAAAAATATACATAATTTTTAATATATAATCTTTTTAATGTTACTTTTTTGGTTATGTTTGTTTTTTTTTAAATACTATTTTATTACTTAGTTATACAGTTAAAATCATTAAAAGGTGTAAAACTAGTAAACCAGTTACGGTATGCAAAACTTATAAGTTAGTGATGCAAAAAATATGAAACTGTTAAAAAACGATTTTAATTAAAAATAATATGGCATATATGCAATTTTTAAATTTTAAGTATACAAAGTTTTTTATTTTAATGGTGGAAAATTAAATTTCCTACTACACGATTCGATTTATGATTTAAATATTTTAATAAGTAGCACGCAACACTTTTGTTACTCCAGTTATTATTTTTTTGTTTTTTTTTTTGAATTTATGTAAAAGAAAATATTAATATTAAATTTATCAAACTTTTTATATACATACATACTTAATTAATATATCAAAAAAAAATTTTCGAAATTTATGTGTTTCATAAGATTTTTTTATTTCATTTTGTTTTAGTGAACTAAATAAAATAATTGATAAAAAATTTGTACAATATTTTTGCACTGTCCCTTAGTCACATAAATAAATATATAAACGTCAGTTGACTGTCAAAAGTCATTCATTTTGCTGTCAAAAGTCACTATCGATTTGGATTGTAATATATTTAAGAGAATTCTTTTTGAAATTGGATTCTTATAATTAATCTGTCCGATTTGAAAAAAACTTTGGCTGCTTAAATTGCAGGAGAGTTACTGCTGTAATATTATGTTAAAGTTGTTATATCAAACTTCTTGTTCAAAAGTAATTTTATTTTCAGAACCGTTAAACCAACTTCACACTCTTAGTATTGGGCCATTAAAATAATGTATTTTATAATAATAGGAAACTGTTGTTTTCATGTGCAACACCTAACAAATTTAAGATAAGAAAAAAAAAATAATAATAGTCAATGAATACCCACACATTAATTTGTCTCATTCTAAGTATCTTTAAGATCAATTTTGTCAAGATACTTTAAAAATAAAAATATCAGGAACGTGCTTCTATGTACATATTAATCATTTTGAACTGATAATAAAAATAACAAATCAATAAAAAATACGAAACTTAAAATTGCCTTATTAGAAAAATCAAATTTTATTTTGTTTATGACGTATCTGAATTTTTAGCTTTTGCAACTATTTGCAAGTCAATATTCTCAAATTATTTTTTCAAAAAGTGTGTCGTAAATTGTTAATTCATGAATTTATTACTAAAAGACAAAATAGTTTTGTATATTTTTTTCCATAAATTTATGATTTGGAAAACAATTCTTAAATCTGCCAACTGATTTTGCTAGAGTATCGATTAGTTAAATCAAAATCTAACTTTTTATTTAAAAATTTACGTTTTCGACCAGGTATTTCTTAAAAAATTTCAAAGTTATAAGAAATTTTTTTTAAATAAATAAATTAATATAAAAAGGTGGTAATAATTTTCATTTATAAAATCAAAAAAATTATTTTGTTTTCGAAAAGTTTAAAAAGTTTTGGAGAATAAAGTACAAATAATGCAATACAATAAATCAACGAAATAAAATTATAATATAATTTAAAAATTGATAAATAGAAAAATATATATTATAAAGCATAAAAATTGTTTACTAATTTAATTATTTTTTGATTTAGTAAAAGTAATTCTTTAAAAATTGCCTTAACCAATACTACTAGTAGAACATTTGATTTTTTTAAAATTGAATTTAATTTGTTTTAATTTATTTTCTTATTTAATTAATATTACAAAATTTTTATTTTTTCAACTAAATCTGAAATGATATTTTATTTTGAGCACATATCTAGTTTATTTTTGAACACTTTTATTTCCAGTACTCGTAGTTTTTCAGTGCATTTATGTTTTTTTTTCCTCCATATTTATCCCCTTTGTAGTTCTAATATTTACGTTTCCAACTCTTTTTGATGTTCACTTTTATTAACTACTATGTTTGTAGAAACTCGCGGAGTTTGTTGGAAACTTATATTGAATTGTCTTTAAACGAGTAAGCTCGAAGCATATTCCATATTATCATTATTACTTTTAATAGTTGCAGGAGGGTTAATTTGATAAGCGTTTAAAATTATGTAAACTGTAACTAAACGACCAAATTTTAAAAATGTTATTGAACATTTAAAATATACATATATATTACATTTTAAAAAAAATATGCTGTGTCCACTGCAGAACTAACCGCTCTTACAGGAAAATCATAGTGTGAAACATCTTTCAAATATTGATTACTATTGCATACATATAATAATTTTTATCAAGGCATCAATAAGGCAAGGTGTTTAATAATTTATAAATTTTTTTTTTATCATATATAACTTTATTTAACGGTATAACAAGATTTTTATAAGGTTCCAATACATACACACAAAAATTGTTTTTATCTATCAAAGGTTAATTTTTTTTTCAGTTTGAATTTTGCAAAGCGTCATTAATAATGAGCAATCATCACAGCAAATCTAAAAATTTTTAGACTAAGATTTATGGGTTTATATACGGCACGCCAACAAACAATACCTACCGCTTATTATATTTTATATAAGCGGTTTTTAAAAAAAAATTATTTTTTAGAATTTATTTTATTGTAACTATAATTAGATATTTAAAAAAAATTCAGTCGGTTTCCTAAACTACAAAAATTTTGAGCGGTGTGCATCAAAAAGTCTATCGACATTATTTTTTTAAACACCCCAAAATGCTAACTGAGTGTTCTCTCATAAAAGTTGTGTAAACATTCGTATTCACTTTTTATTCACGTATAAGCTTATAAAAGTTATATATACCTAATACCACACAATTTTTTAAAATAATTTTTTTAAATAATATTATTGTTTGTTTTCTTTACTACAGAATTGACCAAAATTTCAAATTGAAAAATACAATCATATTCGAATAATATTTTTATAGATTGACATAAAAATTTCAGTTCAGATTAAACTCAGTCGGAAAAATATTATTTTTTCTTTTGAAAATAAATACGTTTTGTTTTTTTCGAATTAATAAGCTGCCGTTCGATAATTTTTCGATATTTTAAAAATTTAAATGTCTTAAAAAGCAATATCTATATATCATATATGTACATAAATATTAACAAATTTGTGTAATATATACATATATGCATATATTATGTTGTATATTTTTGGTTTAACAAAAGATATCCGATTATTGTTTTTTTTATATCTAGGTGATTATAAAATAATTTAAAGTTTCAAATTAATCATAAAACAAGTAAAGAAACAGTCAGTCGGTGCAACCGACTTAGAAATACCCTACACCTATTTGGTTCAAATTTAAGGACATATCCATAAGTCATTTTAACGCCATAGAAGCTGTTATTAATTTGATCGTAAGACATAGCTAACCAAATTAACTGTATAATACTAAAAACATTTTCTAATTACCCTATCTATTAAAAAATACTACAAATTCTTACTAATTTATCTATTTAAAAATATTAAAAAACAAACAAACTTGAAATAAATGAAAATATATTTATTCCAATTCAATTACAAAATGAAAAAATTCTAATTATTAAATTTTGTGATAAAAAGATAATCAAAGCATAATATATTTAATAATCCAAATTTTTTAAAATTGCAATTATTTTAAATGGTTAGTTTATATACCTAATAGAAAAGCTTATAAACGCAAAATATGCAATAAATGTATTTCTAAAATACAATTAAAAATTTACACCTTTTCATATAATTCATTTAAATATAAAAATAAATTTTACATAAATGCAGCAAGTACCTTTGAACATAGCTGAACCCTACAATTAAGTCTAGATTTCGGAGACACATAGGACATAGGAAATATATTCTTTGGCTTCGAAATTAAACTCGACCACAACCAATTCCCATGGTACTTTCATTACTAGTAACCTACTGTTAAATTTCATCAAAATACCGGCATTATTTTTTGAGTTATGGTGTTTGTAAGATATATATTTGTTAGTCCTTCAACTTTTCAAGGGTTCCAGGACCCGAAATTATGGTACGATTTCGCCCATATGCAGTCCCGTCATACTTTCAATACTAGTTAACCCTTGTACACAATTGGAACGCTCTATCTTAATTTTAAGTTACTAGTTTTATTAATTTCGATGATAAGCTTTTACACATTGGGGGGTCTAAGAGAGGTTCTGAACCACCACTCCAATTGATCCCAAATTAGGGGGGCACGCAAGAAATAGTAAAGAACACCCTTGTGGCAAATTGGAAGCTTCTACATTTGTTTCAAGTTACTATCTTTATTAATTTCGAAAATATGCTTT